>JAWZYV010013724.1:0-201953 GCA_038373885.1 Cheiracanthium punctorium
GTGAGTTGCAGTAGTCATAACCCCCCCCCACACACACACAATAAATTTCTGGCTGTGCCACTGATATATACAATTTTTATATATATAATATTGTATACATTAAATTTATAAATTTGTATTATATAAATGGTATTAAACTAATTATTCTTAGTGAGCACAACTTATGTGCTACTATAATTGTTATATTTTAATATAATTAATTTTAATTAGGCGTTTAGTTTAATGCAAAATGTAAATACACTGCATAATTAGTTTGCATATTGTTCTCTTTCTTTTATGGATTAGTTTTTGACGGTTTAAACCAGTTTTTGATGCTTGTCATGTCGAAAAACAGTTTTTGAAGTCTAAAACCCAACCCTGAAATGATGGTATATCACATGCAAAATGAAACTCAAAGTAACGCTGCGAACTACTAGACTAACCACTAGACAATAAAAAAATAACAATTTGTATTTCCTCCTACTGTCTTAGCGACTTAATATTGAATACAATTCTTGTGTTTCTTCACATTAATTTTAAACACATGTGCTTTAAACGTTTCAAAAGCTCTACACTCACCCCCCCCCCCCAAAAAAAAATTAGAAGTATGTTCCGAGACTAAATTAGAGCTTCTGATATAAACTGCGATGCAGATAAACTTCTTTGCTTCTAAGAAGCTGAAATCACCCCCCCCCAAACTTCGATATTATATTTTTAGTGTGCACTATATCAAAAATAACTCAGTATTTTTTGTGCACTATAACAATCACAATAAAAATTTACAAGAATATTTCACATAATGGCCGCAACGGCAAATAGATTTACGTTCTCTTTCAAAATATAACATAGAAAGTGCAGACAAAAACACCTTTCACGAAATATTTACACAATTGTAAGAAAAAAATACTGATTTGATGTGCAGCATATTCTTTGTTGCATCGTCATATAAACAAACAATACATAAATCAATATATAAAAAAACAATGTAAATGACAGTTAAATAACATAAAAGATGTACTTACATTTTAGAAGATAATTCTATATCCTTTGCCATGACGATCAGCAATGTATCCTGAAATTAGTTCAATGGCGACTCCGACCCTCCGACTTCCCACGTTGTTGATGTTTGGGAATTCCCAATTCCTCCCGCCCGCCAAGAATAACGATTAGTACGCATGCGCGAGTTGAATGTTGTAAACATAATATCATTTCTGCGATATTCCCTGATATTCACCAATGTTGTAAACTGAATATCATTTCTGCGATATTCCCTGATATTCACCAATGTTGTGAACAGAATATCATTTCTGCGATATTCCCTGATATTCACCAATGTTTAAAATAGTATATTGAAATGAGTACATCGCTAAAAAATTGGACTAAATGAAAAAAACAAACATTAGGATGTTATTTCTGAATGATAAGGTTATAAAATAATTGAAGAAATTCTCTTAAATGTTTTTAAAAAGGATTACTTTTAATTAATATCTGCCAATATCGGCAGATGTCGTAAATTCAATGTATGACATTCAGAGACTTTCAAAATATTGCCCGATATCGGTGGACATTCGTCAATATCTTTGTGCTACCTGGGTATCTCTTTTGTATTCTCCTCATACTCTTAAGATGGGGATCACTATTGCACCACCCATGGAAACTGAGGGTGGGCAATCTGGTTTTGAAGGTGTCTTAGGGCCTTTGTTCGAAATTCCAATCGGTAAAGTTAAGAGCCCCCATCAACTACGGAAAACATCGGAGTTCAAGAAATTTCCCTCGTCCAGTGACTATTGTAGGAGGACCTGTTAAGAATGACTGACACTTTAAGCAACCAATTAAAAGTATCTTTCGTCCGAAAATACCACGTGGTTCGGACATGAGAGTGTAATAAATTCTCCCCTCCAAACGCAAGGCTTTTGACAAAAGATGTGCCATTGTGTTCCTACCGTATTGCTTGAAGGCAGTGGGGTGAGGGAGATTTTCACAGATAACAGGGTGCCCACCACAGAACAGCCACAGAAATAGTTGGTTTAGTAGCCTTCAGTGTATAAAATATTAGCCCGATAGTAGCCTTCAGGTTACAAAATGGCTTTATGGTAAAAATAGTATCCTTTTTAACAATCTAAACAGACTGATATCTTCTAAACACAGTTTAAAAAATGTTAAATACACCTTTTTGTTTTCTGAAAGAAGTTTATATAATATTTGTGAAGATTAAATTCATTATATATTACTCAGTAGCAGATGATGTTTGCAGTTTAGTTTTGTTTCCATAGATGCAGAAGTTTATAGAACATAACATTTTAAAGTAGACAGTTTTCAATGTCTTTCCAAGTATTTTTAGTTAAACATAAAATACAGAACACAGTAGACTCTCTCAAAACTACATACACCAGAATCAATAAATATGCAGATTATAGAATTTTTGATCATGGAATTGGTAACATAACTTTTTATTGAATTATTGTGTGAATTAAAAAATAAATAAATAATTAAAATAAAAACTTATGACTTAAAAATTGAAAAAAAAGAAAATTCTTTTTAAAAATTAAATAGAAAAATGCACAGTTTAAAACAAGCAGCAGGTGTATTTATTTTCGTGAAGTAAAACATTACCACTAATAAAAGTAAAACGTAAAATAAAATAAATAAAAACTTCGTGAAAACAACACACATAAAATGTAATTTATAAGACGTTACGATCGTTTCGACCGAAGGAATTTTTTGGTCGAAACGATCATAACGTATTATAAGTTACATTTTATGTGTGTTTTTTTTCACAAAGTTTTTATTTCTTTTATCGTTTAACACTAGTATTTTGAGTGTTTTTTACGTTGTTGTGTTTAAAAAGTTAATAGTATTACTAAAATTAAGTTTTTCATTTTGTTGGATGTAAAACGGTTAACTAGAACGCAAGATAGGAACATTTAATATTCACATAGAAAAGTACCAGAATTGGGGGTTTCTTGATAAATATTGGCGATATTGCTTGTCTGGGTTAAGTTTTGGGGGCTTATTGTTTGGACCAATTTTGTCAGTATTTTCCCAAAAATTCGCCAAGCCTGGCGACATCTGACATGACTCCATCCCTTTTTTTTTTTAAAAAAAAGGAGACCTGCAATGTTTAATTACCCCGCTTAGCATAACACAAATGATGCAAGGAAAATGGTAGAGAATTTACTTGGCAGATTTTGCCAGAACTTTTGAGAAAACTCCCTATAAAGTATAAATACGTGAGTAGGTCATCCCACTGTTTCAGTCTTTAATTTGCTTTTCTAGCAAACGCTAGCTATTAAGAACATATCGCTTCACATAATTTTGATGCCAGAGGCACTGTTGTTTTGCCAAGCTGTATTTTTAAATTTGCTTATGAATTCTGCATAGTTGTATGCTGTGGATCAGTCAAGGGTTCGGTTCGAGTATTCTGATATTTTAGCAAATGGAACATTTTTGTTTACTGTAAATAAATTGCAGTGTTTGAGGAAGTTGCTCTAATTGACCACTAGTTATCTATAGAATTACTGCTTGTAAATTCCTGTGAATTGTTCTTTGAAGATTGTTTGACAAGTTTCTAGAAACAATTGTGTTTGTGTTTCGTTCTGATATCTCAACTGGCTACTGAAACTTTCTTCAAACCCCAGACTTTAAAGCATACTGCCTAATACGGATCCGACAATTCAGCAGTTTCTGATGATGATTAATAAAATGTACCAGGGTAAAATTGAAACCCTTTCATATGTAAAATAGCGACATATGCTGTTTATGCGAGTTACTTATGAGTTCAATTCAAAATCAAGATTATATTTTTAACTTTAATATATTTTTTGTATATGTTCAAACTTTTATCAATATATATTTTATAACTTTATCTAAACGATTAGAAATTAATTTAAAACTTGTTATTACTGAACATTTAATTCAAAATTGCTTTTCATTAGCTAAAACCAGTAGTAAAATGTTATATTTAAAAATATAAAGTGTTTCCTTTTTTTAAAACGGCATGTGCGCAAGATAAGAACTGCTTGAATTTCCATGCATTCACGATGTATGTAAATAGTATCTGACTCACACATTCTCTAATTATCTAGAATTGAGGTATAATTAGTACGTTTATAAATTGTCAGGATTCGACGAAATCGTCAAGGAACGACCTATTGGACGAATAAGCCTGCTTTTTTATTACTTTTTCCCTTTTTCCCAGTAATAAAATGAGAACAAGTTTTCTATCTATAAATTTTAGTCCCCCCCCCCCGTCCCACGAGAAAAATCTTGTCTACTTCATTACACAAACAGTTTTTTATTTATCTCTCTTAATTCTTTGATTTGTTAAATTTTACTAATCCAAACAGGTTTATATTACATACTAGATGCATACATATTAGTATAGAATTTAAAAAGAAAAAAAAATTACCTTTGCATAAAAAGCTTAACCTATTTCATTCTAAGTTAAGCCATAATGAAATAATGGTTGACTTTTGTTATAGTAAGCTCACATTAAGTAAAATCGTGCTTATTATGAGAAAAAAAATATTTTATATGTTTAAGGTAAGCAGTTGATTTTATGGTAATTGTACCTGTATATTTCCCTCTATAATAAAAAATAACAAGACTTATAATTAGCGATTAAAAAGAAAATGATTAAAAGAAACAAAGAACATAAGTATTTTAAGTAATTATTTAACTCACCTCTAAAATTTTGACGGCCGGAATTAAAATTAGTAGTTACCCCGACAAACTTTAACAACACCGGCCAACACAATTTAAAGAGAGCCAGACAAACTTATTAATACATGTCAAGCTAACGATAAATTGTGTTAGCATTAAACTTGAAAATATTCCAAGAGATTCTTGAAAAATATCCACTTTTATAGTTAAAACTATCGAAAATGTACTCTTCTGTGCAGCGCAGCTGAGCTCAGCCAGTGACCACGCGATGAAAATGAAGCTAGATCTGCCCTTGCATAAAAAAAACTGCGAAGTGAACCACGACCGAATACACACACAAAAATAAGAAAAAAAAAGGCATCTGTGACGTGACATCAGCGTTCTCCAAAATTCTGAGAAATCGGGTGGGGTGGACAGGTCAAAGGTCGTGTGAAAGGACACGGTAGCGTTTGTCTCCCCTGCACTGTTTATTCGACGTTCAACTGACTAAGCTGAAAAAATTTCTCGGTGCTCCATCTGTTTCTTCTTGGCTGGCTGGGGGATCTCTCAGATCGCCGAAGCTATCAGCGGAAAATCGGCGATCTATTGACGTAACATAGACCTCGTGAGGGTGAGCAACCTAACGGTCGAAAGTCAGCCGCCTCCCTGACCAGCATACAACGGCTCTTTATAACATCGACAACACAATGTATGTTTGATCTCTTTTAAACGCTATTTTTTGCTGTAATTTTTCCTGGACCTATTTTCGACATTTCGACATCGGGAATACGTAATTTATACGTGTGTGCGCTTGCTGGGGTATGTTGCTAAACGCCTTCCAATTGCGTTCAAATGAAGTAGCTGTTAGGTGAATATTTAAAATTTTGACTGCAACCCTAGAGTAAAGTTCAAATATGTCCTCTAAAATTGCCTTTTTAACATCAAAAATTTTCCGCAAAAACACAGTGGAAAATTTTTTCTGGAATTTTTTCCATTTTTTAATTTTTTTTTTTTTTTGCCAATTTTTCATTGTGAAATTCTAGGTGCGACTATTTTAAGTTGAAATCTACTACACCATACTGTACACTATAATGCTAAAACATTACTGGCAACAAAATAGTACATTATAATGAAATTAGTACCAAATTTTTCCAGATTATGTGCTGTTTATTAAATATTTTTTCGTCAGTTGCACACAACAAAAGGCATTTTATTTTTATGGTAATATTATTATAGACATAAATATCACAAATAATATTTTTAGGAATTTTGACCAAAAAAAATAATAACATTCATAATTCATAATAAAGCACTTTCACTGAAGGTATCAAAGTAGTGTAAAAAGGAGAGTTCTGCGCCAGGAGGAGGTAGTGAGGAAGTGAGTGAAGCAATTGGCCTGAGCTGTGAATAGGAGTGTGGGCGGAAGGAATATGGTAACTCTGATTAGATAAGACAAGAGGTAAATATTTTTTTTTGCAAAATAAGGGCATTTAGAAAAAAAATTTAGGAATTTTTGCATATTTATATGACTTTTTCAGAAAAGTACGATTTGAAAATTGTTAAATCTTTTATAACTGTTACAGAAAATATGTTTTGTGATTTTAAATAGTATAGAATATTTTTTAATATTAAAATGGGGTCCCGCCACCACCGCCGGCTATAACCATTAGGCTGTAAAGTCTTTATGAGAGACCATCTTAAAAGGTATAAAAGAGCTGTGATTATGAAATAGGCAGTAATTGTATGGAGGACTACAACGAGTGAAGTTGTTGGGGTTGTATGTTTGTATGCATGCATGTGTGTTTTACTTATTTTGATTTACAATTTTACGGGTAATGATAAATTCGCGGTTGACTTTCTGTTACATTTAAACGAAACGGGAAACCTTACATTTTCGCTCTCATGACTTTGCGAATGGAAATTCATGTAATTAATAACCGCATTTTCTGCTGTAATGAAGAAGGCATATCAGGATCCCGCTCACGAAGCAAGTTTTGGTGGTGTAAATGCTTTATACCGTGCTGCTCGAGGAAAAGTAAGTTGGAGATTCAGAAATGGTTGCAAGGTGTAGATGCGTATACACTACACAAGCCGGCACGCAGGAACTTTCCAACAAACCGTGTGATTGTATACTCGAAAGATCATCAGTGGCAAGCGGATCTGGTAGACCTAGCCAACCTCAAAGACTGGAATCTTGGGTATAAACATATTTTATGCTGTATCGATATCCTATCAAAATACAGTTTCGTAGCCCCCTTAAATCAAAGCGAGGGGAGGATATTGTGAATGCTTTTAGAATCTTCTTTTCTGAACGCAAACCCCGAATTTTACAAACCAATCAAGGCACAGAATTTAAAAATGCAAAGTTTCAATCTTTTCTAAAACAACAATCGTGAGATTTTTCATTACCTATAATAATACAAAAGCATCTGTGACTGAAAGATTTAATAGAACACTGAAAACGAAAATGTGGAAATATTTTACAAACAATCGCACTTATCGCTATATAGACGTATTATAGATCAGTTGGTGTATAGTTATAATCACACCTACCATTCATGTATTAAGCAAGCCCCCGTTGAAGTTACAAAATCGGATGAGCAGGATGTGTGGTTTACCTTATATGATGACATGGAAAACATAAAGAAAAAACCCTGCATTTTTAATGTAGGAGATACTGTGCGTGTATCCAAGCATAAACTAATGTTTGGAAAAGGATATGAAACCAACTGGTCGGAAGATATGTTCACAGTAACAGAATGTGTGTTGAGAGACCCGCCTGTTTACTGGATCAAGGAACTGATGAATGAACCTATACTAGGAACATTTTATGCACAAGTACTTCAAAAGGAGCAACCTAAAGAATAATTTGATATAGAAAAAATATTAAAAAAGCGCAATCGACAGGGTCGTTTGGAATACCTTGTTAAATTTAGAGGTTACCCTAAAAAATTTAATCAGTGGATCCCATCAACGGATGTGTTTGCTCTATAAATAACAGAATTTTTGAATAAATATAATTCTATCACCATGAGTTTCTACGTGACACTCCCCAAGCGATAGCTCTCTCAATTATTTCCCTAATAATAAAATTTCTGGTTTTATTACTCGTCTACCCAAACCGTTAGCGTTGAATGGTGAATGGGAAGTTGGTTTAACTGAGTTGATTTACCCTCACATGTTGAATAATGTTATAGAGAAACGAAATGAATATGAATGTGATTTAAGGAGTGGAACTTTTAAAAAGGTTGGAGTACATTGTGGATATTACGAAACCCCCAGTGATATTATTAAAGTGATGAACTATCAAAATTTTCATGAGAAAATTGTTTTAAACTATAACAAACACACTAAGAAAGTGAAAATTAGTTTAAAAAAAGATGCACGTTTGAAATTATTATCTGGAATGGCTGAGTCTCTAGGTTTTTCACCTGGTGAAGTAACTGAAACTACCGTACCTTCTTATTACCCCAGAGTGTTTGAAAGTCCCTTCATAGCAAATTCAAATTATGATAACCAAATGATCTATCTCTACACGGATATTATAGAACTATCAATAGTAGGAGATGCGTTTGCCCCACTATTGCGTGTGATTACTGTTAAAGGAAAAGATGGGGATATGGTTCACGAAATCTTTGACCGCCCTCACTATCTACCGCTCGCAAGAAAAAATTTTCAGACGATTGAAATAGTTATAAGGACCCACACAGGGCAATTTATTTCATTTGAACGCGGGAAGTTGATCGTGAAGTTACACTTTCGTCAAAAGTATCTCTCGTGATGTATGTGCCTTATAAGTGCTGCTACAAATCCTTTGAGGATTATTATACCCACCAAACAGGTGCAGGACTAAACATTTATCAAGGTGTGCCATTGCAGAAAGGTTATGGAATTGGTGGACTTTTCCGCAGTCTTTTTAGGGCAGGTGTACCTTTGTTTAAATCAGGGGCCAAGGCTGTAGGGAAGCAATTACTGCACATCGGTGTGGATATGTTAAATGATTTTACCAAGGGAGAAGACATTAAAGTAGCTGCAAAACGACGCATCAAAGAAGCTGGTCAGCAGCTTACGGACAAAGCTGCTTCTAAAATGAAGATGATGATTGGATCTGGACGTAATAAAAAAACCAAAAAACACGCTTTAGTGATAAATTGAACTAACTAAAAAGTGAAAAACAATTCTTAATATAGAAATAAATTAATGAACGAAAAATAGTATTATTGTGAAAAAAGCGTGGGACGCTTTGTGCTATATTTTTTGTATCATTTTTGTACTAATCGTACCGATCGAATATTCTCAAGAACTGATATATGGAGCACCCCACGCTTTTTTCACAATAGTACTATTTTTCGTTCATTAATTTATTTCTATATTAAGAATTGTTTTACGCTCTTTAGTTAGTTCAATTTATCACTAAAGCGTGTTTTTTGGTTTTTAAAACTAAATCTAATGCTAAGTTCAATTGTAATCTAAATATCAAATTGTAAGCTAAGTAAAGGGTCCCATTTCGGGGGGGGAGCAGCCCCCTGAGCCCCCCTCTTGCTACGCCCCTGCTGTGCACCAAAGTATTAATCAACGTGCAGTTAAATGCTACCTTCCTCACTAAAAAGGAAAAATAAGTCTCTAATCAACAAATAAAAGCGTGTTAAAAAGAATGGCCTTAACATGTTCTTGTACTCAACTCTTCCATAATGTGATGGATCACGATATTTTGTAAAAATTAAAAGATCGCCGTGCCCAGGATTCGAACCTGGGTTATTGCGGCCACAACGCATACGATCACGGCCACAGTAAAAAAGGGTTTCTTAAGATTGTAATCTTTGGAAGTGTTCTACTTTCAATCAGGATAAGAAATGAGGAAATTCTTTAATCCTGGCGATCCTGATTAGGATAATAAGTCATTATAAAATTATTGTATTGTCACCGGTTCTTCATAAATGTACAAAGTTTAAATTAAATCTGACCGTTTAAAGTGTGCCAAATTTGAGTTCAAAGGAGTCGGTTACAAACATACATACAGGTGAAGCTAATAAATAAAAGCGTGTTAAAATCAGGATAATGGGATAAACTTATCAAATTATTGTATTGCCATCGATCCTTGATATATCTACAAAGTTTAAATTAAATCTGACCATTTAAAGTGGGTCAAAATCGAGTTCAAAGGACGGTTACAAACATACAAGCATACAAACATACATACAGGTGAAGCTAATAAAAGCGTGTTAAAAAGAGGAAGCATTCTGCAAAATCCGTTAGTAGACGCCGAACCAAGAAGGTGAAAGCACACGATATTTTTGCTTAAGCATGACTGGTTTCATTCATAAAGACTCGGCACCTTGTGCTAAATCCGATTTGGACTTATTTGTACTTCCTCCTACACAAACCGTAATCGAGAGGGGATAATTTATTGAATTTCACCCCATTGCCAACATTAGAGATGGAGGTCCCGTAGAATTTAACATATCTAATAGCGGAGAGGATTATTTAGACTTATCTTCTTCACACCTTTATGTAAAAGTGAAAATTCTGAAAATTACGAAATCGGATGGAACCTATCTGGATGATAAAGATCTTGTGGCCCCCGTTAATTTATTTTTGCATGCTCTGTTTTCGCAAGTGGATGTAAGCCTGAATGAAAGAGTGATCTCATCGTCTACCAATAGTTTTACCTTTCGTGCTTATATTGAGACGCTTTTGAATTATGGAGAAGATGCCAAGAAAAGTTTGCTTACCTGCAAGTGTTTTTACAAGGACACAAATCTAGCCGAAGCGAATCCCAAAGAGGCAACCAATGTGAATCATGGACTTAAGAAACGTTACGAATTGACTTCTGAGAGTAAAAGTTTAGACATGATTGGACAATTGCACTGCGATATTTTTCAACAAAATAAACTTTTATTAAATATGGTGGATTTAAAAATTAAAATGATTCGGAGTCATGTCAAATTTTGTTTAATGTCTCCTACAACTGATGTGGGTTATAAAGTAATATTAGAACACGCCTCATTATTTATTAGAAAAGTGAAGTTAAATCCTGCTGTCTCTTTAGCACACGCAAAAGCCTAGGAGAAAACAACTGCAAAATATCCGATTGATCGCGTGATGTGTAAGTTTTATTCTGTATCTGCAGGAAGTTGGTCTTTCTTACAAGACAATGTGTTTCTGGGAGTAATGCCCAAACGTGTGATTGTAGGATGCATAGATAACGCTGCATTAAATGGTGAATTCTCTTTAAATCCGTTTTTATTCGATTCTAACAAAATTAAATTTTTGTGCGTTTACGTAAACGGGACCCCAAAACCTTCTAAGGCTCTAGAATTAGATTTTGAAAACAATAGTTACATAAGAGCCTATCATCGCTTATTCACGAGATTTAATAATGATAAAGGACTCTACTTAACACGTGAGGAATATGCAGAAGGTCATGCATTATTTCCATTTGATCTAAGTGCAGATATGTGTGATGGACCCCATTTGAATTTACAACATCAAGGAAATTTACGACTGGAAATTAAATTTAGTGAAGCTCTGACTAAGACGATTTCAATAATTATCTATGCAGAGTTTGAAAACGTAATTGAAGTTACAAAATTACGGAATGTTTTATGTGATTTTCCAAATTAAGAAGAATGGATACTGTTCAACTACTTGATGCTTTATCCCGAGATAAGTACATAAAAAAGTACTTTTTGTACGTATAGGCAAGTGATGAGTTGCCAAGAAAAATTACAAAGTACCCTGCATGCCTAATTGTGAACGTTGATACATCTAAAGAGGAAGGAGCCCACTGGTTGGCTATATACCTGACATCGGTAAACTGCTTGGAATTTTTTGACTCATATGGCAATGCTCCCACTTTTTTTAAAGGACCTATATTGAACTTTATAAACAGATACAAGAATGTTAATTACAATCCCTTAACTCTTCAAAGCAATGTAACAGCTGTGTGTGGACAATATTGTATTTATTATATTTATTGTAAGTGCAGAAGGAAAGCTCTAAATCAAATTCTCTCACATTTTGTATCTAAAAATATATGTAATGACAAACGAGTGTATAATTTTGTAGCCAAACGATTTCATGTACATGTGAATTTTTATCAATAAAAAACTATTTAAACTGTACTCACTGTGTTTGTTGTTCATTTACGATGGAGTTCCCACGTTTTGTAGGCCCGTTCTCGCTCATCGTCAGTGGAGCTAGTGGTACGGGTAAGACGTATTTGGTGCGGGATTTGATAAAGTTTAAGCGGGAAATGTTTTCAATTGTTCCCGATAAAATCGTTTATTTTTACAGTATTTATCAAACTCTATTTGATGAAATGAAAGACGTGATATTTGTGGAAGGGATTCCTAGCAATTTTAAAGAATATTTGGGAACGCATACTTTATTTATAATTGATGATTTAATGAGTGAATGTGGTAGTGATAAGCGCTTAACTAACCTTTTTACAGAGGGAAGTCATCACTTAAACATTAGTGTCATTTTTATTACACAAAACTTTTTTCACAAAGGTAGAGAAATGAGAGAAATTACATTAAATGCACAGTATTTAATACTATGTAAGAACCGTAGAGATGTGAGCCAAATAATGCATTTAGGAAGGCAATTATACCCCAGAAATATAAAAGATTTTGAAGAAATTTATGCAGATGTCACTCAAAAACCTTACTCTTATTTACTTATTGATTTGCGAAGTTACACACCTAAAAATATGCGCCTTAGAACATGCATTCTACCAAATCAGATGCAGTATGTTTATCAGATCAAAAATATATAAGTAGATGTATTTGAAAATTTTATTCAGTGTGAATCATGACACTAACCAGTCAACAACTGAAACAGCTGCAGTTAATTAAAGTGTGTCCGCAAAAATTACGAAGTAGTCTTTTAAAAAAGCTACCCTCTACGGCTATAAAAGCTATTTGTGAATGCAGTCTGAATGTACTGAGAGGTAACATTCCTCTAACGAAACATCAAAAGAGTTGTTTAAAAAAATAAAGCACACTACGGAAAATTGCTGATAAAAAGTCTCCGCTTTATCTTAAGCGGAAATTAGTTGCACAGAAAGGAGGATTTCTTGGTGTTTTAATACCTGCTGCATTATCACTTCTTACGGGTTTAATTTCAAGATAAACTAACATTAAAAAATGCAGTACGCAACAAAATATGCTTTAATACCCGAAACCTCTTTATCGAAACATACCCCCTCCCCTCAACAACTCTCACAGTTTGATTTAGACATGCAACAAGTTCTGCAAAGTTCCTTAAACGATTATGAAAAGATAAAGAGATATTATGAATTATTGAAGCGAAAGATGAAATTAGAAGATTTTAATCGACCTTGGATACCTTCGTATGAATCAACACAAGACTCTCCCCCTGAAGAAAACATTCAAATGAAGGAAGAAAAAGAAGAAAAATCTGGAGAACAAGAACTTTAATATTATTTAGAAATATTAAATTCAGTACCTGTGAAGTTAAAAAATCAAGCTACTAATTTAATAAATATATTAAATAAACATAGTGATATTATATCATGGAATGCCAAGGGAGAAATGAGATATAAAAATAAACCAATTTCTCATTCGAATATAGCAGAATTGTTTCATTATATTTTTACGAATACAAAAGTACCCAATATTATAGGGAAGGATATTTTTCTACAGAGTTTAAATGAACTGAATGTGCCAAGACATTTTATTAAAAATAAACAAGTGAATATATTTAAGGAAAAACCGCATGTTGAATCGACTACTGCAAGTGATGTAATGAAAAGCCCTGTATGAAATGTAAGCCAGCAACAAAAAAATGAACTTAAAACATCACCTGTATCACAGAGAAAACATCGCAGAATGGCTGAATTGAAAATGCCTTATGTGAAACCTGTTAGGGAAACTTTATAGAAATAATAAAATTGTATTTATAAAACTATGTGTTTTTTATTTATATGACTGATTTTATTTTTTGAAACATTTATACATAAAACGAATTCTTTATCAAACTATAAGTATTTATAAGTAATAACTATTTTATAAAAATAAAAAAATACAACTACCTATCACAAATGTTTATACACTATGTCTTTAAATTCAAAAAAACTTAGTAAAATTTTTTTTGAAACATTCATATAGAAGCAATACTGTATTGTATACGCGAGTGAATCTTTTTTTGAAGAAACTCCACTCCCCTTAAACGACTGATTACTTAAAGAAAGGCGCCGAAGACGTAACTGACGCCTTGCTATCTCTAACAAGTAGTAAGTAGTTACACATTAGTCAAAACCACTTAACATCTGTTTTGTAAGACGGTAAAAGCAATCAGTTTACTGAAATGTTAGGAGCGTTAAAATAAATTATCTAAGAAAGGTTGTAAATAAACAACTGTCTCCTAAGACCATTGTTGTCAATCGCCGCGTTCTGTTGTCAATAGCCGCTTAGATAGTGAGGGCGATCAAAGATTTCGTGAACCATATCCTCATCTTCTCCTTTAACAGCAATCACACGCAATAGTGGGGCAAACGCATCTCTGGTTATATAATATCCGTATAGAGATAGATCAATTGGTTATCATAATTTGGATCTGCTATGAAGGGACTTTCAAACACTCTGGGGTAATAAGAAGGTACGGTAGTTTCAGTTACTTCACCAGGTGAAAAGCCTGGAGACTCAGCAATTCCAGATAATACTTTCAAACGTGCATCTTTTTTAAAACTAATTTTCACTTTCTTAGTGTGTTTGTTATAGTTTAAAACAATTTTCTCATGAAAATTTTGATAGTTCATCACTTTAATAATATCACTAGGGGTTTCGTAATATCCACAAGGTACCGCAACCTTTTTAAAAGTTCCACTCCTTAATCATATTCATATTCATTTCGTTTCTCTATAACATTATTCCACATGTGAGTGTAAATCAACTCAGTTAAACCAACTTCCCTTTCACCATTCAACTCTAACGGTTTGGGTAGACGACTAATAAAACCAGAAATTTTATTATTAGGGAAATAATTGAGAGAGCTATCGCTGGGGAGTGTCACGTAGAAACTCATGGTGATAGAATTATATTTATTCAAAAATTCTGTTATTTATAGAGCAAACACATCCGTTGATGGGATCAACTGATTAAATTTTTTAGGGTAACCTCTAAATTTAACAAGGTATTCCAAACGACCCTGTCGATTGCGCTTTTTTAATATTTTTTCTATATCAAATTTTTCTTTAGGTTGCACCTTTTGAAGTTCTTGTGTATAAAATGTTCCTATTATAGGTTCATTCATCAGGTCCTTGATCCGGTAAACAGGCGGGTCTCTCAACACACATTCTGTTACTGTGAACAGTTCTTCCGACCAGTTGGTTTCATATCCTTTTTCAAACATTATTTTATGCTTGGATATACGCACAGTATCTCCTACATAAAAAATGCAGGATTTTTTCTTTATGTTCACCATGTCACCATATAAGGTAAACCACACATCCTGCTCATTCAATTTTGTAACTTCAACGGGGGCTCGCTTAATAATTGAATGGTAGGTGTGATTATAACTATACACCAACTGATCTAATACGTCTATATAGCAATAAGTGCGATTGTTTGTAAAATATTTCCACATTTTTGTTTTCAGTGTTCTATTAAATCTTTCAATCACAGATGCTTTTGTATTATTATAGGTAGTGAAAAATCTCACGCCATGTTGTTTTAGAAACGATTGAAACTTTGCATTTTTAAATTCTGTGCCTTGATTGGTTTGTAAAATCCGGGGTTTGCGTTCAGAAAAGAAGATTCTGAAAGCATTCACAATATCCTCCCCTCGCTTTGATTTAAGGGGGGCTACGAAACTGTATTTTGATAGGATATCGATACAGCATAAAATATGTTTATACCCAAGATTCCAGTCTTTGAGGTTGGATATGTCTACCAGATCCGCTTGTCACTGATGATGTTTCGAGTATACAATCACACGGTTTGTGGGAAAGTTCCTGCGTGCCGGCTTGCGTAGTGTATACGCATCTACACCTTGCAACCATTTCTGAATCTCCAACTTGCTTACTTTTCCACGAGCAGCACGGTATAAAGCATTTACACCACCAAAACTTGCTTCGTGAGCGGGATCCTGATATGCCTTCTTCATTACAGCAGAAAATGCGGTTATTAATTACATTAATTTTCATTCGCAAAGTCATCACAGCGAAAATGTAAGGTTTCCCGTTTCCTTTAAATGTAACACAAAGTCAACCGCGAATTTATCATTACCCGTAAAATTGTAAATCAAAGTAAGTAAAACCAGGGTCGGACTGGCAGCTTTAGTGGGGCGCAGACCTTGGATTTTTTAAAGGGCGCACTTCTGAAGTGTATAAATTATAGTCACTGACGGATTAAAATGTAAGGAGATAATGACCGCCACCGAAAGTATTTAGAAAAAATAAATTACACACAACAAATACAAGAGATCCTATTTTACTTTCATAAAATTGACATAAATTTCAATTAGCTACCCCAACCCACAAAATTGCATTATTTTGTCACTGATCGTAGCCACACAAACCTTTTTCAAGTCAAAATGCCGCTAAATCGAATATCTAACTCTGTCGATAACTATGTTGAAGAAATCTGAAAATATGTTGATTTTGACTCGGAAATTCAAATTTTGTCAGCCAACACAAAATTAATTTGCTTTAAGATTTGCTATACAGCAGTAACATTTATAACCGAAGTTCTACTTTATCTTGCCAACCAGTCGCTGAGCGGTAAAGCCACCAAAACACTGGGAGATAGCTGAAGTGGAGGTCCAAGTCTGGTCTCTCGCGAGATCGTGAATCTAACAGTCTGAAGTTTTGGGCGGTTTTCTCCTGATGTAACGTGAATACGCGTTATAACCCCTTAAAAAGTCCTCCACCCAACGCATCCCCCGCTTTAGGCAGATAGCCTCGTGTAACTTTGCCATAAACAATAAACAAACAAGTTCTCTGTTGATGAATCTCCTGTTTAGACTGGAAGCAACAGTCTATATTTTAATATTTTTTATTTAGGTAAATCCATACATCGTTTACGTTTTTCTTGTTTATATATTGTTTATTGCATTTGATTGTATTCTTATTTATTTGTTTGCTAAAGCACAAGCAGCTTTGAAAAAACTCTAAGACTAATAATTTCAATATCACATTCACACAAATCATCTAATTCAATATATTAATATATATTGAATTAGATGATTTGTGTGAATGTGATATTGAAATAATTAGTCTTAGTCCATATATTATTTTCATTAATACATACCAATCTTAGGAGAAATCTTAGGAGAAAAATGGAGAAAAAAAGTCTTGTCCGATTAAGGAGGAGGGAGGTGAACAAATCAATTTCCTTGTTAATCTAACATTTCTAATCAATCGTCGAGTTGTAATGCAGTTTTATTGAACGTTAAATTGTTTATCATTTTAAAACGAACTTACTTTTCTTTCAGTCTTTTTGTTAAGGTTGTACTTTGAAAAAAAATTTAAATTTTGAACAGCTTTTAAAGCATCCAGTTACAGAGACTCGAAAATATTCAGTTCCCAAATCGTAGTTACCAACCATTACAAACGATCAACCAGTAACATTTATGAACGATTCAAGGAAAAACTCTGTACGTGAATGGCGCCTCAACCCATTTAATACTGCAAGGTTTGCACTTTATTTTAATTTTATGAAAATATAAGTTTTAAATAACAAAAGTGCTTAGTGCTGTTTGTGAAAAAGCACTATTACTTTTCCCAGAGCATAGCATCATTGGTTTATTTTAAAGCATTCCAAAGATCCTGTAATTTTTAAAAAAGAATGTCTTTAATAATTTTTTTATCTGTATGATAACCTAAAGATGTTTACATCGTTGAATAGTTGTCCAAGTCCTATTATTATCTATTAATCACAGTTGATGTAACTGACCCAAATGCACACGCTTATTGAAAATGTAGGTATGATGAAAATAATTTTTATTACTTGGTTAAATAATTTATTTACAATTTTGAACAGCAACATGTATAACGTGACATGAACTTTACATAAGAACTGACTTCGTAAAAATACACAAAATGTTCATGGTCTTGGATATGTATAACTTAAGGAAGAGGAGAAAGCAATGTCGAATGCATTTAATAATTTTAATTAAAAAGACAATTTAACTGAAGTTTGACAACTGGATGCACTCAAAGATAATCATTGATCAGAGATCATTGTCTTTTTTGACAAACATGGTATGGTCCACAAAGAATTTTTACCTCCTGGTCAAACGGTCAACGCAGTTTTCTACAAAGATAACCTTGCGTGCCTGAACAGAGCCGTCAAACTGAAAAGACCGGAGATTGTTGATCGCTGGAAATTCCACCACGACAGCACTCCAGTCCACACCGTCTTTGTTGTGACCGCCTAATTGTCCCGGATAGGGATCGCAACCTAGCCACAGCCACCGTATATCTCCAATGTGAGTCCGCCAGACTTTTCCTGTTTCAGGATTCAAGAGCAGTCTGAAAGGTCACCGTTTCGAAGATGTTCCCGCCATACAACGGGTTGTCCCAGTCTCTGAAAAATGTTACGGCAGCTGACTTCCAGGGGGCCTTCACAGCGTGGGAATCGACTGGACAACGGTGTATCGACGTCCAGGGAGACTATTTTGAAGATTTTTAATAATGTGTACCAATTCGGTTAATAAATTCGTTTTACAAGACACAGTCTCATTACGGGCAAACCCTATAAGTCCTCCTCCCCTCTGTAAAAGTGCTTGTTTGCCAGGAGAGGACAACTCATGTCAGATTTCTTCAATCTCCCGCCTAATTTTGTACCCTTATCGAAAGAAATATTTGTAGTAATCGCCGAGAAAATATTCGAAAAACGCTTTTAACGTGCATTCTATATACGATGCCGTTACGAATTGCGTGTTATTCGTAACTATGATTGTGTGAGCGTCCCTGATAAACTTTTAATTTTTTGCCCTACAAGAATTATTTTTTAGGAATCTCCCAGAAGCCTATAGGTTGTGGACCTGCAAAATGTGCTCAACTGGCAGCCTCTAGCTTTGCCAGTTTGCTGCTACGATGTTGCTTATAAGATATTTAATGTGTGTTTGTAAATACACATGAGGTAGCGGTGTGCTGCATTTATTTCCTTAAGTAAACGGGTATTTCTTAACCCATATACATCTTTGTCTCC
The DNA here is from genome assembly GCA_038373885.1 of Cheiracanthium punctorium. NCBI lineage: Eukaryota > Metazoa > Arthropoda > Arachnida > Araneae > Cheiracanthiidae > Cheiracanthium > Cheiracanthium punctorium. Next base: position 18,801 of record JAWZYV010013724.1, read on the forward strand.
AAATTTGGAAGATTAAAGGGCGCAGATACTCAAATCTACAGTTTCTTATTTTGGGTACATTTTCTTCTTTGAAATGTAATAGATTAAAATGAATTTTTTAATAAATATTTTAAGAAAAATAAATGAACGAATGCATCATAGTCGCCTACATAGGGGAACAGGACCTCTCTAGTCATAGATATATTAAGGGTTTTAATAACATATCGAACAAGGACGGATGTAAAAATTTTATTTCAGGCAAAGCTCAAAGCTTGAATATCTGAATTCAGAATTGCTAAAAATATGTCATCATAATCAAAAAGCCCTTTTATCTAGTGTAAATATATTTCTCCCGTTGAAAAGGGGTGCCCGGAGAGTTATAGCTAGGGTCTTGAGTGACTCTGGCAAAATTTAAATTTTCCTCCCCCCGCCAAGACATTTTCTAAGAGAAATAATATAAAGTCTCCAATAGGCGTTCCCCAGGGGTTTCCTACCCTGATAGTCGACAATCTGGCCTACAATGTTAGGTGCGCGCTCTTACGCCCCCCCCCCCCCCGTCTCCGCTCTTGAAACTGAAACTGAAACTTTTTTTACCGTTTCATTAGTAACATTTTTAAAAGCCCACTGTCAGTACCCTCTGTCTGCAAGTACAGATACACTGCAAAAAAAGCAGGGATCCGTAACGTAACGTAACAAAATTGTAACGTTATTCGGCCTTGTAACAAAATAATTCGCTATAAAATTTTTATATGTACAAATAACTGCTTGATTTTCGTTATGTATTAGTTACGTTACATTTTGTATTATTATCGTACCGTAACAAATCTACAGAACGCAAATGAATACGTTATTGCAATAACGTTATTCAGAATAACGTTATTCAATGGTATACTTATTATAACGTTATTCCGTTTTGTGTTATACTCAGAAACTGAACAAAAAGTAACAGAATGCATTCGGTTACTCATGCTAACGCTTAGTTTATAATGTTAAACTCACCTAACTATTTAATAACGATACAGTATCAATTAGTTATAGAATATAGCATTTCGCTGAATAACGTTTTAAATACGGTATGAGACCATAACGTTAAAGGATCAGAACGATATTTTCATACCGTTATAGCTACATAACTATATGCAATAATATTGGAACATTTCGTTACAAATTATAACATATTGGTGTCAATATATTTGTCAATAGAGCCACCCTTACTTATGTTTTGTATGTAGAACACACACGGAAATAGGGGCTGTCCAGGAGCAAGGGCTTCGGAAGCATAGGCCAAGGGGATCATTTGCCTCCCCCTTAGAATATTATATGCCGTTTTTTCTCTGCTTTTTAGTTTTTTACCAATACGAAAACCATATGTTGAAACAATATTTGTCCTCCCCCCACCCCTGCATCGGAAAATTTTGTGCTGACGCCCATGTCCAGGAGTCGGGAGTCAGACAGTATGATAGGGGTATATTGAATAATATAAGGGTATATAAAGGAGTACATACAAAGCCATTGCTAAGGCTTTATTTAAGGAGGGGAGATAAACTGCCAATTCAAATATCGGTTTTTACCAACTTATTAATTATTTTATCAACTATATTACCAACTTTTAATTTTGCCAACTGGGTTTGTGTAATTTTGTCAAGCGTATCGGAAATGAATTATGGTTTTCGTTATTTTATTTATTTTTTTTTTTTTACCAAGTTTGCCAATCAGGAGTCTAATTTTGCCAAGTTTAACAGAATTTTGCGAGTATTAGAAAGTAGACTCCCCCTACCCCACCTCCCCCTTTAGCAAGGGCCCTGTGTACATGATCTTGAAGAAAAACCTTTTTTTCTAATAGTGGGTGCATGAGCTAAATTACTTGCACTTCTAAAGCCGAGATTCCAAAAGGAGTCAATTAAGTTTTCAATGGGTCTATATTATTCCAGGGACATACTGGGGATCGAAAATAACTTTTCGCACTTTTAACAGATTTCTTCTTTTATTTCTGCTTACTTGTTAAATAAAAAATTTAAACATCTCTGGGGCACAGTCAGCTGGGACATGCCACCTTTTTACGATTGTAAAAACTGTTTTGGATGAAGTGGAAAGTCTCAGCGTTTTGGCTTATCCCGCGGTTGTCAGTCTGACTCTGGAGTTTTGGATATTGAAGAGAAATCGTTTTTTATTATCTGGGTTATTTAATCGTCTAAGCCGAGATTTCAGAGGGTGTCACTGAAAGTTTTAAATGGGCATAGGTTTCAAGGATGTTTTGAAGGGTGAAGATTATTTTTTTGTGTTTTAACTGTTTCTTGTTTTCTTTCTCTTTTTTAAATGAAAAAATTAATTTGTTGGTCTATTAATAAAATGAAATTAAGGAAGTCGAAATTAGAGGCGTAGCAATGGATATATATCCCCCTCGACGCCGAAATTTTTAGATCAGTTACCATGAGCTTTTAGATTTTTATGTCTTGCAGAAATTACATTTATTTATTCCCGACACTAATGCATTTTTTTTACCCCGAATAAATTACCCTCTACATTTCTGGTCAAGGTAGTGAAAAGGTTGGGAATCTGAAGAGAATTTCGACAACATTAATACATTTTAAGAGACATACTGGTTTACGTGTTTAATACCAAAAGTGATATCGTTCTTTTATAATTGCTGACATGAGCCGATCATTCTCGTTACAATTTTTTTCGGAAGGGGGGGGGGATTGGTAATATGAAGTGCTCGAAAATGATACAGCTTGTTCATTAGAAATATGAGTGTCTCACGTTTGAGTACCTCATGCGTGCTTAATCATGTGTACTATGATTCACGTTAACCACAACAGGGCAATAATTTACTAGTGACAGTTCTGGATCCGCGAGTAAAGCTTCAATGAACAAAAGTGAGAAAGAGAGTCAAAATAATTTTATTTATGTTCAGTCAATACAAAATAATAAGTATTACACGACGCTATTTTCCATTTAAATGTTAACAATAATGGGTAAGGTATGTATGACAGACATTCACCGTTTAGTACAAGGACTAGTTTCTTCATGCTTCGAATCCTCACACTCACTCGTTGTTAGAACTACAGTACGATTAAAATCAAGCATGTTTTTCAGCGTCGACATAATTTGTCTTTGTCTACATGCCTTGACACGGCGAGGAACTTTTCAGATGTGATTGCCAGATAAAGCGAAGGGGAAGGGGAGAAAAAATGTTGAAAGTCGCACAAGGTTTGCAATTTTTGATAATTGATCGCCAAGTTTGGTGTCAAAAATACGTCTTCAAAACCAAACCGAGCTCTGTGATATCTTCCAAATTTGGCTAGAAACTGGCAAACGCGACAGATTATTACAAAGGAAAAGTATAGTTAGAATATGCCTGGCGAAAATTGTAAAACAGTTTTAGAAGGCGATTTTAATATAGATCTCAATTCCGAAGATGTGTTTTATGGAACAGGAAGACTAATATGGTACACTCATAGATTACGATACACTTTCCAAATGGTATTTATAAAGGTGAAGTATAGTTAGAATATGCCTGAGAAAGATTCTTAAACAGTTTTGGTAGGCAATTTTAATATAGATTTCAATTTTGAAGAAGAGTTTGTGAGCAAGAAAGATAAACACGGCACTCTCATGAATTATGATGCACATTCCAAACAGTATTTAAAATGCTGAAGTATAGTTGGAATATGCTTGTAAAACAGTTTTAGTAGTTGATTTAATGATAGATTTAGAATCCAAAGATGTGTTTTATGGAGCATGGAAAAAAATACAGCACAATGAATAATGATACACTTTTCAACTTAATGAAATAAGGAAGAAAACTAGGGAAGAAGCATAGACTATGATATGCTTTTAATACATAACACTCAAGTGCGTATTTAAAATTTGTGTTTCATATTTCAAATACGCACTGTGTTCTTAAGTGTTTCAGATTTTAACTTAAAAAAAAATAATACACCCTTCTAGGAAAAATTCAAGCTTGTAATAGTCCTGTATTTACTTTGATCAAATAACTACATCTTACATTTTAGCAGTTTGTTGCTACGGCCAGGCAAGTAAGGCTAAATAGTAATTAAAAGGAACATTCAGATAAAAAATACGATTTTCGCCAGTTCTACAGGAACATTTTGACTGACAGTGATTTGACTTTGATTCACGGGGATTATGTAACTCACACGACATCACAAAAATTTGTCAACCCAGATGTCTTCTGACTTAAAACTGGGGGCGCAAAAAAGGAAAGTTGTTAAGAGCTGTAAAAAAGAATTCGTTTACATTATGGTCTATGGATAGAAATTCTTGAAAATGCGCTATTGCATCGGCAGAAAACCGTCGGAAACTGTAGACCGTTAGATCGACAGCCGCGCAGTATGTCCGAACGCGGCACCTTCACACTTTGGCTATCGACCATACTCATTATCCTATGAGAGTGTCCTATGAGAGATAAAAGTGCTCCTATGAGAACCCATGAATGACGACACGATCCATAGATTGAATACTATTGATTTATACGAAAGTTAATGCGAGTCATGGAACTGACTTCACGCAAGATATAGGCTTACAGAATTTAGAGTTATTTTTAGGTTAAAAATGCAAAATAAAACACCAGGGACCAAATAGCTGCCTGGTTTGTCGTTGCATTAGTGAGGTTCTTCGTACTTGTATTATATTTCTAAAGATAGGTTTATATTTTTTAATTCTGACAAAAACGATTGTACGGAAATCTATTTGGGCGGTCTATAAAAAGTCATTTTCGTTTGCACATCACACCGTCGTAAAATCACAAAATAAAAATATCATTATGTTCAAAATAATTATACAAAATAAACGTCTCCTTTTAAAATAAAAAGTACGGTGAAGGGGATGGCATACCGCCTCAAATACAGCACTTCTATTCTGATTGAAAAGCAATTCGTATCGTAAATTTATGGACGAGAAATTTTCGTGAGAAATATCGTGTGAGACAGTTATCTGTCTCGTCTAGCGTCTCGCCTTGATAAATATTTCCTTTCTCGTCTCGCCTCGAAAAATTTCCCTGTTTCGTCTTGCGTTTTAGTCTCACATGCTAAACAGGAACGCGACACGATGCGATGTATCTTGTGTCCATCCCTAGTTGCAACTCTGCCGGATTAAAAGTGGCTAGAATCACAGCGAAAAATGGATAGAAATGGCTAAAAATTATTTCGAGCTGAGAGAAAAATAAATTACTAATAAACTAATTGCAATAAGAAAACAAAATTTTGATTTTGCCTCGTTTTGAACGTGTCCTTAAAGGAATAAATTGTAACATCAAGTCAAGGTGCGCTATTGTGTTCTCGACATCCAGACAGTCGTCTACGAAGTTTTGTTTCGCTGTCGCAGAATGTCTACGCTTTTAAAAAGACGTACACCATCGTTTATACCATCATGTTTGCGCATGCGCATTATAAAATAAATTTAAATAACATTTAATGATGCAAATGGAGAATTACAGACACGAACAAGCGGAATGGACCTATGACTAACGACGTTTAAAATGGCTAGAAATGGCAGAAATAGCTTCAAACAGGAAGAATACGGCTTAATTCCTTAAGTTCTGATATTCTGATTGTCTGAGGTGGGTGATTGGATGGGATATTTCGGTGAAAGGTCTCGACATACAAAGTCAAATGTAAGTCATGAAATCGAAGAACCTTTCTGCGCTGTTATCATTTGTCGCAAGCATAGCCAGAAGTTTATCTGGAGAAGTTGTGAAAAGCAGCGGTGCACCCTGGCGCCGAATTGTAAAAAATTTTGAGGGAGCTCTAATGATTCGTTGGGACGTAGGGGGGGGGGCGTTAAAAAATACTACTCAATACTTTAATAGTTTCCATAGAATCAGGAATTTTGTAATTACGTTCCAGAATGTGCATTTTTCATTATTACCATTATATTAAAAAATTCTTTTTACATTTCAGAAAATCTGCATAATTGTTTCAAGTATCCTATCTTAATTTCAAATAAAATAAGTTTAAATGGAGCTCATAAAATTGTATATAATTTAATAGACATGAAAGAAATAATGTTTTTTTCGTTTTTTTTTTTTAGATTACGTTGATTATCAACTCGGGGGATCTAGTCCGAGGGGAGTGCTCTCCGTGGGTGTTTTTCTAAGGGGTCCTAAACTGTATTTACTCGAAGTTTCGGAGAAAATCCGGGAATCTCTGAAAGGCTAGGTAGGCGGATGCGACCTGAATTTAAACCAGGCACCTTCCGTTTACTAGTTGAGAGCGCTATGTGCACGGCCACTGGTGGGGCACATCAATTTTTTTAACTTAATTTCAAAAAAAGGAAGAAGTTCTATGTTAAACGCGTATGATTTTTAAAAATAACTTTCACTTTCTTTGGTATAGTTTTGGATCAATATATTTAAAAAAGGGGTCAATTATCTTTTATTTCGCGACTGCAAAACTATAAAGTATCGAATCCGACTATCCGGAAATAATCTTCAAGATGTTTCTTTATCCACTCATCTTGCTTAGCCCTAAAAACTAATACAATTTTCTAACGGTCCCGCCACATTTCTGTCAATTCAACTATGTTTAGACAGAAAGATTCGAAAATCGAGATTCGAAATAAACTTTAAATTTGCGCTTTCAGCTTACATTTATCAAAAATTTAATATGGTTAATTTTTTTAAGTTTAAAAAGAGTCTTTTTTATACAAGCCAAGTATTTGGTTAATTGTTGAAAACTTTTTACTATGGATAATAATACTTTCATCACGAAAAAGAGTTCGCTTAAATATTACGAATGATTTATCGAAGAATTGGTTATTACAAGTGTTTCAGGCTAAGGAAGGATTGTGAGAAAAAGGGAGAAAACATGAGGAAAATGCAACCCCCTACACATTTTTAGTTGCTTTTTCCAACGATGTATCTAATCAGGGATTTATAAATACAGGGTGTGTCACAATTCTCTCCCGGGTTTGGAAGGCTTATAAAAAATAATATATTACCGATACGGCAAGTTATCTTTACTAAAGAAAAGAACACCACAAGTTTTGTTTCACAAATCATGAGCTTCCTGTATCTCTAAATGTATACATATATAGAGTGTGTCACAATCCCCCCCCCCTCCGGGTTTGGAAGTCTTATAAAATATATTACCAATACAGCATCAAAGTTGACTTTACGGGGAAAAGAAACATTACAAGTTTTGTTTTTCACAAATAACCAGCTTCCTTGTCGTTGAATTGGTCGAGGCTCTATCGACGACAATCGCCTTCATCCGTGGCCACCACGCTTTCCAGACCATAAGTATGCGATTTTTTTATGGAGTTATATAAAAGATCATGTGTTGGTGCCCCCTGTGCCTCATTTACGCCAAAGGATCACAACCGCATTCGCTACCATTGACCATTCGCTACCAAGTTAAAGCGAGTATGGGAGGGAAGAATTTGACTTTAGACTTGATAGCTGCCACATCACGAAAGGTTCACATATTGAACATTTATGAAAAAAAAGCTTGTAACATTCTTTATTCAATAAAGTCAACTTCGTTGCTGTATTGGTAATATATTTTTTAATAAGCTTTCCAAACTCGGGAGGGAATTGTGACACACTCTGAATATATGTCTGTTCTTCTGTCTATCCTCTGTAAAGTATTAAGATAAATTCTAATATTCTGCGGTTTCTTTAAAAAAACGAAAGTAAAATTAAAATTACAAAATATTTAATTTCATTTAAAAAATAATTCCTTGTGTGGGGGTCTCTTCGCCCTCCTGCCCCCACACTACGGGGTAACTTTCGAAGTGTGTGTTCGGGGGTTTCGGATGCTTACTGTATACCACTGCTAGGGGCGTAACCCTTGTGAGGAACACTTTCCAAACATTGTGTTGAGGGGGCGCAAAATTCAAACCCTGCCAGAAGCAATCATGACACCTCAGCTACAATGCTGTTGCTCTTTCTTCTCAACCGGAAGCTGTCGGCAACCTCAAGTTTGCGTTTTTCTTGACCCCTCCAGGAACAAAACAACCCTCTGCAAGAAAGTCGCCCCCTCAGTCTCAAGGTCATCTTTTTATGGCTATTTTATCTGCTAATCATCTGCAAAGTCAAGAAATATTTCTTGCTACTTCTGACTAATTCATTTGAGACGATTACTTCTCACAAAATCCTTTGAGGAGTTCTTTGTGAAAAAGCTCCGTATCCATAGGCTTTTGTCTTATCGAAAAATAGTAGCACCACACTCTAAGAGTTTCAACCAATATAGAAAAAAAAGATATTTGACAGTAGAAAGATTGGAACGAAATTTTTGAGTGGGCTGAAGCCCCGCAAGCCCCATGGAGTCGACGACTATGGCCGTACATATATAAACTTAAATTCGCCTTGATGGAAAAATATTAAAACTCATGCTAAAATTACAAAGGGGAATGATAGATCCCGATATCCTCAACCCCGGCTTCATGTGTTCTTACATCGTCGGTCTTCTGTCAAATGAATTTATATATTTAGAAGGGGACAATGTGATCATGCTTTCCTCATGCTCATGACTAAAAACTCATCGTGGTCATGATGCACGAACTGCTTGTTGTACAAAATTTCTTCGGAAGACAATAAATCAAATAGTACAAATTGACATAGTTTCTATAAAACTAGGCGCAGAATTTGAATACGGCAGCTTTACGATTTCACATTAGTTCTGTCTCGGTATGTTGGAACATTCAATAATTAAGAAGAGGAGGAGTGGAGATTACAGTTCTTACATTTTTTGTACTGATATTTTTTTAAACATTGCTTACGTTTTTTCTCTATTACGTACCATCATAAAAGTACGCTTATTCACTATCTCATAAACCTCTTATACCTCATTAACGGTAAATAGAACTGACCATGGTCTCTTTATGATTTAATTATTTCTGTTTAGTTCAACCATGGGGGCCGGGAGGGGGGTGAAAGGGGGCGCACTTGCACCACCCTGGAGTTTGAAAAAAGTAATTAACCTGAAAATATAAGTAATTTGTTTTACACTTAATACAGATAAAAAAATAGCCTAAATGTGTGTGTGATATTTTCAATTCTACGAGTAACTGTCGCATTAAATTAGCTGTTTAGACCTGTATTTATGGCTTAATATTTTCTACCATTGTACATGAATTTGAAACTTTTGAGAAGTCATCCACATTTTTATTTTGGATAATGTTGGCGCACTCACATGAGCCCTCATAATGTATTGACCAACGCTTAACGTCGTAGTAGTGTTGAATGCGTCACGGCATGTGTCCGCAATCAGGAAAAACTATTTCGAAATAGTCTCGATAATATTTGAGGTAGACGGGACTGAGCTTGTCTTGAATTATCGAAATCATCAAATTAATAAAAAAAATAAATGGTAATAAATCAATTTTTGTGATTTGAGTACATATTTAAATGAAAAATGTAGTTACATGTAATCATATTATTGATTAGATCAGGTTAATTATATCAGAATACAATAATCAACTGTTTTGTATTGACACGTTGACTCGTTTCCCAACAGCAGTATCGCACCATTGCGTCTCAATACTGCACAGAAATGTCTATGAGAACATCTACAGAAAAAATACACCCACTTTATTTGGAAGAGGGATTTCTGATAGGGCTTCCGGGTGCACCAAGTATTTGAATTTTCGTCCTGCAATTAAAAAAATTGCCTGTTTCATATGCGTTGGTCATTATTTGGGAGCTAAACTGATTTTTTCACTAACTGAGATGTATAGAAAACTAGAACAATCGAGACTCGAACTATCCAGACTCTATTGTGAATATGATTAAATACAATTATTTTAGTACTTAACGCTTAAAGTTTAACATTTCTTTTTAACATTATAGAGTTAATTTTTCAGAGATTTAAACTCAAAAACTGTTAGATGAAAATTTGTATTTTGAGTTTTTTGACATGGTGGTTTTTCAAATATTAAGTGAAGGCATCACTGCGTCATTTTCGAAACTTGGGCTCATTTTAATACGGGGATGTCCTTGCCAACTGCACTTAAGGAAAACCTGCACATGGGCTATCTGTCATGGAAGGAGGAGGTTACCTTGGGCAGAGGACTTTTTAAAGGGTTCTAACACGTTTTCACGTAACATGTAGAGAAAACTGGCCAAGACTAAAAACCGTTAGATTGACACCCGCGCGGCAGATCAGAACTATTGACCTTCACATTTTAGCCATCTACCATTTTCAGTACTGGACATGGCGGGGACCCACCCCTAAGCCAAAAATTGCTATATACATCAATGCTAGACAAAATACATTTTTTCGCTTCAGTTTTTCTGGGAAAAGTAGTCTATTTAAATATTAAACAATTCTATCAAAATTGCATATAATTTAAATAACTAATTATTAGTATACTTAAATTGAGGTATTACTAATTAGGCCAAATTAATAGTTTAAGATTTTGTACTTTTCAGCTGCGACATAATAGCTATGGCGATGTTCATTTCACATATTAATGCTACATTTTCCAGTCAAGACTCTTTTTCCTTCAAACGCCAAATAGTCTAATTTTTTATATGCATGTATACAGGGTGTCCCTGAAGGTAGCTAAAATACAAAGAAGCATTTTTCTGCGTTGCAACGTTTGGTCGGAAATGAAAAATTTAGATAGTTTCAGCACGATAGGGATCCAGCCTATTTCGCAAATAATGTGCGTAATTACCTCATTGTCATCTTTGACCTCCGATGGATTGGACAAACGGAACTATACTCTTGCCCAGTTGGTTCATTAGATTAATCAAGTATCGAGTTTTGCTTTTGGGGACATCTCAAGGCAGTCGCTTACAAGACTCCAGTTGACTCAGATGAGGGCCTCATTACAAAACTTTAGTAACCGCTGCAACCGTTCATGGAACACCTGGCATCTTCGAAAGGGTACGCCAATCACTTGCTAGACGCTACCAGCAAATTTGAGCATTTACAATAGAGCTTTTTCATTTCTTTTGCTTTTGCTATATTTCCACCTACACTTTTTATTTCTAACCTCACACTGCTAATCTGCTATACAAAAAATGCTTCTTTATATGCATTTTATTTATTCTTAAAGTTTGGCCTATGAATTCAGTAACACCATGTATATGTGTATATCTTGGGTGCACCCTCCTGGAAATGATCCTGCCGGCACCCTTGAATTCAATCGTCCTTCAGTGAGTATGGACGAACTCCAAAATCTGTACTATTCCCGGAGTTCACCGAAAAAAATCTGATGTGGACACCACATGATTTCCTAGAACGTCTATAAAATCAAAAATATTTTCGGCGCACTTCATCTAAACGTACTTTGTTTGGAAAAGATAAAATACTGCAATAATACTATGGTTTAGCGAATTCTAGCCAAACATTTGAGATATCGCCAAGCTGGGCTGTATTTGAAAGATTTGCTTTTGGCACTTAATTGGGATTTTTTTTTTCCAAAAGCCAACAAACTTGAAATAGTTCGCGAGATTTTGGGCAATAGCAGAAATAGCGATTCATCACAGACTTTCAATTAACTCAATATATCCATACACTTTAATGTATTTAAACACACTTGGCTGACCCTGTAAGTAAATTACCCAGTCGATTGCAATCAAAAAAGAGATGCCCAGTTAGATGTTACAATAGTTCTAAATACAAAATTTCAACATTCTATGGTTAAAAGTTTTAGAGTTATGCGAAATACAAAATTAATATTGGCCCCGGATTTGGCGATATTTCGGCAAAACTCACCGAGGTCGATGAAAAATAGTAGGATTTTGGGCATTGATCAAACAATGACTGACTACAGTACGTAATATATTGACGATTTCCATAGACATTAATGTATTGAAATTCTTTTCGGTGGTCCTGTAAATAAACTCTCAAGTAGATTGGAACCGAAAATCGAAATGCACAACTAGATGTAACAACAATCTTGGATGAGATCCAAGAAAATGACATCTCTAATTTGTTGATGATATGAAATTTCAGCAATCTACGACCAATAATTTTTTAGATATGAGGATTAAATACATACAAATGTACACCAAAATTCGCCAATCTTGGCGACTTTTGGCGTAATTTTTGAGGGAGGCACGTGACCGTCATTGCACCATAATCTAAATGCATGCTAGGATGGTATTGTGCTTGAAAAGGCTGAATGTCTCTAAACCTGCCATTTGACCTTAATGTGTTGGAATTTTTTGAGTGTTCCTGTAGAAGAACTATAAATAGAGACACTATTTTCGGTGGAGAGATTCATTTTGTGATCCTTAAAAACATATATCACTTTTATTCGTTTGAAATAGCCTAATACTTTTTAAATACGCTATAATGAATTTCTGCCCATAGACCGTAATGTATGAAAAATCTTTTGGGTGGCAGTAAAGATTGGATAAGTTTATAAACGTACCCGATGTTTTAATACATGAGCGAGCTGTTGAAAGAACATGTCCTGGAATTTGAAATAAGGCCGTGCGGGGATTCTAAAGATTGAATTATTATTTATATAAAAGGACCTGATGGTTGTTGGTTGGTTTGTAAATGGCTGGCATCTAAAAATATATGTGTGTTTTATAAATCCAATCTTATCTCAAGATATTTATAGTATTTTGTATGATGTTTTAATAAAATTTGAAGATTAGCGAGACGTTTAGCGTGGGAAAACTTTACTTTGGCCCTGTAAATAAACTATCCAGTCGACTGGAGCCAAAACGGGATGTGGACAACTAGATGTTACAGGAATCCTAAATATAAAATTTTAACACTCTAAAACCAATAGTTTTGAGATATGTGAGTTGCATATGTACAAACGTATGTATAGACGGGAAAAACTCGTCGAAATGCACTAGTGATCGGTCGTCGATCGTAAAACGGAGACCTACAATATACATACTGAATTTGAACATATACAAATGCACCATTTAGACACTAGTACGCCTTAAATTATTTGTGTCTATAGACCATAATAATGTATAAGAATCCTGTTTTGCAACCCTGTTAACAAACTATAAGCTGTGCACACACAGAAATATTTGCCGGTCATGTTCCTGAGATCTACAATATACATATACTTAATTTTTGCTTAATCAAATACACCGTTTAGAACTAACGTTAAAACAATGAGTATGGTAGACAGCCAAAGTGTACTGGTCCCGCGTTGGGGCATACTGCGTGGCTGTCGATCAAAGGATGTAGAGATTCAGGCGGTTTTATGTGGATGCAGATACAAAGTAAATACGTGTTAGTACCCCTTAAAAAGGTCCCCTCCTCAAGGCCCGCCCAAGTCTCCCTCCCCCGGTGGGTAGATGCCCTTCGTGTAGGCTTGCCATAACACAAAATACTGAAATACCCAATAGACGCTAGCGCACTTTCAGGAACTCCCGCCCAATGTATTAAATTCTTATTGCAGCCTTGTAAAAAACTACACATCTTGTACACGCGAAAATCAATATGGGTGGTCTATAATATATATACAAAATTTCAGCTCAATCAAATGCACTATTTAAGAGCTACCGTGTTTGCTTACGTACACAAATCCATCACCGCAAAAACAAAATAAATGAATTAATGCCCGAAAACGTGAAAATCTTAAAAGTCGAATATTTTCATGATTACAATACTTTCCGTATATGTTCAGAAAGTAAAAATGCGATAGACTTAAAGATGAGGATCATTGACACATGAGAGAAATGACAAAATAGTATTCCGAAAATCAGTCATCACATTTGCGTAATAGCAATATATTTTTTTTTATCGTAGCAGTTTCATAGTTTTGCACCATTTTATTTTTTATTGGACCTTTAATTATAACCCTTTTGAGCAGTATGGCTAACGTAATGTATGGGTACATCCACGCGCCACTGTAGCGTACGCAGACTTCCTTCAAGGGGAGGGGGAGGGAAGACATAATTTGCATGCACATTAACCCATTTATGCCTAGTGTCCCTTTTTTGGGACGGCATTTTAGCTATTAGTCGAAAACGTTATTTATTTTTCCTAGCCTTAATCATGAGTATTGAGCCTCAACTAGACAAAATATTTTAACATGACCCAGTAGGATGTTCATATTTCGATTTTTATGCATAATGATTTTAAAAGAAATCATCCCTTGTTCAAGAAGTTGACATCAGAAATTTATCTATTATTTCTGTTTTCAGTAAAAATCGAAGTAAGTCGCAAAAATATCCAGGCACAAATGGGTTAAGAAAGTACTATCTCCGCACTCAACATCATTTTCCCCCCTTTCTTCAAAAAAGAAATGGTATGCAAAAAAAATCAAGAAAAAACATAAAAGTAATGGATGATTGGTACATAATTGGAGTTCATGAGATCAATGATGTTACATAACACGTAAAACTGTATGTCTTTTCAAATATATTAACATTCCTGATAGCACTAGATCAGTGATTCCGGATTTCTTTCCACTATCTTGCGACAGTGCAAAGTTTAGTTTCTTTGGAAGGAGCTATGCATTAGAATTGTGTATAAATAAACGTAATTTTCGCAAGGCATAAAAATCTAAATGCTTATGAGGTCGCATCGTGCCAAATGAATAAAACATTGAGTATGGTGGATTGCTAAAGTATTAAAATCCAGACTACCAGGCAACTGCGTCTATCTAACGGTCTGAAGTTTTGGGCGATTTTCGCTAGATGTTACGCGAATATGCTTCAAATTTCTGAAAAGACCTCCTCCAAGGCAACGCCCCCCGCTAAGCAGATACCCGTCTTTTAGATTTGCCTCAGCAAAATACTCACATACGATATACACATGCTCACATACCTGCATCGAATGCTAACACTGACTGATCTAAAAATTTCGGTGTTAGGAGGATGCGTACCCCTAGCTAAGCCCTTAACTCACACTTCCTTTAAAAAAAATTTTTTTTAATAGACCTACAATTTAACCTTTCCAGGGGCGGTATCAACATCGGTATGTCACTTTTTTACATTTCTTTAAAGTAAAGAAAGAACAACTGCTAATTATTTTAACTTTTAAAATTATTAGGTCGGTGCATAATTATCAGGCGTTTTCCCTTTCCCCATCGGCCGGAACAGTCCCAGCTTTCGCTCCCTTCCAGTCTGCCAAAAGTGCCTGGTCGTCAAAATCCGATGGTCGACCTCGTCCTGGCTTATCTTCCAAGCTAATGTCACCAGAATTGAAACGGGCAAACCACCCTGCATCGAATTCTGTTGTATTGTATTGTGGCGAAGCTACGCAAGGGCTATCTGCCAAAGAGAGGAGGTACCTTGGTCGAAGGACATTTTAAAGGGTTCTAACGCGTATTCACGCTGTAACTGGATAAAAGCGACCAAAACTCAACACTGTTAGATTGACAGCCGCAGAATAGGACAAAACGCTGGACATTCACACTTTAAACAATTTTTTTTTTAATATTGTAAAAAGTGACAAGCTGAAACTGACTGTGTCCACAAAAGGTTATCTTTTTATTTAAAAATAAAAGGTAATACAATGACAGTACGAAAAATTATCTTTGACCCCCAATACTTCAATAAAATAATCTAGCTGAAGTAGCAGCTTTAAAAAAAAAATGAAAAAAATCCTCTTCAATATACATTTTCAGCGATCTAGAGTGGGGGGAGGGACACAGGAACACGTACCACCTGAAAATTACAGTGTAGAATATTGACTTCGTTTTTAAATTCAAGTGAATTTATTTACCAGAAATATGAGCCAAATGTTTTGTGCCACTTCCAGAATTTTTTCTGAATCCGCCACTGTTAGTATCTACCCTGTTCATTTTAAATTAAATTCAAAATGTGCAAGTTAAAGGCTTATTTGGGAGCGCCCCTTATTGCTGGGGGCCCAGTTAATTGCCCCGAATGCCATGCTGAAAATCAGTCGTTTCATGTATCCTGTGTTTTATGTACGGAACGCGAGTCCGGGTGGTGAACCCACTCAATAATTTTACCTTTATTCACCCTCCTCTCAGTCCGAAAAGCCAATGATTCGGATCAAAAATTTTTAGGTTACTCGAACGGTTAGATCTTATACCGTATTTAAATATATTGGACCAATTTGTTATATTTTGTAACGGATTGTGTCAATATGAATGGCATTTCTTTATTGCGTTATAACGGTATGAAGATGTCGTTCTGTTCCTTTAACGTTATAGTCTCATACCGTATTTAAATTGTTATTGAACGAAAGGTTATATTCTAACTAATTGATACTGTATCGTTATCAAATAGTTATGTGAGTTTAACGTTATAAACTAAACGGTTAACATGATTAACCGAATGCATTCTGTTACTGTTCTTAGAGTTATTATGTATAGCACAGAAAAGAATAACATTATATTAAGTGTACGTTGAATATCGTTATTAAATATAACGTTATTCCCCGAGCACTCTTGGGTCAAGTAACCGAATACTGATTTCTCAAATCATTAACGTTATAGATTATAACGTTATTTCGTGAAGAACGATTTGAAAGTTACGGTATGAATAACGTTATTCGGCTTGTGAATAACGTTAAGATTTGTAACGAAAAACGAATTGGTTATAACGCACATTACGTTAAGTTAAGGATCCATGGTATAAAGGGCCTTCAAAACTCCCTATTTATTGTATTAGAAATTCATACCTACTGCAATAATACTTTTTAAGATTCATTTTGCAACCCTTAACAACATATATCACTGCTGTGTAGTTTGAAATAGCCAAATATCTCTAAAGTACGCTTTAATGAATTTCTGCTTATAGAGCGCAATGTATTTAAATTTTTTTGGGCGCCCTAGCTATCGAGTCCATCGGAGCCAATATAAAGTTTCAACAAGCCGAAATATAAAGTTTCAACATTCTGCGACCAATAGTTTTTGAGATACGCGAGTTGCATACATACGTACGTATACGTACGTACAGACGGCATGGAAAAACTGGACAAAATAGATTCGCCGTCGGTCAAAATGAGTTGCAGACGCATTTATATGAACGTACATGGTAGCTTTGATGAGATGTATCGAAAAAATTCTTAAAGGTAAATTTAGAAGTAGTCAAAATCGATTTTTTCATCGAAAGTTGACGCCCGAAATTTTTCGGGATCGCATTACTTCCTTATACTCCGTACAAGGAAGTAATAATATTTCTAACGAAAGAAGCACTGGTGAGGCTCACCACATTTTCTCTTTCACAATCTATCTCAACTTTATTACTTTCTGGTACGGAGTAATGTGATCGCGAAAAATATCGGTAGCCAATTTTTGACGAAAAAACCGATTTTGACTTGCAATGCATCTCATCGTACGCATGTATATGCATGTTCATATAAATGCGTATACAACCCATTTTGACCGATCGTAAGTCCATTTTGAGGAGTTTTTCCTTGATGTCTGTACGTACGTAATGTATGTATGAGGTAACTTACGTATCTCAAAAATTATTGGTCGCAGAATGTTGAAACTTTATATTTAGGATTGTTGTAACATATAGTTGTGCACCTCCCCTTTTGGTCCCAATGGACTAGATAGTATAGGCCGCCCAAAAAATTTTAAATACATTACGCTCTATGGTCAGAAATTCATTAAAGCTTATTTTAGAGATATTAGGCTATTTCAAGCTACTCAGAAGTGTGCAAAACGAATTTCTCTCCAAAAAAGTGTCTTTATCATTGATAGTTCTGCTACTGGAACACTCAAAAGATTTCCAATACATAAGAGTCAATGTCAATTTTAGGGAGATGCATCCATTTCAAGCACAATATCGTCCTACTCTGTAGTTAGGTAATAATCCGACCACGGACACGTGCCTCCCTCAAGAATTACGTCAAAAGTCGCCAAGCTTGGCTACTTTTGGTGTACGTGTGTATGTATTTATTTCTCAAATCTCAAAAACTATTAGTCGTAGAATGTTGAAATTTCATTTATTTTAAGATTGCTGTAACATCTTGTTGTGCATGTCGATTTTTGGTTCCAATCTACTGGAGAGTATTTACAGGACCACCCAAAAGAATTTTAATATATTAACGTCTATGGACATCTTCAATATATTACATCTGCTGTCAGTCATTGTTAGGTCCATGCCCAAAATCTCGCCGTCTGTCGTCGAAATTGGCGAGTTTTCCGAAATATCGCCAACTTTTGCGATAGTCAGTCATTTGGTCCATGCCCAAAATATCGCCATTTGTCATCGTTCTTGTCGAGTTTGGGCGTCAATTCATTGATAATCTGTGGTCAATTACTGCTTTGGCTGTCCTAAAAATCTAGCAAACTATCTCGAGCTTGTCGGCTTTTGGCGAAATATCGCCAATTGAAGTGTCAAAAATAAATCTTTCAAAGAACGCAACTTGAAGATATCGGAAATATTTGGCTAGAAATCTCTAAACCTTAATATTATTGTAGTATTTTATCTCTTTCATGAAAATAAGTTGAAATGAAATGCGCAGAAAATAGTTTTGATGTAATAATATACGTGCAAGGAAGTCATGTAGTGTCCACATCAGATTTTTTCTTTCTTAATAGTCAGATGAAATAAGACAGGCAGGTAACCTGGGAAAAAAATTCTGTGATTGCAAAGGCAAAAAGCGGAAAAGGTGAAAACAGGCTTTATTATTATCATTTTGATGACAAAACTATAAATTGCGGAAGGCAGAGAGCAGGTCTCCCTAGTTGCATCAATGGAAATGAGAAGAGAGCCTAAAGATGACGAATTTATGAGAATAGGTGGTTTAGTTATACGTATAATAGGAATTATAAACTTTCTGAAAAATACATAAAATTTTTCATTTAAAATAAGTCATTGGCACATTGTTGGAAATTTATTAAAAAGTAGGAACAGAGAATTCAAAGGATTCAATACAAGTTAAGAATTTAACAGGGCACTATTGTTTTGCATCTGGAAAATATCCTACTTGGTGTATCTTGAAAATTATACAAAAAAAAAATCTACAAAAAATAGCATCAGATACTCCTATAATGTTTTTCATAAAATTCGGATTAAAAAGAAATTTGTAAATTCATGTTTCGTACAGCAATTTAAATTATGTATAGCACTTTCATAATGAAATACAGACAATTCTGAAGTTGATTAATTTTACTTACTACCCATAAAGTTAGACTTCTCACTTGCGTTTAGTTTAGAAACATATCGGTTACCACACCAAGTTTTATCTGTTATATATTCTGGAATATGTCCTGCAAGATTCAAAAGAGAACGTGTCAAAGCATTTAAATCTGCAATGAAAAATACTTCATGAATGCAATACGACAACTCAATTGCTCTCAAGATGTATTTTAATCAAAAATTCTGTAGTTAAAAAAAGGGTCTGAACTCGCGTAAAAGGTATAATCAGGGCGTTTACAAGACCGCAATTATCTGTATATATCCTAACACCATACATTTTGAATGCGTGTAATATAATTTTATGTGTGTTAATGCAAAAAGCAAATTGCGGACCAATGAAACTACAAATAGATTTTTCCCGTATAAGTTACAAAAACTCATTTTTACTAATCTAGAGATTGATAAAATAAATTTTAGTTAAAGCTTATTACCAAAGATAAAATGAATACTTAGTTTTAACAATTTTGAATTCTCAGTTCACATAATATTACAAAAGTTGAATTTGTTTCAAAATTCTTTTATTTGATAGCTGTAATGCTTATTTGAGAGTTATAATGTGGAGTATTTATTATGCATTTCATAAATTTATTTTAGATTTATAAATTAGCACTAAGCTTTCACAAACTTAGCTTTAAAATGCTGCATATTATTTTTTACGAATGGAAGTGTAGTAAAATTAATATTTTGATAAGTTAACGTAAGCAGTACCATTATCTCTATTAATTCTATTCTGGATACTTAGCATTTGTTCAGAGGGGGAAAAAATGTTAGCAAGAAATTATCTTAAAAAATTGTTTATTTCAGTAGTCTAAATATAGTCTAAAATCAGCAGATTTAAGAGTCTACTGAATATGCTTGATGAAAAATAGACTTAAAGTTGATTCATTTTCACATTTATTATTTTTAATGAGACATTACATATTAAATATTTTTTTACTGTACATTTTTTAAATTATATATTCCCGACATAGCAGACGGTATCCATGTAAAATTAGATGTGCATATAATTATGACTTAATGAATTTAGAACTCCATTCTTTTAGCCAAAACACTGTCCACTCTTACTTTGCAACCATGCATAACAAGTCAAGATGATAGGTTCTTTTTTCATTTGATTATAAAAAATAAAAAGCCAACGTTCTTATTGCGTGACTGTCAACTTGCCATCGGTCGATTATTAAGTAAGTGCATTAACCTACTGAGAATTGGCAGATCTTTGCACAGAAATCTTAGGCTATTTTAGACTTCGATAAAGCGAATCCCTAGATATCGTACCTGTTGGAAATTGTAGTAGATTATAGATGAGAAGTATGTGTGAAATATACTTTCTAAAATCTAAATACAATTTCGATGTGATGATGAAATGTATTAAATAAAACTAAAAAAACAATAAAATTTTTAAAGTTGAGGATATTTTTATAATCATTTTACTTATTATTTTTTATTAATTAATTTTTATTTTAGGAGGGGGTTAATGATTTTTATAAGAACCTGTTGTAAAAATTCTAATCTTGAGTTTCAGATTAAGGAACAAATTTTTAAAAAGTAGAGGGGACGAGTTAAGCGAATCCTGAACGCACAATCTATCAAGTCCTGTGAACTCGAGATACACAACCAGTGTTAAGAAGTCAGAGCCATAATATGTACGGTTGGAACAAGATCATTTTTAAGCTGAAGTTTAAGCTCAAGTCGAAAAAAAAAATTTAACCAATATGGAACGAGATTTGAACTCACTTTATATTTAGAGAATGTGCATGCTCACTCACAGATCATAGGAATTTTAGCCCGTATAAACGACTCACTCAAATCTAAACTTCTACATGTGGCAGAAAATGAAATGTTTTGTGAAATTGTGAAACTATACAGTTCAAGATGCAGTCAAAACCACACTCGGAGCTGAAAGCGAAACTAAATCCGCAAACAAAAGTTGCACTAAAATCGAAGGCAAAGCCTCAAAAATATTGTGCATTTCCGTGATCCAATCAATATCATACATAAATGCCTACGTTTTTTATGATACAGAGTTTTACAGCAAAGGAACCAATTTATCAAAACGAAATTTTTTATTGACTTGGAATGCGGCTGCGAATAGAATTAAGAATTTTTTTTTTCCCCTCCCAAGAAACGCTCCGCAAAACTGCGTCGCCCAGCTGACCCTATTGTGCTCCTCAATGTTAAAATTTCACTTTGAACAGATATAAATATCTTAACTTGTTTTTTAGCAGGTTAAAGAGATTAAAACAGGTTTTACCGAGTCAGGCTAAAAACTTGCAGGAAGTTTTCTTCAATTAAACTCATTTTTAAATGCGTCACTCCACATGAAAAGAACATTTTTAGGGCTCAATATATTACGCTATCTATCATTCACAAAATGGATCATATTTTGTATTGTCTTGCACTATGGACGAACACAAATAAAGTAAAAAGCTAATATATTATCGTGAAAAGCATTTGCTACAACCATTTAGGCTATTAACACAATTATCTACTTACATAATACGCTAACGTATACGCGGTACGGAAATCGAAGATACTTCCACACTACAAACAGGAACAGCTAGGTGTAAACATTAGTGCATTAACAATAACGCATGTGGGAAAATCCAAATTAACAGTTCAGTGACGTCGAATGGAGCAAGCATCTAGTTATACGATAACGTAAATGGTACCAAAAGCGACGATATTTCCACGCTGGCAAACGGCAACAGCTAGATACAAACATTAGTGCAATAACAATAACGCATGTGCAAAAACCTAAATTAACAATTAATCGTCATATGGAGTAAGCATATGTCACGCAGTAGCTAAATTACAAAATAACAATAATGGATACACAAAAATGCAAGACCTTTCGGACTTTTTCATAGCTTTAAAATATCGAGTTTACAATAATTGGCGCATTTATCGCCCTTCTAAAAAATGTCGCCATGAATTTGACTGAAGAAGTTCAAAAAAATTTTTGAACGAAACGCGTATCCTCTTTCCTTTTACTTCTTATGTGTGTTTTTTACAAAGTTTTTTAATTACTTTACAGCCATTTTCTGTTTGAACATGGCTTTTAGGATGACACTCAAAATGTGTAACAACCCTGACCTAAAAAAAATTTAATAACAAATACTGTTGAAACAAACATGATTTTCGTTGAAATGAGTCCTGAAATTTAGTGAACACTGCACTAAGTATAAGGAACAGTAAGATATGGGGCTGCGAAGGTGGCTGCCTTCGCGGTTAGTTTATTAAAAAAAAACACTGACACTTAAATTGGCAGAGCAAAGCTAGCTGGAATTTGTCAGTTAGTTTAAGCTGTAGTAATTCTTCAAAGTACAGAATTTACTTTAAATATATATAAGCTTCCAGTTTCATTGAATTAAATTACTCATGTTAAATATCGATATTAATGGCGAACATATTAATATTCTTCAATTTTCGTTTCTGATTCTTCCCTATTCTTTAAAACATAAAGTGTGTCTGCCTTACATGACACAAAGTAAAAATTAATCTAATTTGTCCGCAATCACGTTTAAACACAATTTTACGTTTTGAAAGGGATAAATTAATTGGTATTTTTATTTTTATTTTTTTAAACAAAGATGTTCCAATATCAATGAAAATTTGCCTCTAGTGCACTTTTAAATCAGATAATTAATGATACAAGAAATTTTCCAAATTTTGTGTTTAAAGTTTAATTACGTTTACTAAACTATATTTCCTGCGGCATATTTAATTTTCAGATTAGTGATGGTTGCGAAACGAGACGAGACAAGCATTTTTATCATTACAATATAGCGATTTCTCGAGACGAGATAGGCCTATTTTTCATTCCGCGTTAATCCCTATTTCAGATAAATTAATTTCAAACGAAAGATAGAGTTTTGAAAGTCCTCCATCACCTTGATTCTTACATTCACAAGTGTTGGAAAAAGAAGAAAGTGTTCGTTAAAGAACATTTAATCTTCTTTATCGGAAGAATACAAATGCTGGGAAACGGCGGAGATAAAACTGAGTAAACAGCTCTGAAAAATTATTTATTACTGAAATTGTGAAAAAAAAAATATTTATACACGCATATATATATTAAGGCAGGGCCTTGAAAGCACTTTCACTCTCAACTTTGTTTTAAGTAGCTTCTCTTGTGCTTTTCCTGACCCCAAATTTGTTACAATTTCTTTTTTGGTCTCGGGAGATTAAACAAAAGATTTATTGTTCCAACCTATCTGAAGAGAGAAGCGAAGAGCTTTTTCGGCGGCATTCTTCTCAATCATCGTCGCATCCCGAATGCAGGCAAAGAGCAAGAACTCCACTTCTCCACAAGTGTCCTGGAGAAAGAAAAGAAACGTCGCATCCTGCAGAGAGTCTTACGTTAAGCAAAATGGTAAACACTCGCCGTGTACGTACTATAACAGAACCAGAAGCTGAGAAAAAATAACTTATGCCTTGACTTTTAAGAGCCAGCATATTCAAAGAGGAAAAATCCTGTGAACATTCGTTTGATGTTTTGTGTTATTATTATTATTAAGACATAATCAGCACGTTTAACGTGCAGTCTAACGATGTTTGGGTGAATTCTGTATTCTCGCTTATCAAGGGCTGCTCCAGGCTGAATTTTCGAAGGGGGTCATTGAATTTTTTAAATAGTCTATAAATTGTTCAAAATGCAAATTGAACGCCTGGAATAGAAGAAGTATACGAATCTAAAGTTGTAAAACAAAAAGTTCGGAGGGGATTATGGCCCCACCAGGGGCGTAGCCAGGTGGGGGGATATCGGGATATATCCCCCCCCCCGAAATTTTTTGGATTAGTGGTCACAAGATTAATGCTGTGCAGAAATTCCATCTATTTATTCACATATTAGTTCATATCCCCCCCCGAAAAATTTTCCTGGCTACGCGCCTGGCCCCCTCGCTGGAGCCGCTCTTGACGCTGATTCGAAAAAATATCGGAACTTCAGATTAGCTGCATACGGCAAAAATATCTGCCTTCCACCCTACTCCCCCACCCCATCGACAAAAGTTATTTTGGGGATCCATTAATTATGAAATTATCAGTTTAATACATTTCCATCATATATGATTTGTTACGCAGCTTTGAGCCCTGTCTTATGTTGATTTTTAGCGATAATATGTGTACTTTTAACAGGGGGAGAATTTTGTCAGCTGGAAATTAGCGAATTGTTAAAGCCTTGATTACATGCAACGAGTTTGGATCAAGTTTAGCCTTGGCTGAGATACGCAAATAAACATGTATATATATATATATATATACAGGGTGATTCATAACTATTGGTTCAAAATTTAAGAAAAGGTATGGCACATAATAAAGAATAAGAATCACATAGCAGTGCGTGGTCAGAAGCGACATCTTCATGTAGTTGTTAAAAATCACTTGAGGAGTAAGTGCTGAGGTAACCGTGAAATTTCCGACCCTTGTTCGGTAAAAACTAATGCATTTTCTTCACTAAACAGGTTACTAAAATTCACTGTTTAAGAATTCTATTTCACTTCATCGATGAAATTCTTGGAAAGGAGCCTATTTTTTAGAAAACTTGGTTAAGAAATTAGTTCAAAACACTTCAACACTTTTCCCAAAGTTATTATTAACAGGTAAGTGAAAATGACGTTCTTGACCCACCCCCACATGGCTATATGTGATTCTGATTCCTTATTATGTGTTTCATCTCCCTTTAAATTTTGTACTAATAGTTATGAATTACTCTGTATATATCCCTGTATAATTACCCTATATATATATATATATATAATATATAATAGCTACTCGTAAGTGAAATCCAGATAACCAAGTAAGTCAAAAAATATAAAAAATAAAAAGTGATAGCACAGGTCAATTACGGCTATACGTAAGTGTTTAAACTATGATTAAATTTAATAGAATTGATATCGGGGAGAAAACATACTAAAAGCTTGATAGGTGTAGTAATCATGAATGCATAATGGAGAGATTTAATCACATGACTAAAGCGCAAGATCAGCTATTTTAGACTGAGATAGATAGATATACTAATTGGCGATATTTTGATATGCATTACAGTAGACAGTAATATAGAAAATTCTGAAGATAGCGCAATGCGCATAATAAACAGATAGTATAAATAAATAGCTTACTACGTAAGAGAATCCAGATCCATGAAAGTGAAAAAAATATAAAAAAATAAAAAAGTAGATAGCACATGGTGCCAATTAACGAGCTTATACCGGATAAGTGTTTAGATTAGAATTTTAATAAGTAAGTTGGATATCGGGGAGAGAAAACATATACGTAAAAGCCATTTGATAGGTGTAGTAAATCACTGAAATGCATAAATAGGAGAGATTTAAATCACATGAACTTAAAAGCGCAAGATGCAGCTATTTTAAGACATGTAGAGATTAGGATTAAAGAATATTACCTAATATTGGCGATATTTTTGGATTTATGCATTTAACAGTAGACAAGTATAATATAGAAAAATATTCTGAAAGATTAGCGCATAATGCAGCATAATAAAACAGAATAGTATATAATATATAATAGCTTACTTACGTAAAGAGAAATCCCAAGATAATCCAATGATAAAGTGAAAAAAATATAAAAAAATAAAAAAGTAGATAGCACATGGTGCCAATTAACGAGCTTATACCGGATAAGTGTTTTAAAACTACAGATTAGAATTTTAATAAGTAAGTTAGATATCGGGGAGAGAAAACATATACGTAAAAGCCATTTGATAGGTGTAGTAAATCACTGAAATGCATAAATAGGAGAGATTTAAATCACATGAACTTAAAAGCGCAAGATGCAGCTATTTTAAGACATGTAGAGATTAGGATTAAAGAATATTACCTAATATTGGCGATATTTTTGGATTTATGCATTTAACATTAGACAAGTATAATATAGAAAAATATTCTGAAAGATTAGCGCATAATGCAGCATAATAAAACAGAATAGTATATAATATATAATAGCTTACTTACGATATATATATAATAGGTTACTTACGATATATATATATATATATATATATATAATAGCTTACTTACGTAAAGTGAAATCCCAAGATAATCCATTGATAAAGTGAAAAAAATATAAAATAATAAAAAAGTAGATAGCACATGGTGCCAATTAACGAGCTTATACCGGATAAGTGTTTAAATATAGCCTTTTAAGGCAATGAAAGAGTGGATAAATTGGATATAAAGCGCAAATTAGAACTGGTGTGCTTTTAAGCCTAATCACATGTAACCACAAATAGACGGAAAATGGAATTAATATTGAAATGGTGTGCTCTATCATCAGGCGCCACCGCACACACATTTCAATTTAATCGAAAAAAAACAATAATAGCTAGGTTTCTGCAAGTTACCTGACCAAAATTAGGGTCCTTTTGTAACTTGGGGGCGCGACCGTAGCTATTAGAAATAAACAACGAGGAAGTGGACCGACAAGAAGATCAAAGCTCAGTAATGGAGGCAGTATTAGTGCATGTTGCCATCAGAGAAGGCTTAATGCAATCAATAGACAAGTAATGCCATGGAGTGTGAAAAAAAATGATATATTAATAATACTTTGGAAGTATGGAAAGGAAAAGAATAAATAAAAAGTAATAAATAAATGAATAAATAAAAAGAATAAAAATGGTAATAATTAAATGAATAAATAATAAAATAAATATTACACTAGTATAGCTAGCCTATGTTTTACGTAGTACTAGCTGCAGTAGCTAAGAAGTACTTAGTTGAGGTTGTGGAAAAGGAGAAAAACTGTAGAAATAATTTTAACAGTAATCATATTGATAATAATTATACTCATTTATTGATTGCTATTTATGCTAATATAATTGTAAAATATTTAGGTAGAACAGTACTCTGTATGGCTTCATTGGTTACAGACTCACATAAAAAGGAAAAAGTACCAGTAATCAACCATTCTTAATTATAGATTTTTTTTAAATAAAATATATAGATATATATTTTATGATGATTTTTTTTTTTAATATAGAAAGAACCAACAACCAACCCCATCCTCACCAACCAATATTCTGATTAGGACATACAGTTTTTTTGATTACATAGAGGATATAAAATGGATGTTAGAAATTTACTGGGATAATTATATTTTAACCCTTTGAGGCGCAACCCTTTCCCAATGCTGAATAAAGGGCAGCCGTTGCAATCGCTCGACTTAACTACCAGCAAGATGGCGGACGATCGAAACGTTCATCGCTCGCCACAGATCTAGAGACCCTTTTTTGACGCAGCCAGCTGTCGTCAAAAAAGGGTCTCTAGATCTCTGGCGAGCGATGAACGTTTCGATCGTCCGCCATCTTGCTGGTAGTTAAGTCGAGCGATGGCAACGGCTGCCCTTTATTCAGCATTGGGCAATCTATCCAGCTGTTCTCGCGTTCTTCCATTTTCCAGCAGATGTCAGTGCTGTTAAACATAATCGTGACAAGTTCGTCTACGGGAAATGACGTGCTAAAATGTAAAGGATTCTCGTGGAGCTATGTCACCCGCAACTATTTTTACAGAAATCAAATCTATTCTTCGTGACTGGCAACAGTCAAAACGTCAGAGTTTGGTGATCCCAGAGCGGGATCACTGCGCCTTAAAGGGTTATAGCAGTTTTATATAGGTCAGTTAAGTTATTGGCCTTAAAACTATTGGTACATAGAGACTCTATTCTATACTTATGATTAGAGATAATATTTCTAAACACAGAAGTGTGCATACATGAAGTGAAATGAGTGAAAGTATTAACCTGAAAATTAAAGTCATTTCTTTTATTATATATATTAAAGGATAGACTCTTATCATCATTGATTCTAATTTGTAAGTCTAAAAAATTAATTATTCTATTATTATTAGGATTTTTTATTAGTTCTAGGGCTGAATGGTAGGTGGGTAGGTGGTCAGTATCACTATAAGTATTGTCAGTAGCTATTGTTATTATGTCATCTATGTACCTATATATTATAAGAGAAGGATTATTGTAAATTTTTTCATAATTATATAAATATAGGTCTGCTAAGTAACTGGAATTGGAACCACCTTGTGGTATTCCTATAACTTGCTTATATAATTTATTATTATGTAGAATGTAGTTATTATAGACTATGAACTTTAAAAGATTTTCGAAATACATAGTATCTATGTAAGAAGGCAGGGTTATATTATTATTACTATGTATAAATAGATTCAATATTATATTGTATAAGTCGTCTAGTGGTATACTATTGAATAAGTCTTTAAAATCATAAGATGATATATTAATTACATCGTGTAGAGCATTAATCTTATTTTTTAGTTCATAGCTATTACCTATAGATACAGAAGAAGTGTTAGATTTTATGTACAGATCATGCATAGAAGTAAGTATTTTTAGTAATATTTTGCTTGCTACATTATTATAAGTGTTACATCCTATAGTAACAGTTCTGAATTTTAGTGGTGTTTTATGAAACTTTGGTATTAGCACTAAGTAGGGATATTTTAGATTGTCATGCTTTATTTTAAGTAACTTGTGGAAAGCTAAGATCTTTTTGTTAAATGTTATCTCAGAGATAGATGTTAGACTGAAATTTGGATTATTGTTAATGGATGAATCTAAGAGATTGTGATATAACTGCTTACATATTATAGCGTAGTTATTGCTAGACTTATCAACATAAGTAATGATAAAGTTATTCTGTAGCTCTGTTATTAGATTGCTTAGTTTTATATTTTTAGTATATCTAAATTTACAAAGTAGTTGTTTTTTAAGGTCAGCAAGAATATTAAATTTCCATTCATTAAAGAAGGCAGAAGGTTTGCTGTTTTTTATATATATACGTCTATATTATAAGTGAAAGTATCTATTATATCATCTATACAGTATTTAGTGGGTAACCTAAACTTAGTACCTCTTTTCATGATCCGTTGAAGTTTAAGATCTTTGATAATAGAAAGATCTCCGGTAACTATATGTCCAAAATCAGAATTAACATAAGAATTGTATTGACCACTGGTACAAAGACAGGGTACTTCATCATCGGGTACAAAGTTCCTACAGAAAGAGTTATAATTAAATATCTTTCTACCCATAGGTATAGGGTATTTGAAAGATTTTTTTAGGCTGAGATGCGGTAAAGGGAAAGAGTCAGAGTGAGATGATAAAAGTTTATTGAAGTTAATCATATTAAAAACAGGATTGGAGAAATTAATTACAAAATTGGGATTTAGCTTAGTACTATTGCGATTGTGACCTAGTAAATTGTAATTTAGTGCATTGGCACGAGTAACTATTAAATCATAAAACAAATGGGCAAAATGGTCAAAGAAAGTATATGAAGTGAAAACTTTATAATACTTTGAGAGGTGTTTTTTCTTTAAAGAGAAAACGTAGGCTCGTATTTTTAGCCAATTATGGTCAACCTCAAAACTTTTATTTAAGGTATATAACTCAGACTGAATGTGCTTATTTGACATTATGTTAGTAGAAGTAGCTTTATGACTTCCTCGTTTATATCGACTTGTTCGTTTATATAAGGACAAATTTAAAAGGTTATAAATAGGAGTATACTTGGAGGGATCAGATTGTGTATTATAATAATGTAAGTGTTTATTATGTACTATTTGGTTAAGACCATAAGGATAACAGGTGTTATGACAATTGATTAATTGTGATTCTAGGAAAAGCCGTTCAGATGTATTGGTTTGTATTGCGAGAATTTCGATAGTAACATTTTCAAATCCGTGGGAGTGAAAGTGAGCATATTCTACATTGGTAAGGTGACTATTGGATAAATAGTTTTTTACGTTATTGCGGTGCAGGTTAATGCGTATGTGTAACGGGTTACGAGTCTATCCAATATAAGCCATGTTACAGATAGTACATGAAATTTTATATATACAATTATATACTTTGCAAAAATTGTGATATTTAGTACAATCGTCTATTAGATTGTTAGAAGCATAAGTGCAAGTTTTGCATTTTTTGGAGCCACAAGAGTTAAAAAGAAAAGATTGCCAATCACTACTGTAATTTTTGTAGGAAGAGTAACTGTTTTTCGATCCATTGTTCCCCTCTTCCTGTAAATTAGAACAAATGTACCGGGCATATGGACTTACATCATGTAATCCACTTTTGAGAGTCACTAAATTATTTTTGTCTAGTACCATTAAGGGTGATATTATACTATATCAGAGTAGAAAAGACACAATTATATCAAAAAGTACAAAATAGGTTACAGTCCAAAAACGTAAATAAGAAAAAAAAATTAATTAATAAGAATATCTGGAATAAAGAGGTGAAAATATCAAATAACGGTAACCAAAAGTAATTACTAACACTGGAAAATGTAAATTGAGAAAAAATCTAAAATAATCAAAATACTGTAACCAAATGCAATTACCAACATTAGGAAAGAAAAAAGAGAAAAATCTAGAATACGCAAAAAACACTGTAACCAACGGTATTACTACACAAGAAAGAGAAATTAAATATAAAAAATAATAATAATAATAATAATAATAATAATAAAATAATAATAATAATAATAATAATAATAAATTAAATAATAATTATAATAATCTGGTCTAAGATAGCGTGATATTTACAAGATGTAGTGAATGGCATACGAAGGGTTATTTTAAACTCAAGGATCCTACATAGCAAGGGGAAGAATTAGAAACGTCCCTTATATATCAATCTAAAATCATGCTTACTATTTAGTATAGATGGCATCTTAATGCTTACTATTTAGTATAGATGGCATCACTATCCTAAAGGTATCAATAGTTTACTTGGATGACGCAAGTGCAATAAATATTTTACAAGAATCAAAAATTGAAATTAAAACTATAGATTAGATTTTAATAAGTAAGTTGGATATCGGGGAGAGAAAACATATACGTAAAAGCCATTTGATAGGTGTAGTAAATCACTGAAATGCATAAATAGGAGAGATTTAAATCACATGAACTTAAAAGTGCAAGATGCAGCTATTTTAAGACATGCAGAGATTAGGATTAAAGAATATTACCTAATATTGGCGATATTTTTGGATTTATGCATTTAACAGTGGACAAGTATAATATAAAAAATATTCTGAAAGATTAGCGCATTATGCAGCATAATAAAACAGAATAGTATATAATATATAATAGCTTACTTACGTAAAGTGAAATCCCAAGATAATCCATTGATAAAGTGAAAAAAATATAAAATAATAAAAAAGTAGATAGCACATGGTGCCAATTAACGAGCTTATACCGGATAAGTGTTTAATTATAGCCTTTTAAGGCAATGAAAGAGTGGATAAATTGGATATAAAGCGCAAATTAGAACTGGTGTGCTTTTAAGCCTAATCACATGTAACCACAAATAGACGGAAAATGGAATTAATATTGAAATGGTGTGCTCTATCATCAGGCGCCACCGCACACACATTTCAATTTAATCGAAAAAAAACAATAATAGCTAGGTTTCTTCAAGTTACCTGACCAAAATTAGGGTCCTTTTGTAACTTGGGGGCGCGACCGTAGCTATTAGAAATAAACAACGAGGAAGTGGACCGACAAGAAGATCAAAGCTCAGTAATGGAGGCAGTATTAGTGCATGTTGCCATCAGAGAAGGCTTAATGCAATCAATAGACAAGTAATGTCATGGAGTGTGAAAAAAAATGATATATTAATAATACTTTGGAAGTATGGAAAGGAAAAGAATAAATAAAAAGTAATAAATAAATGAATAAATAAAAAGAATAAAAATGGTAATAATTAAATGAATAAATAATAAAATAAATATTACACTAGTATAGCTAGCCTATGTTTTACGTAGTACTAGCTGCAGTAGCTAAGAAGTACTTAGTTGAGGTTGTGGAAAAGGAGAAAAACTGTAGAAATAATTTTAACAGTAATCATATTGATAATAATTATACTCATTTATTGATTGCTATTTATGCTAATATAATTGTAAAATATTTAGGTAGAACAGTACTCTGTATGGCTTCATTGGTTACAGACTCACATAAAAAGGAAAAAGTACCAGTAATCAACCATTCTTAATTATAGATTTTTTTTAAATAAAATATATAGATATATATTTTATGATGATTTTTTTTTTTTAATATAGAAAGAACCAACAACCAACCCCATCCTCACCAACCAATATTCTGATTAGGACATACAGTTTTTTTGATTACATAGAGGATATAAAATGGAAGTTAGAAATTTACTGGGATAATTATATTTTATAGCAGTTTTATATAGGTCAGTTAAGTTATTGGCCTTAAAACTATTGGTACATAGAGACTCTATTCTATACTTATGATTAGAGATAATATTTCTAAACACAGAAGTGTGCATACATGAAGTGAAATGAGTGAAAGTATTAACCTGAAAATTAAAGTCATTTCTTTTATTATATATATTAAAGGATAGACTCTTATCATCATTGATTCTAATTTGTATATATATTTGATTGTAATTATACATTGATATACATTGATATACATTGATTCTAATTTGTATATGTATGTATGGATGTACACACACATACATATTCATTCGTATTAGTTGTTTCAACCAGTGGCGGTCCGTGGTCAAAACTGTTAGTGTAGCCGGAAGCATATCAGCCCCCCCCCCCCTTTCCACCGGACAGGATTGGAAAATCTTGGTTACTGAATTCGAAAGCTGGCGGATTATGCCCTCACCGAGGAAAAAAAAAAAAAAAGAAATTACATAAAAAATGTAAGAGATCCTATTTTACTTCCATAAAATGGACATAAATTTCAACCAGCCGTTCTTATCCTCAAAATTGCATTAATCCGTGTCTGATTCGAAGTTTCCTTAGAATTTTCTTTTGTAACGATAACTTGAGACGAAAAGAAAACTTACTTATTTTTTATAAGTCAAATCAATCCTCCTTTCTTTTAAACTTGCGAATCGGTCAGTGATGCTCTCATAAAAAGGCGTTGTTTTAATTCAGATATCCATAATTTTAAAAGCTCTTTAAAATTTCCCATATTTAAAGAATTTTCTCGCTCGCCATGTCCTCTAAATGCCAGTTCTTGCTTACTTAAAAACAATACTTCTTTGATGGGTAATTGTCCATTCATAAGCGTCTATTCAGGCTTACCTTCTTGATAAATTCAGCAATATAAAGCCGAGAGTTTTCCAAACATATATTCTCCTTACCCCCTCCCTCACTTCTCGTCCGAGTCCGAGCCAATCAGTTAGTCGAGTTCTCAAGTTCAGCCGCCGTTAAAAAACCTTCCATCGGCTGTATCAGCTGCATACTCCCTATGCCGGAGAGGCTGCTTACGTAGCCGTTGTCATGGCAACGGTGCTGCCAATTTTCTTTTCAGCGCTCTGGACTGAACCAAAGATTTTCCCAATTGAATTGCGGGAAGATTAAAGTGCTTTTTTTCTGAATGAGCGATCCGGCCACAATACGTTTTTTTTTTTTTTTTTTTTTTTGTTTGTTTGTTTGTTTTTTCGGAGATTTTTTTTAATTTACCGTAGGAATTCCACAATTCTAATCTGAATTTAGGAAAATTAGTAGAATAAATTATTTTAAAGTATGTGCTGATACTTTCAAGTGCAGCCCGGCTGTACTTGCTGTATCCCACGAGCCTCCACTGGTTTCAACAGGCTCCATTCCCCTGCGAAGTACGAGTACTTCAGCTAAGACTTCATAGAAAAAAAGAAAAAGATTTGTCTTTTGAAGGCGTATTTTGTATAACATGACATTCTTAGACGGGTTCAACAACTTTGCATTTGTATACTAACAGATAAGGTAGGTGAGTGGTCCATCTTATCTGGGCCCGCATTGTTTGCACAACCATTGCCGTTAAGCTTCCAAGTAGGAAGTCAGCATCAGTTAACGCTTTCAAATGCAACCATTTTCACACCAATATAGAACAATTGGACATATTGCCAAATGTTGACTAACTACTGCCGTTACCATGTTGCTGACAGTTAAACCGAACGATGATTAGGGCTGCACTTTTTCAGCGTGGGGCCATTTCTATCCAGTTTTCTTCTATATCGATGATTTTTCATCACATTCTCCAATTTTTAGAAGTTACCAGTAATGATAAAAATAATTTTGACATCAACGTTAAACGTAAGTGAAAGTTTTTACTGGAAATTATGTACTAAAATGTAAAGGATTCTCGTGCAACTATGCCACCTTTAAGTATTTCATTGAAATCAAATTTAACTAATTCTTGAGTATTTCCGAGACTGACAGTCAAAATATTAGAGTTTGTGTCCTCACAGCTACGACACCTCGCGTTAAAGGGTTAAATAGTTTGATTACGAGATAAGATCTTTTGACGTAAAAAGTCTAAAATCTCGTGCGAGTACTAGACCAGGAAAGTGGACCGTAACGAAAAGATATAAATTGTCTTACCTTCATAATTGCAAAACTATTAATCTTAGAAACATAAATACAGTATCATTATTTAGCTTTTATAGTCAACTTGATTTTATGACCTTGAATTTACGTCGGATCCGGGTGGAGTGGCGGTGGAGGGGCACTGCCCAAATGGCCGAAACTGGCGCTCTTGCTCCTTTCTATTCAGTGTAACTCTCGACTCAGGCGTGATGGCTCCGTGATTCTTTCGTGTGATTATAGAGTTTATTTAGACCGATCGATTCAAATAAAAATGAGTGTGATTTGAATAATATTTATAGGTAAAAATAACCAGGAAGTGTATAGAAAATTATAAAACTTCAATATGTCAGCCCCTGCTACAGCCTGCCGGAAATATAAATCACGGCTATCGTTGGAAAGAGGATGTTAAGGACCGCGCACAGGTATCCCAATGGCAGCCTCCGACCGATCGAGATAGAAGTGTTTACCTCCCTTTCCCAATGCTGAAAAAAGGGCAGCCATTGCCATCGCTCGACTTAACTACCAGCAAGATGGCGGACGATCGAAACGTTCGTCGCGTGCCACAGCTGTCGTCAAAAAAGTGTCTCTAGATCTGTGGCACGCGACGAACGTTTCGATCGTCCGCCATCTTGCTGGTAGTTAAGTCGAGCGATGGCAACGGCTGCCCTTTTTTCAGCATTGGGCAATCTATCCAGATGTTCTCGTGTTCTTCCGCAGATGTCAGTGCTGTTAAAAATAACCGCGACCATTTTTGTACGGGAAATGACGTGCTAAAAAGTAAAGGATTCTCGTGGAGCTATGTCACCGCAACTATTTTTATAGAAATCCAATCTATTCTTCGTGACTGGCAACAGCCAAAACGTCAAGAGTTTGGTGTCCTCACGGCGAGGACACCGCGCGTTAAAGGGTTAAATCTGCGAAGGCATGCTTAATAAACGACACCGACTCCGCAAGCACCTCTATGATTGCCGTTGACTCTGCGAGCACTTCTACCCCTGCCTCTGACCCCGTGAACACCTTTATCGCTGCTGTACTTATACTGATGGACATAAACGAGAGAAGATACCACCCATTAGGGTGGGACGGAAAAAATGAATTTTGTCAAGTCGTTTAGTGAGAGTGAGCAAAACTTGTCTTGTCCGGGACTTATACACGCTTAAACCAAACGAGCGAAATTCGATCAGTTGGATCGAAAAGTGAGCCAGTTTTCAAAAGTGAGCTTCTCCTTTAGGGGCGTTTTTCGATCACAAGAGCGGAGCGGAATATAACAATGAGCGGGGAGGGGAAATTCTCGGAAAAGATAGGAAGCGAGGAGAGGATTCTCAGAAAAAGGACTACGTAAAGAGCCCTTTCGCGGAAAAACCGGTCGGTTTCCAAGGAAACAGATTGCTCCGCAGTGTATCGTTTTTTTCGCTCTTTAGGCAGGGGTGGCTCCAATGGGGGGTCCGGGGGGGCACGTGCCCCCCCGTCGGGGAACTTGTGACCCCCCATCGGGGCTATTTGATTTATTCGTCGGGGAATTTTCATAAGAAGAAATCTATATTTTAGCTGAGTTTTAATTTTGATTTTGCGATTTAAAAAAAGTTAATTTTGTAATTTTTAAATACACATGAAAGGCGAATGAGTATTGGAGATTGAAGCGGATATGTTTACATTTCTGGGAAGGGGGGGGGGGGTATATTCCTCAGAACTTCTGAATAATGGCTAAAAGTACTCTCCGTTTTCATTCATCTCTTATCTCTGCGATCCTTTTCATGTCGAGAAACAGCCACTTCCTGCATCTTCCAATACTGTGATGTGTTGACGACGGCGGGGGAGACTTCAAATTCGAATAGTGTATACTTGAAATCTGTGATCCCACTCTCAGGAGGCATTTTACTGGATTTGCAGCAAGACATCAATCTTAAGGTAACAAAGGTGCCAGTCTATTCTTCAAACGACAAATTTATGAGACCACATGTGCGCCCACTTTCTATTCCAGGCTCTTTTAATTGCTTAAACGATTGTGCATTTTGTCGCCGACACCGTAGGAAAGTACAATATGGGTGTGTGTGGTCGGGATGGGGGAGACAGTGACCGTTAATTAGCCCAGTCGGGTAGATAAAAAATTTCGAGGGAAGGGAAGTATGGATTCAAATGGGGGATGTTCTTTTTTCCAGAAATACGGTTTTTGTACTTTTATTGGTCCTCAGTGACAGAATGATGAGAAAGAAATGGTTCGTCGAAATATCCCATGTATTTTTATTTTTTCTTCGCAAACCCATAGTACATCACTTTTCCAACACTTGTTATTGTGCATTGTGCCAGTGACTTAGACAGAGTTTAGAATAGTGGGCATTTTCTTTTTCTTGTTACGGCAGCATAGCATATCATTGTGAAGTGTATAAAAGTTTAATTTCACTTTTGGCTTTATATTTCCTAAAAAAAACATCGGTGGTGCCAAAAGCACAAGATATGAAGTACAGTGTGCTTTATGTCGTGATATTTTTGATAATGATTATGTTAAAAAAAAAAAAAAAAAAAAAAAAAAAAACATAGGATAACTAAGCATTCAGATCTTCATAAACAAAATCGACTGGGGCCTGTTCAATTACCAAATGGAATTAAGAGAAAGAATCCTTGGGATATTTCTTCTTACTCTTCGAATGTATGTTTATCTACGGAATTAGAGAAAGAAAACCCTTCAAGTTCATCAGATCCACAAACTTCAAGTGAGTTATATGTAAATTTCATTCATATATTATATTTTAAATTTGTTTAAAAGCTTTAATATTATTATTTAAAATATGGTCAGTTTATATCTCTAAAGCATTCAATTATATCTTCTAAGCGCTTGCTTTTTGTCATGTATTTGTACAAATATACTATGCCCAAGGGCGGATCCAGAAATATTTTTCAGGAAGGGTGCAAAGCTTGAATACCAATTCAGAATTGCATGAACATGCAATTTTATTTGAAGCGTATTTTTACTAGTGTAAATATTTTCCTCTCGAGGAATTCGCACACCCTGTGCCCTCGCCCTAAAACCACACTTGCCTCTCACCCCGCCCCCCCTTATAAAAAAGAATTGAAACTAGTTTGAGCACAAATTTTGAATGAACACATTCTGCGTTAATTAAAAATAAAAATAATTTTAAAATAAGGCACATATTTCAAAAACTGAGTCACTTGTTCAGTCTCAGAAATTTTAAAATACTACTTTAAAGTTTATTTATTAACAGGATTTTAATGATACATATATATCATTAAATGTCCTTAGACATGGATGCTCGTAATGGTTTGGAGTGCACTTTTAATCATAGCTGCGGTCAGAGTGCACTTTTAATCATAGCTGCAGAGTCATAACTTTTTGACTTGAAGCTGTAGTAGAAGTCGGACTTTTTGACCTCACATTCTGATTCTATGAAATGTTTTACAACATTATTGTATTTTAAATTATATTAACTGTCTGAGTACTCTATGAATTAATCTAAATTTTCTCCTAATTGGTCTTTTAAACACTATGAGTACTTTTAAATGCGCTCTTGCTTTTAAACCATTGATAAGTAACATGTTGTTCACCCCATTATATGTCATTCCCGCTAAATTGCAGGACAGGATATACATTTTAAAAATATATTCTTTCGTTGCAATTTCGAATTGTTTGGTATATTTATCAAATACGATTTAGTAATTGGAGTGAGGACGAAAGGTATGTTTTTATAAACTTTCAAATTGCATTAATGCAAATTTAAATTAAACACAGATTTAATGTAATTGTATGTAAATTAACAGTATTTTAATTCACGAGTCAAAAGTTTTTGTGTCATAAATGTAAAATAAAATTTCCCATTGTATTACTTTTATTCATAGAGCTACAAAATTTATAAGTCTTAATTGATATTTTTAAAAGGGATTTACGACTCGGGCGATAAGAAATTTCGGATTTTGTTTACTACGGGAACTTTTTAAAATGTATATTTAAATGTGTAAAAATTTGACATGACAAAATATTTATAAAATTATCTTACAGTTATTCATCTCTGGCATTCAAAATATGTATAAACCTATGAATATTTAAACGCTTTAACTAAAAATTTTCATTTTAATAAGAAATATTTTAAACTGGTCGTATTTTATTTATTTATAAGTTAGTGTGTTATGCATTCTATGTCTTTAAAATTATTTTATCACAGTAATCCTTACTTGAACTCTTATAACTGTTGAGAAAGTAAGAAGATATTTTTATAACTAAGTGGTTAATTAGATAATTTAACTTTTAACTTCTTCCGAATAAAAAAAAATAGTACTTTTCTGTTTCTTAGATGGCATATTCGAATAAATTCTAAATATAATTTTTATTTATAAATAGATTCAATCGAACACAATATGCACGATTTAATCTTTAATTTTATAAAAATTTAGCAGTAAGATTTGTTTTTACTTTTATTTTTTTTTGTAATTTAAGAATTAGTCAAATACATAGTTTGTTTATTTGGTAACATACTGTATACATATACAACGAGTGAGAATTTGCACTATATAGAGAAATCTAACTGGATTAACCGGCCCTCTTTAGCTAAGAGTTCATAGCTATGCACACCAAGAAGATTAACAGCTGCAAGGGAATTATTACATTTTGCTTGTGGTAAAAAAAGAAAAGTTAATTTTAAAAAATTAAATAATAATAATAATAACCAGCTCCTCTGATAGACCAAAGCCCTCTCCAGTCCAGTATGAAGATGGCTGTGGATAGATCTAAAAACGGAATATAAGTTAAAGGAAACTGATTAATCTTGACTGACAATTTAATTTTTATATCGTTGTGGAAAAAATAACTATTGTGAATTTTAATTCAGTTATTTTACTGCAAAGTAAATAAAAATTATGGTATACAGCGTCTATATCGTCTTCCAAAATTTTCCCTTTTATCCTGTAAAATAAGTAAATAAAATAAATACAATAAAAGTTTTATATTTCCATGTAGATTTGTATGTTATATACAGTGGCGTATCGTAAGCCACCGCAACTTCCCTTATTTTGAATCTTTATACAAATCGCAGTTGAATCCATGGATGGCACCAGCATTAATATAAACTTAAAATAAACTAATAGCATATGTTCTAAACTGATTTTTGAGTTATAGAATTATATGTATCAGAATTCAACTCTAAAACTTTTAAACAGATTAATATTATGTTTGTTATTCGTCTTATTAATTAAACTCTTTTTCGTTAATGTTGAAATTTTAAAAATGATACTTTCACTATGAATTATTAGTAAATGAGCTTGCTTTATAAAATTATTCATCACGTTTGTGGAAACCTCGTTCAAAACTATCTTGGAGTATTACAAAAAAGTAAATTTTTATCAAGGTTAGTTTCGCTAAAAATAATTATTTTTTGGTGTGTCTTGGCAAATTATAAGCTGTCCGATTATATTTTTCTGACGATATTTTTTATTTTATTTTATTTTACATTTTAAAAGAAAATGGTTAATTTTCTTCATGAGTGCTTGACTTTATAAAAAAATTTAATAGCGCATATATTTACGTTCTCTTTCGGAGATTTTTATAATTTATTATTATTATTATAATTAACTGAAGCTCCCAGGGGTACACTTCACAACAATTCTTTTCGAAATTGAGATACGGTGCCATCTTTTAGCTTTCAATAAGTACTATCACCACATGAATTATTATTGAAGTAGAATCATTTTAAAGCTGTAGAAACAAGCGCTAAAGTTTCGGTATGCCACTTTACTGCGCGCCTTCAAAATCATTTTTCTCAAAAGAAAATTTTTGTTGTAAAGTGGTTCTACCTATAAACATTTCAGTTGCATATTTCTCACTTTATTGTGATTTAAAATATTAATATTACATAAATTAACAATTCGATTAATATTTTTACAGTAAAACATGTTGGCCAGAAACACTAGACTTTTTGAGATAACGAGTTGAAATTAAAGGGAATCAGTTTGTAAATGGAAATGTAGATTACGGCCAATTATCTACGCTAGGGATCTTGGCCGGTGGTGGGTTTGCCCTCCGTGGGGGACTTTCTAAGAGGTCCTAACCGTATTTATGCAAAGTTTCGGGAAAAAAAACACGGAAAACACTGAACGGTTAGGTCGGCGGACGCGACCTAGTGCCGAACCAGGCACCTTCCGTCTCCCAGTTCAAAGCGCTAGCTCCCAGTTCAAAGCCCAGTTCAAAGCGCAATGCCACTGGTGGGGTGGGATTCAATTTGTAAGGGAACACGCATTTAATGAGATATCAAGAATTTCGATGTTCGAGATATCGAAGTTAAACTGTAATTAAATTTACATATATCTCTTAATTTTATAAAAATAACTGCAATTTGTGTAAAAGCGTGCAAATTTAGTCATGCTTAATTTATAAAATAAATTTTCAGTGAATTTACAGCAATATTCTTGCACAAAAAACTTTTGTTTCTGATATTTTTTTCTGCGGGGGGAAAAAAAATGCGTAGAACTTTCTTCGCTGAACTTTTTTCAAAGAATTTCATTCATATGAAATATTTTAAGCGTTAACCTGAAGAACTCTTAAAAGTAGCTTTCGAGATTTTACAGAAACGTGCAAGGCCGTTACCAGGGGGGAGGATCATGTGCGTTTGACCCCCCCCCCTCCAAAATTTCAGTAAATGCATTATCAGTTTATTTGCGTTGATTCTAGATATCAGTTAATTTAATTTTAGCAATACAGATCCCCTGCACCCACCGAAATTTTTTGCTTGCTGAGGCCTTGGTGAAATATTTGTGTAATGTAAAGGGATTTTGAGATACGTTAATTGGGGTCAGTTTAAATAATAATCTACCAGGAAAGATTGTGCAGTGGTTTTTGAAAATATCCGGGGCCTGGGTGTCCGATAATGTATGTCGATCCGATTCCTAGAAATATTTCACAAAACAAAACATTATATTGTCCTCCATCTCCTCTAAACTTATCTGGATCCTAGATATTTTAGTTTAGAAAATGATTTATCGTGAAAAAATCACTTTCTAAAGTAAAATATTTTCAAGTGGCGCAAATAGTTGCAAATTTCCATATCATACTTGGTGACAAAAATGTCATAAAAGAGGGAGGTCAAAGCCCCATCTTGGATACGCCACTTAGCATATGTACATGTATATTTGTGCCCCCTCGTCGGGGAGTTATGACCCCCCGTCGGGGAAAGTCTAGCGCCACCACTGTCTTTAGGTTTAAGCGTGTAGCAATTATCTTATAGCCATCAGTGATAGTGAGCAAAACTTGTCTTTGCCTGTCTTATAGCAATTATCTTATAGCCATCAAAGTCAATTAGCCAAAACTGGGCCTCTATCAAAAGTTATCTTCAGGCGCTGCAAACATCTCAAACATTCGAAATTTTCACGATTTTTGTAATTTTTGACACTTTTTATTCTATAATCGTAAAATTATTTGTGTGTTTGGTTTAGAGTAAGGGGTGTATCCTACGTATACAGAAGAGCGAAGAAATATTGTTATTTGCAAGAGTAGTGGTAAAAAGACGGCGTGAATCGTTACATATTTTGAGCATTGACATATTGAAGGGAGAAAATTCGGGGTAATCTTCGATGGCCGGTCCTCTGTTCCTACTCGTAATTGTGGTGGAAAAACTTGGCACGAGGTTTTTAGGACACTTAATCTCAGAATCTGGCAGCTCGCTTGAAATAAAAAAATCTTCGACGGGTACGTCAGCTAATTATCTGATACAATTCAATTTAAAGTACAGTGAAACCTCTCCGAGCGGCCACCCCTGTGCAGCGGTCACCCCTCTAAACGGCCAAATTTTTATGGCACTGATTTTTTGGCTCATAGACTCAATGTTAAAGTAATCTTTATCAGAGGCACCCGACCCCCTCAAAACGGCCACCGAGTGGGATCTCCCATCTTATTTTACGGGAAATTCTACTCACTCCATACTGTAATTTTGAGCGGAAAAACTCAAGGTCAGGTTTATGATCGAATATAAGTCCCAGGAATAACTGAAATTGAATCGCTTATCTCTTTTGTATTCTCCCCACACCTTTAAGATGGGGAATGCCTTGGACAATCAGGTGTTGAAGTTGTCCTACAAATGAATTTTTGTCCCTTTCATGCGCCAATTCAGTCCCTGACGAGGAATTTCCCGATGTTTGTAATGGTCAAAAAATCGATTATTATTTTTTCACTGCATTAAATACTTTAAAATTTTATCTTTCTAACGATATATTACACTTGTTTATCTGAAAAATAGAAGTATTAGAAATTTTTATATTTTCCCAAGGCACTTCATAGTTTATACGCCATCTAAAAATCTTTAAGGCGGATTTTCTCAAAACTATGGATTTTACAGATTCTTGTTCCTTTTTCTCAATATCTATTAAACTTATGAACTCAATTTTTTCATGACAGATATATTATATTACATACTTCAACGTGGTGGTTTGTTAATATATTGAGAATTATTCATTTTAGGCATAAATATTCTATCAAAATTGTAAATTTAAATGTGATTTTCAGTAAAAAATTAATAATATTTTTAATTTTTATTTAGAAAAAACCCGACGCGTTTAAGTATGTAAAATATGTTATTCTAACTGCTGTTAAAATTTTCTACCATTATCTTTTACCATTTCTAAGAAAAAGGTACATAAAGTTGATGAATTTAACATGGCAAAGATAGGGCTTATCCGGTCCCCTTAAGGGAAAATCGATGAAATTATCGAAAATTCAGAGGCGGTTACAAGCGAATCGGTTAGAGATCTGCTTTTTAAAGTAAAAATCAAACTAGAAAAAATGGTTGTTTCAGAGAAAAGTAAAAACTTAAAACAGACACAAATTGTATCATTTTTCCCCCAAAAAATGTAAGAAAACATTAAATAAAGTACTATTTTCTCTTTAGATAAGTTTTAAATATCATTTTAAATAAGGAATACGTGCCACACTTGTTTATATTACGCATTATAGCAATTATATCTTATAATAGTAAATAAAGCCCACGAGAGCGGCCACCCCCTTTGAGCGGCCAAATATTCTCGGTACGGTGGGGTGGCAGCTCAGAGAGGTTTCACTGTAATTTCTAAAAAGAAATATGCTTTAAATAGAAACAGGTTGATAATGAACTTATCTTAGTTTCAGCCAGCTACTGAGAAACACATTATTTTTAGCATTAAGTTTAAAATCTCAAATTTTGATACCTAGTACCCCTGGAGATTAAAAAAAAAAAAACTGTTGCAAAAATAGTGAAGATAAATGCCTAAATCGTTATTAGATAGCACCATTTGATTAAAGTTCTTTTTGATAAAGAATTAAGTTACCACCTTTTGGGGATACCCTATATATTAAAATTATCTAGATAACCTTTTCAATAACTATTTACTGCATTTACTGGAAACTGTATGCAATTATCATGAACTTGGCTAAAACATCAATAACTAACATAATATCAATTACCGGTGTAATCCAATTTTCCTTACCCAATAATTGACACCTCATCTTAAATAAATAAATTTATTTATTAAAAAAAAATCTCTATATATTTACTGTATGTAAAATTATCTAATACAATTCAGTTTATATTGATTTCTAAAAAGAAATGTGCTTCAAATAGAAACAGGTTGATAATGAACTAATCTTAATTTCAGAATTAAGCCAGCTACTGAGAATCAGACTCTTTTTGGCACAATTTAAAAATCTCAATTTCATATACCTAGAACTAGGCTTGCCAACTTTTATACACGGATTTATGGGACTTTTGCATTACTACAGGATTATAGTATTACAACAAAATTTGCAAAAAGTGAAATTATTTCGCAGTTTGGTGAAATGCCAATCACTAAAATGTGTTTTAGCCCTGTGTTTGGAGACGTTTTTTAGACGGTCG
This sequence comes from Cheiracanthium punctorium, assembly GCA_038373885.1. Lineage (NCBI taxonomy): Eukaryota > Metazoa > Arthropoda > Arachnida > Araneae > Cheiracanthiidae > Cheiracanthium > Cheiracanthium punctorium. The sequence continues at coordinate 63,037 of JAWZYV010013724.1, forward strand.
ATAAGTGCGCGAAGTATTGTGAATTCCATGGTTTAAATCAGTGGAAAAACGAACCGAACAGGGCCGGTTACAATCCATGAGACGCTCGACAGAAACACGCCAATTCGACAATTTCTTCACAATCTCTCGCCACGCAGTATGCTAAAGCAGATTTTCTCCGAAAATATTATTGAAGAAAAAACCCAGCAATTAATAAGGAATGAAAACATTATTAATGAAGTGTATGATAACATATTGAAATCAGTTATAATAGAACCTAAAACTGTTGATTGAACTTTTATTAATGCTGACTTAGTCGAATATCTGATGAATAGAGAACATATCACCATAGCTATGATAAAATAATTTGCTATAATGACGATGAAATCAATAACTATCCAGTAGAGTTTTTGAATTCTTTGACTATGAGTGGTTCGGGTTGTTTTTGTTTGCTTGTTTGTTTTTGCGATTAGCCGGGAGCAAGTGAAAAATTGCCAAATAACTGTGATATGCGCCAAATGCTATAAACCTAAAGCGATTTCCAGTACATAGTAGTTTATCCCTTTTCAGTGGCGCACACAGGATTTTTCCTTGGGGGGGTATTCAGGTATATAAAGATGTGACACCAACCTCCTGAAAAAATTTGGAACAGAATATTTTGTTCTCGTAACCACCGTTTATAAAGATTTCTCCGCCATTCAACGCTGCATGTTTTTGAATTATGTTTTTATTTACTTATCTTAACAGCTGAAAAGAATAATCTGATAGACTTATATTATATTAAAATGTCAAAAAATAAAGGATGATTTTACGAAGTTAAGTTTATAATTTCTTTTGGGCGGGGTCCAGACCCCCTGGACCCCTCCCTTGTGTGCGCCACTGTCCCTTTCTATATTTTGGAAGTTTACTTTAATTTTGTATTTTAATTTAATTCCACGCGTTTTACCCAATTCCACATTATGTAACCAATAAGCATACAAATTTCTTTTTAGTATATTTATATTTTTGTATACAATGAAATCCCTCTATAACGATATTTTGGGGGTCAAAATAATATATCGTTGTAAAGAGAATTATCGTTATAGAGAGAATCGATATTGAAACGAAAAGAATTTGTTCTTCATATATCCCATACCCTGCAGTGTCAAAAGTTCAGACAGGGTTCCAAGTGTTCTGTTTTCATTCAGCACACCCTCGCAAGTAATCTTATAAAACTATGTATAAATTAAATATATAGAGAGAGTTTCCTTAATGGCAACCATTATGTGAAATGATTATTATTTATGCTAATGCGTAAATTGCAAAGAATCGCCACAGAATCAAAAGATCCCATTGAGGCCAAATAATCTAAGCTGTTTCTTTAAAGGGAGCCTTGAAGATGGAGAAGCGAATATAGATAGTATTAATGTACGTAATAGGTAGTATTATTAGATTTGTAAAGATAATATGAATAAATCGCAATATACCACGTTAATAAATATTTCACGAAATTAAAAGTGTCCTGTTTCAACGGTTGTCTTACAACCAACTAAACGAAAAGTAATTCTAATTTGCGTTAATATATCCCGCAGTAATTTCAACAGAGGAGATTACTTGAACTTTTTTAAAAATGAAATTCTGTTTTGTCACATGCAGATATGATTTTAGTAGTAAAATATTCCCTTCTTCCCGTATGAAGAAAGGGTGCGCAGCTATTTTAAAAACATCTCTTGAAAATAGCATAAATGAATTCAGAAGACCTCAAAACGTGTCAATACACCAAAATCTCGAATTCGAATTTTTTCATGATTACAATACTTTCCTTATATGGTACATGTTCGGAAAGAGATAAATGGTGCTCCATTTCATGTAGTGTCTTAGGTATTTAATGCTACAACTTGAGCCTAAAAAACAGTATGATGTAGAAATAAGACCAAGTGCGTAGCCAGGAAATTTTTTCGGGGAGGGGATATGAGCCTGGAAATTTTTTCGAGGGATATATGAACTTACATATGCATAAATAGACGGAATTTCATCACTAATCCAAAAATTTCGGGGGGGGGGATATATCCCGATATCCCCCCCTCTGGCTACGCCCCTGAATAAGACATTTTGAAAGCCAGGAGTTCTCTGCAAACCATTAAGCTTTCCACTTTTTTGATAGTGAATGACACTGACGTAGTTTTTTGAGTCATTATACTGCAATGATCAGGTTAGTACTCATGACACAAACTTTACATTAAGAGTCAAATAATTGTGCTCTTTTTTTTTTAAATTCCACATCACGAATAATTTCGAATTACACATGTAAGGAAAATTTTCGTTTCCTACCGTGCGAAGAACGGGCACGCAGCTAGTATATAATAAATGAAAGCAGAAAAACATGTTTATAGTTTTCAGTAATTTTCACAACACTCACAAATTTTAGTTCAATACCCTTGCCACCTCGCCAGGGATTCTAGCGGCGATATAGCTTATAAATATTTAGCATATTTGAATAACAAATATATAATGTCTAAATAAATAATACCTGAATGCCGCAAAATCGTTTTTTTAAATGTATTAGATATTAACTGAAAATACATATCCATTAATTTATCCTTATTTGTTTTGAATTCTGTGTAAAGAAATCAGAAATTGGCAGCAGTCGACTGTGAAAGTCCATATTTTCTGCAAACCTCAGCTTGCTTCATGTTATCAAAATCTTATGATGTTGAATTTCACTTCGATAGATATTTGTTTTCTTTTAGCCATTTGCTTTCGATTTTCACTAAACAAACTTCAAAGTAAACAAAACTCATAAATAATTTAAAATATCCTTGTGTAATAATCGAGCTCGATAGGATTTATCGGACGTTAAAATTTTTACTCAAGTTCAAACAAAAGAACGTATCGTTTTCTATATCAGTTCCGGTGAAAGGAATCCTTGACCATTTTTTAAAGAGGGGGGGTAGGAATGAAAGATGTGTCATCCAGGAAATTCCAACTGTCCTTCCACCTTACGAGAAATGCACTTTCTCATTACCATAGTGTTACATCAACACAACGAAACTTAGAAGACGTTCTTTGGCAGAGGCGTGGTCCAACCACATTTTACCTCGACTTTCTTTGTGTAGCTTTCAATGTGTGTGCATGAGTTGGGCTTCTGATGCATCGTAGAAAAAAAATATATCGTAGTAGAGAGAATTATTGTGATGTAAGGGATAATTATTGCCATCGTTGTAGAGAGAATTATCGTTTTAAAGGGTATCGTAATACAGAGAACTGTTTCACATTAATCTAATGGGAATTCAGACAGGACTATGAAAAAATATCGTAATAGAGAGAATTATCGTTATAGAGGATATCGTTGTAGCGAGATTCTACTGTATATTGAATTCTGTACATAAATACCACATTTGGTATACGGATTAAAATTTCCGGCTTTACTTTGGGGAACGAAAGTGTTTCAGAAGTAGTCTTTAAACGTTTCTCAGAAAAAAACCGTTGGAGGGATCTACGTCTGGCTAACCGAAAAATTCCTTGTTTGCCAGCACATAAGTTAGTATTAAAAGTTAATTGCACCGTTATACCAATCAGAAACTTAAATAAAGCATTAGTCAATGGAGCAAGAATGCGCATCAAGTTTATATATCCTAATGCTATTGATTGCGAAGTTTGAACTAGACCCGCAGGCAATGAAAGAATTTTAATTCCACTTAAAAAATATTCTGGTACTATTTTACCATATCCTTTCAAAAAACTCAAATGTTCAAATATACTTGCACTTGCGATGACAGTAAATAAATCTCAAGGGCAATCATCCGATAAAAGTGCTAATTTATTGAGGCAGCAAGGTTTTATACACGGTAAGTGGTACGCCTCAGCAAGTAGAATTCAATCATTCGACGGTTTAAGAATTTATAATTCCGAATATAAATGGGCCTTTATTCGAGGACGGCTCAAGGCTGAATTTTCGTAGTGGGCCGCTAGACTTTTTAGATTAGCCTAAATTGTTCAAAACGCAAATTGAATGTGTGAAATCTAGGGTCGGTAGAGGGAGATTCAGATGACCCCCCTCTCACCCACTCGCTGGAGCTGCTTTTGCATTTAGCAAAATATGATAGCGTCTTTAGTAAACGCCGTCTTCACAGAAAACCGTGGTGGTTGCAAAGTGAAATTGTACAAAAATGTTCACTGTAGACAGATGGTCTCTAAGGCAAGGTGGTCACTTTAGTAGGTTCCACAGTATATGGAATTTTGAGACATATTTTTTGACAGAAGAAATTTATTCACGCTCAAATAAAAAAATGTAATGCTTTATGATCGATTTTCAACCACTGGCAGACAACTAGTATTATATTAATCGTCTTGCAATGTTCATTAAACAAAACACCCTATTTCAAAAGACAATGTTCATTATCAAGCTCAAATTTATTTTTAAATCTTTGATCGTCCCATGAAACTCTCTTAGACCAATCCGAGAATTTTATGAATTGCAAAACATTCTGCACTTTCTTATTTGCGAACCTGTATTCACAGAACTTCATTAACTGCCATTTCTCCTACATCCTAAATCCGTGATCAACGGGCAGATGCAAGTTTTACCATTGACCCACAACCGAATGAGAAAGAGGAAAAAAACAGCACAGAGAGCAAACTGTGATTTAAGCAAAGAATAATTCAAATCCTTGTGGACAAGACAACAAACAACGAAATAATTTTAACCTTAGTGAAATCAATTATTCGAGGGCACTAGAGCGTGAGTTCTAATAAAACTCTTCCACACCAAAAACAGCAGCAGTTTGGATTGTCATATAGCTTTGCTGTTCCTCTCATTTGTTGGTAGTGGTTGGTTGATTCATGGGAGATTGAATTAATTGGAATGTGTTGAATAATGGCTGAAGAAAAAAACAACTCAGGCATTTTTTTATGCTAGGCTGTCTAGATTTTTGTTTTGTTGCGTTTTGTTTTAAAGTTAAGGAACAAATGGAGAGCTATAAAGTTCCAAACAAAATTCCTTAAAAAAAAATTTCAAATAAATTAATAGAATGGTTAGTTGGTATTTTCATTTACATCATATATTCCTGTTCACATCTTTGGTCAGATTAAAAGTCAATACATGGATTTATCATAAATTACAAATATATATTAACTAGCGGCTACCCGCGACTTCGTCCGCGTCTGCTTTAGAATTTGGTCCCGAGAGAAACGAAGCATGTGTGAATAACAAATATGTTTGCGACTAAAGAAACTGCATTTAAATATTATTTGCTTTTTACTTATTTTAAATGAAGTATAATGCATGGTAGTATACTTCATTTAAAATAACAGAGTATGCAAAATTACTAAATTTAGATTTTTTTCAGGCATTTGGCGAATAGAGACAGTTACGACAGTATTTGCGAACTGTTTTGAGTATTCTTGTAAAAGAAATATTTATGCTATATGCATAAATTTTAGCCTATATTAATCAGGCTAATCATTTTCGCTAATAATGCAGCTTTCTATTAGCGAAAAAGTTTTAGAATCGGTTCTATAGTTACAGAGATACCCATAGAGCGTAATGTATTAGAATTATTTCGAGTGTTCCTGTACAGGAACTATTTGCGATACATGCATGAATTTTAGCCTATAATACTCAAGAATAGTGTAGCTTACTATCAGTAAAAATGTTTTGGAATCGGTTCAGTACTTACAGAGATACACATAGAGCGTAATGTAATTCTTATCAGTATCCCTGTAAAAGAACTATTTGTGATATATGCATAAAAGGTAGCCTATAACACTCAGGGTCCCTCCAGTGTCTAAGAGGTTCTGCTCTCAAAATTGGAAGGCGGGATGTGCCAGGTTCAAACCCCGGTCGCGCCTGCCGACCTAGCCGCTCGCCGTTTTCCGTGTTTTTTTTTTAAACCTCGCGAAAATACGGGCTAGGATCCCTTAGAAAATTCCACACAGAGGTATTCTCCATATACGCCTAGGACCCTATAGGCCTAGGACCATATAGGCCTAGGACTTTCAATCAGTGAAGAAAGTTTTAAAATCGGTTTAGTAGCTACAAAATTTCCATAGAGCGCAATGCATTAGCATTATTTTGAGTGTCTTTGTAAAAGAATTATTTATGCTATATGCTTGAAAGGTTGCCTGTATGTTAATCCAGGGCATAAGCTATCTTCATTACAAATTTTTCCAATCATTTTTGTGTGATTCAGTCAAAAACATCCAAACACACAAACGTACACATTTATATTATTTGTAGGATTTGGAAATTTACGAACTTTAAGAAACACATCTGGACTTTTCTTGATACTTACCTATTATCCCGGCGGTCATTCCCGCCAAACTGTTTCTTCGTCAAATGAGTTGCCAAACTGTTGCCAAGCGTATTCAAAATCATTAATAATTTCATGTGCCCGGCATTTATCTTGGCAAAAAATCGCTCGTCTTGGAGGACCGCCGGGATAATACGTAAGTACATTTTCTTAATTTATGCTTTTTAATTTCGCGTAAAATCAACATAATTTCCATACTTATTTATGTTTTTCAAATGCATGTGATTTTGCAAATAGAATTTCTGCTTTATTTCAAAAGCATAAATCATTTTGTGCGGGCGATAAAACGGTTTTTAATGAATAGTTAGAAAAGTAATTAAAATTTCCGATCCTCAGGTACACTTTACCGAAGTCATGGGTCCAGGCATGCTCAAATTTTCAAAGCTCTGCTTTCTATAGATTTGTCTGGAAAACATTCATTTTTATTATTATAGATAGATCTATTTGGCATAAAACTGGCATAATTTCCGTATTATTTAATGTTTTTCAGATGCACGTGCTTCTTTATTGAAGTAATAGCATTCTTGTAAGCTCAAAACATGAATCATATGATACGGGCGAAACTCGCCAAGCATGACAACGTAAAAACGGTTTTTAATTAATAATTATAAAAGTAATTAAAAATCTAAAATTCTAAGTAGCCTATAACCATTTCCAGGGTCCCATCTATATCTAAACCAAAATGCATCCTAATCGATTCAGCGGTTTAGACGTGAAAGCGTCATAAACAAACAAACAAACAAACTCACTTTCGCATTTATAATATTAGGATGACTATGTCATTTTATCTCTCACCCCCTTTAGTGAAAATTATCCGAAAATGTGTCCCAAAAAAGCAACATAATTTTACATATATTTAAATACTATTAGTTCACAACAGCTTTAATCTATTCTTACAATATTTCGTAAGCTATAGAATATGCATCACATGTATTTTTCTATAAATAGGTTACAATCATAAAAATTTCAACATAGGGTTACCAGACGAAATACATGAAAGATGAGAGATAAAATGACATAGTCAATTAATATCGTTTTAATATGGCAATAATGAAACTAAAAAATTAGGTGGCCTCAGGGGGGGGGGTCTCCCCTGACGAGGCTCGAACAGCCGAGTTTTTCTTTTAAAGTTCAATGCAGTCGGGACAGACTTTTAACGATTCTGAGTCTGTACTATGCGAATTGTCCTCATATGTACACGTTCTTAGTATATTGATATCAGTATTGCTAATGGCAGTTATGTACTGCCACTTTTAGATGATTATTAAGTACGTTTAGCTTGCATGCATAAATTGGGAGACATACAAACAGGATGTATCTACTTTAACCAGATTTGATAAAAAATTAAAACTATTCTCAGAAATTTTCTTAATTAAAAATAAAATGCTATCAATAATTTATCAATTATATTTGATTAGATTTTACTACAAGTACGATTAAAAAAATGAGAGAAACTAAACTGACTTCAAAATACTTCCCCAGAATGAACTACATCCACAACAGCTTGGATATTTGCCACGAACGGCGACTTTTAATTCTTTGGCTATTTGTGCGTGCACATAATCGATAATCTTTTCCCATTAATGTTGACATTAAAACGGTTCTCCGTTATATTCTTACTAGCTGAATGCCCCGTTCTTCGCACGGGAATGAATGGATTCTTTTTTTATATTATGGTTTGTTGTACTTACTATTTATGATAATGAATAGATATAGCAAAATTGATATCTCACAAATATTATCTGCGTTGAATAATAATGCATAAAGAATTTCCTGGCGATCGTTTGAACGGTGAAGATGATTCGGCGCAGCGCCATCAACTGTCGAAGTTTTTGCAAAGTGGATAGCATCAAAATATTTTCATGTTCAAATATCTATGTGTACGAATTTTCATAGCAAACAGTTTAACGGTCAACATACGCTGCAGCGTCATCTCGTGACGAATTAAAGTAATCATACGTTACAGCACCATCAAAGGGCGAGTTAAGAAAAATGAATAACGCGAAAATATTCTCCGTGTTCAAATGTGTGTGTATATGAATTTTCAGAGCGGTTAGTTAAACGATCAAGAAGTTGATTGCTGAAGTGCTATCTAGTTGTGAGTTAAAATAATAAACTGTAGGGCTGCAGTCAGGGGCAGATTTGCCAAGTTGGGGGGCCCTGGGCAAAAGCATCATTAGGGGACCCTCTTTCGAAAACTTTCTCAAAATTTACAAATATTTAAACTTAAAGAACGATTTGGAGGCCCCGGCGCTTGCCCCGAATGCCCTCCCGGAAATCAGGCCCTCGCTGCAGTGCCATCAATTTGTGAGTACAGCCAAATGAATACTAAAAAAATATTCTCTCTGCTCAAATGTGTGTAATCCAATTTTTAAGGTGATTGGTCGAATGGCTTTGAAGTTGGTACGCTGCATCGGCATCTAGAGGCAAGTCATAGTAATATAGATAGCGTAAAGGTATTTCCCGTGCTCAAATATCTGGATGCACCAATTTGCATAAATCAGCTGAACGGTATTTTCATAGCATACGGTTGAACGGTACAAAAGGCGAGTTATAGCGGCGGAAATCTTTTCGCTCAAGCATCTATGTTTACGAATTTCCATTTCGATTAGTTGAACGGTCCTGAAGTTATTGGTTTGAAGTGACATCTAGTGGCAAGTTATAGCAAAATGGATAACGCCAAAATATTCTCAGTGTTCGAATATCTATCTATACCAGTTTTCAGAGCGATCAGTTGAACAGTCTTTATATGCAGCAGCGCCATCAAGCGACGAATTAAAGTAAGACATTGATACGTTGCAGCGATATCTATTGGCGAGTTAAAGTAATGATGTGCTACAGCCCAATGAAGTAGCTATTTGTAGCATAATGGATAACACGAAAATATTCTCCGTGTTCAAGTATCTATCTATATCAATTTTCATACAGATTAATTGTCCGGTCATGAAGTTGGTGCACTGCATTGCCATCTAATGGCGAGTTAAAATAATAATGCGCTGCAGTGTCATCTAGTAGTGAGTAACAACTAAATGAATAGTTACAATATATTCTCCGTGCTCAAATGTGCAAGCACAAAACTTTTTATGGCGATTGGTCAAACGGTATAGAAGTTGATGAGCTGCAGCGCCATCTTGCGGCAAGTTATAGTTAAACGGAAAGCTTAAAAATATACTCCATGTACATATATCCGTGTGTACCAATTGTCATCAAAATTCGGTTGACCGGTCTTTTCACAGCAAGCTCTTAAACGAAATAGAATTCGGCGTTCTGCAGCACCATCTAGCGGCAAGTTACAGCAAAATGGATAGTGTAAAAATATTCTACGTCTTCAAATATCCATGTGTACCAATTTTCATGAAAATCGGTTGAATGGTATTTTCACAGCAAGCGGTCGAACGGAATAGAAATCGACGTTCTGCAGCGCCATCTAACGTCAAGTTACAGAAAAATGGATAAAGTAAAAATATTCTACGTCTTTAACTATCCGTGTGTACCAATTTTCATCAAAATTAGTTGAACGGTACTTGCATAGGAAGCGGTCGAACGTAATAAAATTCGATGTACTGCAGCGCCATCTAGCAGCAAGTCATGGCAAAACAGATAGTGTAAAAATATTCTCCGTGCTCAAGTATCCTTACGTACCAATTTTCGTCAAAATAAGTTAAACGGTATTTTCATAGCAAGCGGTTGAATAGAATTCGACGTTCTGCAGCGTTGTTACACAAGCTGGACAAGTAGTGAAACTAATAGCAAGACCACGCGACAAGCGGGGATTTTAAGGAGATACAGAAGATTTCAGAAGCATTGGTAAGTAATTTCTTTCTTATTTTAAAAAATAATAATACGTAATATATGTAGATTTATTTATTTATTTATTTGAAAATCAGCATGTAAAAATCCTTACTTAGCGTTAGATTATATAGGTGTTATGTAATATAAAATTATGAACGTTATTATATGTAGATTTTTTTTGCTTTCATTTTAGAAATCATGGGACGAAAATGCTGTGCTCCAGGATGCAGATCAAATTACGATAATGAAGAGGCGTACACTACTGTTTTTAAGTTCCCTACTGATGCAGAGAAGAAGCAATTATGGATAAGTAAAATCAGAAGACAACACTTTTATCCTAGCTCAACATCTGTCTTATGTATAAAACATTTGAAGAGCGCTTCATCGTACGAGAACGAGAAGACAGAGTGAAACGTAATGATGGAACCGAATTAGTTGTGCCTCGAAAAAAAATTACGCCCACACCCGAAGCTTATCCAACAGTGTTTGAAAATTTACCTGCATATTTTACTGAAACACTACCGCCGAAGAGAAAAGATCCAAATGAACGCAGGACAAAAATCGCTAACAGAGAAGACGAACAATTTAATCAATGGATGACTAGCGATTTAATTACATCTTTTGATGACTTTCGCGATAAGAGTGCAAACAAATTATTAGGCACTGATTGGATACATGTAACCAGAGGTTAGTATATATATATTTTTTTTTTTAATTAGAAGAGAAAAATGTACCAAAAGTGACTGTCAGTTTTAAAATTTCATCAAATTTTAATGTTGAGATTTTTTGTGATAATTCTGTTGTTGACATAAAATCTTTTGAATGGTTATTAGGCAAAGAGCATAAATGTGATAGATGGACAAAATTTGAAAGTCTTTTGAGCCGTCTATCACCCAATGAAAATAATTTAACTTTTAAGATATGCTAAGCATATGGTAAGCATCTTAATGATGATTTGTCAAATCCCATTAAAACAATCACAGACAGTAATTATAATTTTTTGCAAACATTTAGTGAGTGGTTGAATCAATGGGGTAAGTGGTATGCTTTAAAAGCAGATGAGAAAAGACAACTAGGTCTGCCTGTTAAAGGTGGAATGTTAACTAAAGAAACATATTTTGCATTACAATTTACAACAAATAGCCTGCTTAAAATTGTAACATATATTTTTGAAACTTTGGGACCTAGTTATTTGATGTTGGGGCAATTTCAAACTGACAGTCTTGAAGCTCGTTTTGGTCAGTATCGCCAAATGAGTGGGGGGAATTATAATGTGTCTTGCACTCAAGTTTTTGAAGCTGAACGGAAATTAAAAATTCTTAGTGGCAATGGAATGTATTCTAGAAAAAATGGGGAATTTATGCTAAAGGATTTTAGCTGCGAAAATACACCTGATGTAGTTCAAGAACTGGAAATACCAGAGTATTTTTATGATGTATTTAATAGCAGTGATGACACAGAAATTAAAAATGATGTGATGTCTGTTTTGATATATCTTGCAGGTTATGCAGCACATAAAATATCTCAGAAAATAAAATGTTCTGAATGCTTGTTTGTATTAGTAAGAAATGAAATTTTAGAAATTGAGTGTTCTGATGAAGTTTATAAACATTTGATTATTTATATTGGAAGTTAATAGAAATTGATATGAAAACTGGATAATATAGTACTTAAACATATATTTATGATATGTTAAGAAGATATTGGAAATCAAATTTTAAAAAACTAACAATAAGGTAATTTTTAATCTATATACACACAATCAAACCACTGTTAAGATAATTATTTAAGACATTTTTTAGTATAATAAGCCAGAAAATGTTTCTTTCTTATAGTTTTAGTTTAAGTGTGACCTTATCTAATTTTTTCTTCAATTATCTAAAGAAATACATATCAACAAACATAATGGTAACAATTTATCTTGATAGAATTAAAAAGCAGTTCCTCAAATAAAAATATATCCGAAGTTTAGATTTGTTGTTGTTGGTGTTATGAAATTATTTTTAACAGGTCTTAATTGTTTAGAAGCAATTTTCTAAAGCTTTTTTTTTATGGATTCCTTTTCGTCTATTTTTATTAATAAAAATTATCTCTACTTATTATAAAAGAAGGTGTCTGTGTGTCTGTCTGTGTGCGTGTGTGTCTGTCGGCAGCGTTACGGACAAACGGCTACACCTAGAAACACCAAATTTGGTACTCGGGAAGATGTAAATATGTAGTTGTGCACCTCGAAGCGATTTTTTCAAAATTCGACCTAGAATTTTTTTTATTTTATGTTTTATGCTATTTTCGGCATTTTTTCTCACCTAATTCGTAATAACGGCGGAAATTACGCTCGCAGCAAAACGGCATTTGTATCATCGGATAGAGGAGGAAATTTTCTTTTAAAAACAGTTTGTTCTGAATACGTAACATGATTTACCGATTTTTAGGAATTTTTTTACTAAGCATCTGCTTCGCGATTGTTTTTCGTAAAATAATTTTAAAACTGTCTTATCTTGAATTCTATCCGTCATAACTTTTAGATATTTTGACAAATCGTGAAACATTCTTTTCTCCCTCTTTTAAAATAAAAACGAAAAAATTATGTAAATTAGATGATTTTTTACGAATTTTAATGCAGCCTAATGTTTAGAATTTAATAGCATCAACGCGATCTTACGCCATTCATTAGATTGCGATCACGGCACGAGAATTTATGTACGGTTGTTGCCACAGGAAGGATTAGAAAAAAGGATTTTTTCAACCAATCGAGTTTTTAAATGGGATATCAGAATTTCAATTCGCAAGTGAGGATCTATGACGTCAAATGCTTTAAGATACGTAAAAATTACTCCATAATTTTAACTCATTTATTCCAGCTCTATTTTCAACACAGGGAGACGACATTTTGATTAAAATTTACTGTAGAAATAAACTAAGAAATTCACGATTATTATTATTAGAAGTGGTATTTTAATCCTGTGCTTATTTAAAAATTGAAATGTTTTCACGGCGCTGAAAATGTTCATTTTAAAAGTTACAAAGTTCGTTTCAAAGCGCGATATATTAAATTTTTTCTATTTACTATTTTTATTTTTGGCATTTAATTTAGCGCAGGCGTTGCCTAACATACGCATGCAGGTTGCGAGTATAATTTTATTTTAACTTTGAATTACGTTCCTCCATAAAGGTTACATAACGCAAAGTTTTAATGATACCGTTTGAAAACAATTATGCGAAATATCGAAATTAACTCCCTCAACCTACCGGGGTATCCTTTACGGCAGTCAAACAGTGACGTCATAAATAAAAAAATGCGTGAAATTTGTAAACTCTGCAACTCTAACGCCCTGTCACAATTAAAGTGGGAATAAGTAGCTCCTCGAGATTACACAGTTTGATGTTTTTCAGGAGACAGGACTATGGAGGATATAAAAGATATCGATATATTAGATACATGGATAGTTAAAATGGCACCCCTTGGATATTTTCTCCCCACAGTAAGATGAAATGGTTTGCGGCGCTAAATACGCCCATCTTATAAAACTATGTATAAATTAAATATCTATGGAGAGTTTCCTTAATGGCAACCATTATGTGAAATGATTATTATTTATGCTAATGCGTAAATTGCAAAGAATCGCCACAGAATCAAAAGATCCCATTGAGGCCAAATAATCTAAGCTGTTTCTTTAAAGGGAGCCTTGAAGAAGGAGAAGCGAATATAGATAGTATTAATGTCCGTAATAGGTAGTATTATTAGATTTGTAAAGATAATATGAATAAATCGCAATGTACCACGTTAATAAATATTTCATGAAATTAAAAGTGTCCTGTTTCAACGGTTGTCTTACAACCAACTAAACGAAAAGTAATTCTAATTTGCGTTAATATATCCCGCAGTAATTTCAACAGAGGAGATTATTTGAACTTTTTTAAAAATGAAATTCTGTTTTGTCACATGCAGATATGATTTTAGTAGTAAAGTATTCCCTTCTTCCCGTATGAAGAAAGGGTGCGCAGCTATTTTAAAAACATCTCTTGAAAATAGCATAAATGAATTCAGAAGACCTCAAAACGTGTCAATACACCAAAATCTCGAAGTCGAATTTTTTCATGATTACAATACTTTCCTTATATGGTACATGTTCGGAAAGAGATAAATGGTGCTCCATTTCATGTAGTGTCTTAGGTATTTAATGCTACAACTTGAGCCTAAAAAACAGTATGATGTAGAAATAAGACCAGGTGCGTAGCCAGGAAATTTTTTCGGGGAGGGGATATGAGCCTGGAAATTTTTTCGAGGGGTAAATGAACTTACATATGCATAAATAGACGGAATTTCATCACTAATCCAAAAATTTCGGGGGGGGGGATATATACCGATATCCTCCCATCTGGCTACGCCCCTGAATAAGACATTTTGAAAGCCAGGAGTTCTCTGCAAACCATTAAGCTTTCCACTTTTTTGATAGTGAATGACACTGACGTAGTTTTTTGAGTCATTATACTGCAATGATCAGGTTAGTACTCATGACACAAACTTTACATTAAGAGTCAAATAATTGTGCTCTTCTTTTTTTTAATTCCACATCACGAATAATTTCGAATTACACATGTATGGAAAATTTTAGTTTCCTACCGTGCGAAGAACGGGCACGCAGCTAGTATTCAATAAAGAACTTATAAAGGCAGCTCATGGAAACGGCATGGAGAGATAATAAGAGTCAATTTTGAAACAACGCTACATTTCGACCTATATTTTCATAACGTCATTGAACGCATATCGATCAAATATTTACAATTTTAATAGTTTAATTATTGTGTAACATTACAAGTATGTTTACATAAAAACAAGTACACATATAGCAAAAGTCTAAGTATTCCTTAACCGCTGCAGTGGTTGAGGGCTGAGAGAGTCAGATCTCTTGCGTGACGTCATGATCTCCTCGAAGCAGACCCGGAGGAAAAGAGAAACTACTGCCCCGCCTTGGCCCGAAATCCAATAATCATGCCCTTTTGGACGTCGCATAAATCGCTACGTTTCTGCATTACACCAACGATCGAAATGCTTTCCGATGCCCTAGACACTGCTACCTAGCCGTGCCCTAGAACATCCTTTATATACACTCCACTGCAATGTGCTACCACCTGCCTTCTGTGATTGGTTATTTCACGTTGACGTCGAAAGTAGGCTGTGGTCACATTAATGTGCCTGGACTGTGTATTTACAGGGACAGCCAAATCACTTTAAATACATTAAGGTGTATGGATACATTGAATTCATTGGAAGTCTGTGGTTGGTTACTACTTTGGCTATCCCCAAAATATCTCAAACTATTTCAAGCTAGTCGGCTTTTGGTGAAATATCCCCAATTTAAGTGTTAGAAGCAAATCTTTCAAATTGAACCCAGCTTGGCGATATCGGAAACATTTAGGTAGAAATCGCTAAACCTTACTATTACTTCAGTATTTTATCTCTTTCAAATAAAATAAGTTTAGATGAAGTGCACCAAAAATATTTTTATTTAATAGACGTGCAAGGAAATCATGTGTTGTCCACATCATATTTATTTTTTTTTCTGGACAAAGGCTGAATATTTTTTCGGAAAGGCCTCGTATTATTGATTACGCAATAATACAATTAAATTTACTGATAATCATTGTACTAACATGTGACTAAATACGATTGCTTACTGAATGATTAAAAATATATTGCACATAAAAATGAAGTCATATATATGAAAAAAATTTTTTTTTAATATGGATTCGGTTTACTCATTGGACAGGTTAATCTGTCAAACCAAGCTAAATCATTTAAAGTTCGCAAATAGCGATTAGCGATGCAGTGTTGAACGCGTTAAACCTCCTTCGAAACACTAGCAGCGGGTCACCGGGTCTCAGGTCCTGTACGACGCACAGTGGAGTATTCGTATCAAAATCCTGGCCAAAAGTCGAAAATTTTAAATTTGTTTAAAAACAGTAATATATATGTTTTTGGATAGCCTAGTAACTGATGCATCATGGAATGCATGTTTTTCGACCATAATTCATATCCAAAAGATGCAACACTCGGTTTAAAAGCAAGTTTCTTCATTTACGGCAAGAGATTTCAGCGTTTCCTATTACTTCGTCTTGCATTTTTTACGGGCTCTTTAAATTAATTTACTGATTTGATACTAAGTATAATTGTAGTAAAATATATTTATTTTAATTACATGTATCTATTAGCTTGAAAAAATAATATGACTTTATTTTAAAAAATTGTAAACTTCTTTTTTTCTTATTTTTTTTCAAAGATCCACATTTCAAAAAGCTTTTCGAAGGGGTGTCGCGGCTTGTCGCGCCTAATTTCAACTATAATCGTAATTATTACAGTATTGAGTGTCTATTCCAAGAAAAAAATGTTCCCCCAACATCCACCATTTTTATAAAAAAAAATTATTTATATAGCGCCATTTTTATTTTTTCGATAATTTTTCGACGGGTGATCGCAAAAGGGATACAAACATACGCGCTTGTACTTCTCATAAACTATAAATTATGTGCAAGTTTTTGGATAAAGGTATATAAAATTTCATTTCTGTTAAGATATAACATGGGTATTTTAAATTCAGTGTGTAATTTCTTATTTTTCTGATGTAAATTTGCTATAGAAGAAAATTTCTACATATTCCAAAAATTGCCCTTTCTTAGTCCTGTAAATAGTCCCATCTATTTACAGCTTAGTTTTCCATTCATGTCGTAAATTGTGTCCAAAGCAAAAGCTCCCCATTTTTGGATCTCAAAGGTTGGCAAATGTGACTTCGGTTTATTGGAGTGTGAGTGTGTAAACAGAAACACGTGCTAGCTCTTTAAGTCATTTTGAAGTGCTGGCCAGTGCAGGATTAACAATATAGCAGATGTAGCAAATGCTACGGGCCCCGCGCTTTTGGGGGCCCCGCGCTTTTGGGGGCCCCGCGCCTTTACCTTGAAAGTTTTCATCTTTCCCCCTCAGGATCTAGCTTTTTTGACACTTTCCAACAAGGTAGAAAAGTGCTTAAGATTTCGGTTTGTCTGTCTGTCCGTCCTTGATAGAATTCGTGTCAATAGGCATAGATTTCTACGAAATTTATATATGTTATTCTTATCTGCAGTACCATGTACCCTATTGTAAAGGATCTATGTAGCATTTATAGATTTTTTTCTACAGGAGCACTCAAAATAGTCCCAATACATTGCGCTCTATGGGAAGTTATTCTTTAAAGCGTATCATCCTACTAACTACAAGGGGTGATCAAATGAAAAGGTACGAAACGACACGGTGGGTACAAATGTATACTTTAGGCCTGAGCACAACGATCCCACTGACGAACAAGCCGCAGGATTCCTTGTTCCCAGAATTCCCGTGGCCGTGACGAGACCCAGTCCGTCACAGCGTCCTTGAGTACGTCGTCCGAGTGGAAGCGCTTCCCTTTCAGGTGGTTTCTTCAGTGGAACCAACACATGGAAATCGCAGCGCGACATGTCCGGACTGTAGGGCGGATGGTCCAACGTCTCCCGCTTGAACTTGGCCAGTTCCTTGGCGAAAACGGACATTCCATTTTCTCATTGACTTGTGGGACACACAGCCTTCCCAGTATACGATCATCCTCCTGCGATGAATAGTGGCCGGCTTAACACTTTCTGCTGTCAGAAATCGGATAACGCCTCGCTGCCCCTAAATCGTCGAATTTTGCAATGTGAACGCCATCCTGTCCTCACACGCACTGCCGCGTCAATTGGACGTAGGAGGGTGCTTTTTACAAGAGCTTCTGCTCTCTCCTGCGGGCCCCCGCATGTTCCTATCCACACAAAAGGCTCCAATCGCATTCCTAGATGTCTTGCTACCAGTGGCGGCTCGTGGGATACAGCAAGTACAGCCGGGCTGCACTTGAAATTATCAACACATACTTTAAAAAATTTATTCTACTAACTTTCTTAAATTCAGATTAGACTTATGGAATTTCTATGATAAATTTAAAAAAAATCTAAAACAAAAAACAACCTTGAATTCGACTGACTGATTGGCTCGAGAAGTGAGGGAGGGGTACGGAGAATATATGTTCGGAAAACTCTCGACTTTATATTGCTGAATTTATCAAGAAGGTAAGCCTGGATAGACGCTTATGAATGGACAATTACCCATCAAAGTAGTATTGTTTTTAAGTAAGCAAGAACTGGCATTGAGAGGACATGGCGAGCGAGAAAATTCTTTAAACATGGGAAATTTTAAAGAGCTTTTAAAATTATTGATATCTGAATTAAAACGACGCCTTTTTATGAGGACATCACTGAACGATTCACAAGTTTAAAAGAAAGGAGGATTGGTTTGACTTATAAAAAATAAGTAAGTTTTCTTTTTTTTTTCTTTCCTTCTGAAGTTATCGTTACAAAAGGAAATTCTAAGGAAACTTCGAATCAGACACGGATTAATGCAATTTTGAGGATAAGAGCGGCAGGTTGAAATTTATGTAAATTTTATGGAAGTAAAATAGGATCTCTTGCATTTTTTATGTAATTTCTTTTCCCTCGGTGAGGGCTTAATCCGCCAGTTTTCGAATTCAGTAACAAAGATTTTCCATTCCTGTGGGGAGGAAGGGGGGGGGAGCTCATATGCTTCCGGCTGCACTAACAGTTTTGACCACCGGCCGCCACTGCTCGCTTCGTGCTCTCATAGCTGCATGGACAAATATGATAACGTTTAGGTTGTTGCGACGTTTTGTACCTTTCCATTTGATAACCCCTTGTAGTTGCGCTGAACCCTGAATTTAAGATAAAACTTTTTCCTCTATGACTGCAAAAAGATTACAAAGTCAAGGACAAAAAGCCTAATAGCTTCTTCACCGTTTGTACGATCCGCTTGAAAATTTTCACAACTACATAAAAAAAATATAGAAAACAATCTGTTCTACCCTAAAAATCTGAAAATCCACACGTTCCCTCATTTTTAAGCGATATTTCGCTATTTTCAGCACCATTTCATTTCGAGAGTCAAAAAAAGTGAATCATTTGCGTGACAAAATGACCTATTTTAAGTGAAAATGACGTCATACAATTGGAGGATCAATACGTTTAAAATAATTTCTCCCAATTACACAGTTTATTATTTTTTTCCCCCCACAAATAAATCGTCTGCTGGATATTCGAATGTTTATGTATACAAAACGAAAGCTTTCGACTGCGTAAGATTCCGCGTTTCCAGATGAGCATGAAATTCGATTTGGGTCTGTAATAAAAATTGAATATGAACTTATTTATTTTAGGTGGATGAAAATTAAATATATTGAATGAAAGACAGATTTCCTTAAAATGTTTTTTCTCGCGCTCGTAGTAATTGCCTTCACAAAAGGCTTCTAGTTTTAGAGATATTCTACTCTTTGAAATGAAACAAAATTGGATGTTATTAAGGATTACAAAATGAAGCTTTGCATCGAAAATAGTGTCTGTATAGTTAAAAGTTTTTCTATACGGGAGCACTCAAAATAATTTCAATACAATACGGTCAATGGCAGTTTAGAGACAGGCATCTATTTTAAGCATATAATACTATCCTACAATATGATTAGCTAATAATCCGACGACGATCATGTGCCTCCCTCAAAATTTGCGCCAAAAGCCGGCGACTTTTGCGATAAATTGCCAAATAGGGTGCGAAAAAAATGCTTTGAAAAATGAACCGAACTTGGCGATATTTTTATTATTTTACGCTATATCGAAAAAGGTATTTACGTATTATCCCGGCGGTCATTAACGCCAAACTATTTTTTTCTCAAATTTCCTGGCAAACTGTTGGCAATCGTATTCCGAACCATCAATAATTTCATGTGTCCGGCATTTATCTTGGCGAAAAAGTTGCTCGTCTTGGCGGATCGCCGGGATAATATGTAGTACCTCGAAAAATGTCTAATGTGATTATATTAAGCTATGTCGATTTCTTTGGGAATTTTGAAAAGTCTTTACTCGCACTTTAATTAACTGATTTATCGTATTGTGTTTTGTTAAGGGCTATCTGCCTAGGAGTAGGAGGGGGTCTCCGACCGACGAAAATTTGTTAATGCATTAGAACCCAAAACGGGTTAACGTCCTCATGATTTCGGTTATTTGTCTGTTCTGATGTCCACCCATCCAGTGTTCTAACTGCTGTGGATATACATCGATTTGTGCGAAATTTATGTTTTTTCTATGTACAGTACCATGTACCATATTGAAAATGTTGTATGTAGCATTCATAGTTCTTTTACAGGAGAAAAAATCCAATGTATAGCACAGTCTAAAAAACAGAACTAAAAGGGGGAGTTCAGGGGGGGTCTCACCCTGTATCTGTTGATACAGGAATAACTGAATCAACAGTTATTCTTGAAAACATATTTTAGAGATATTCGATTTTTGAAAGAAAACAAAGTTGGCATATATATTACTAAGACTCTCAAAATGATGCTCTCCATTTGAGAATAACGTCCGTATTATTAATAGTTCTACAGGAGCACTCAAAAGAATTCCCATACATTGCAGTCTGTGGCATTTAAGAGACACTAATACATTTCTAGCACAAGACAATGAGTATAATATTTTTATATTCTTCAGTTAAACGCTAAAAAAAATTAAAGGTCATTTACAGGGTCTCATAAAATTGCATTTATTGTGATAATACAACATTTTTTTATCTACGAAATCTCGCCAGTTTTAACTAAAATACATCGCAGATTTGGCGCAAAAATATTTTGTATTGGAGAGTGTTTTATAATCTATGAGCTTGGCATGATTTATCTTTCTTGATTTTTTAAGGCAACAGATAAATCTTGTAATTCTTTTTTTCTTTCGTTCTTTCTTTCTTTTTATTTTTATTTATTTATTTATTTAATTGGATAAGACAATTTCTGAAGCTCTATATAGTGGAACTGTAAATCAGTTGTAGACAACTCATTGAAAGAATATATGTATAACTCGGCTGTTCGAGCCTCATCAATGGGAGACCCCCCTGAACCCCCCTAATTTTTTAGTTTCATGATTGCCATATTAAAACGATATTAATGTACCATGTCATTTTATCTCTCATCTATCGTTTCACCTAGCAACCCCATGTTGAAATTTTTAGGATTGTAACTTATTTATAGAAAAATACATGTGATGCACATTCTACAGCTTAGTAAATATTGTAACAATAGATTAAAGCTGTTTGAACTAATAGTATTTAAATATATGTAAAATATACATGTGGTGTATATTCTACAGCTTACGAAATATTGTAACAATAGATTAAATCTGTTGTGAACTAATAGTATTTAAATAAACGGATGAAATTTTTTAACAACCATTTTAATAATATATGTAACCTTACGGAGCTTATGGAAATCGGTGGTTTACGTAACACATACTAACATTTTCAGCGGACATTTATTCTTACTTTTATGTCGCGTTTTCGTAACGCATTTTCGTATCTCATTTTTATGTCACATTTTCAAAAGGGGGTGAGAGATAAAATGACATAGTCATTAATATATTTAATGTGGCTGTTACATGCCTGCATTATTTAGTCAACTCATTACTTAGGCGAAACTGAATGAGTATTCTAAAGTCAGCAATAAGGACACACATAAGAGTATATTTAACAATACTGTGGAACAAAAAGACGGTTCTCAGAAAAAAATTTCAGGGAGCATCCAAAAGGGGGGAAATAAAAGAAAGACAGAAAGAAAGGCTGTATCACTATCTTTTTGTTGACTAAAAGCGAAACTCGGACAAGGAAACTCGGAGGGGGTATCCAGATCCTTGCACCACCCACCTATGGCCTTTAGAAAATGGATTCCTTACCGATAATGCTACATTTTTGTCTTTATTTGAAGAATGAATTCAGAAATAAACAAAATATAGAAAGAAAACTAAGTGCCGAAACGAAAAAACAGACTCAGGGTCTGATCAAGGGCGAATTAAAGGGAGGGGGTCGGAGGAGGCGACCGCCCCTCCCGAGAAAAATGAAATTAAGGCAAACAATCCCAACTTACTTCCATAAATTTAAAAATATATGTATGTGAATCTTCCATCTAAGCCTCCACCCACAAAATTGTATTAATTCGTCAGTGGCCGGATTATTCATTAGGCTGTAGTCTATCTGTCCCGATCATTTCAGAGACTGTTCAGTAACAAGTCGGATGAATTTTTTAATGAAGTTGTAATCAAACTTTCAAAATGACTCAATAGAACGGAAGTATTTGTGGCTATTTCTAAAGATGTTCTCTGGAACGCGAGTTGACCTTCTGCATTTCCCCGAGAGCTGAGACCCATAGGATTAAGATTGTAGGAAAAACGCGCCCCATAATCAATAATAATCCCCCACGAAACAATAATTTTTATTTAAATGTTGGACATAAAGTTATTTTGTTTTGCAGTAAATATGAGGGTGGTATTTTAAACGGATGTTGGGCAGCCCCAAAGTTCTTTTGTTTTACAGTAAAGGCGGGTGGTTTTGGCGAAATTCAAAGGTGTACTAGGGTATAAACCATCTTAGAAGGCTTTTGGTAGTTGGCTTGCTTTGTTTTTACTTACTTTTTTATTTTACATTTTACAATATTTAAAGAAAGGCGAATTATTTTTTGAAACAATAATAATATATAGAATGTAAGTCATTTTTTTTTATAGTTGGGGAATCCACTATTGCGATAAATTATCTTATTAATCTCGGAAATTAACCACGTTAAATATAAAAGAATTGATTTTTGGCCGGTCGAAACCACAGGTCAAGAGCGCGAATGCTAGTACGTTTGTTCAAATAAAATAATTAGAACCGAGAGGATCTTCGCACGGTCAGGGTATCCGAGAAGCCATAACCCCAGGCAAACTGAAAAAAAGAGAATTTTCGGATACTCTTGATCCACAAAGAAACTCACAAATTACTTGTCACATTTAAGATTATTATGTCTTGCAAAAACATTTGAACGTAATACGATAATGAATGATTTATACAATTTTTTTATTATTTATTATATAGATTATTCTATTTAGAAAAGATACAATCCTCTTATAAAGAATTTTTTGAGCAAAATATTTTATATCATTTTAACGAGGATAAGATGAAAAGTAATGTACATATGCTTGTAGAACACTAACGAAATGACCTTTAGAAGTGTTCCAAGCGGTATGTGGAAGTAACAGTCCCCTGTACAAGCATGTACAGTTTAAATGCCTTCCGTGTATGCAGTATACTTTGAATGGTGGAGGTATTATTGTGCTAGATCTATCTATCCCCAGTTCGATTTCTTATGAATTAACCCATTAAACAGATTAAGAGAAGATAAAAATATGTAACCTATTATTAGTAAAGACCGTCCAGATAATGAAATAATTTTACAAGCATGTATTTTTATAGGGGGAAAAATAGTGTTTAAAGGCACAGTTTAAAATACATACTGATTTCGAAGGTTCTAAAAATTTTACAGAAACAATTATTATTTTATGTGTGTAAACTTGTCTAGTTATATGTTTGCATATGGGAAAGGTGGGAAGTGTTAGAAATTCCAAATATATATCCATGATCACATTCATTAAAAAAAAAAAAAAAACCTGAGTTGTACGAATAAATAACTTTAAACATCGCAGTCTCACTATCTATTTAGCCCCCCCCCCTTTATTTTAACGGGCATTTTTTCCGCACACTAATTTACTTGGAGAAATTGATTTGTCTAGTGTTAACTCAAATTTGTTCATTTTGAATCAAGAAAATTCGTAAAAGTTGTGTTTTATTTTATTATCGCACAAAACCTACAGATTAGATCACCCAAGGTGGAGGAAGGGCTGGGATAAACCTCTTGCGAATATAACACGTGGGACCTTTTAGTTTTGTTTATATCTAATTAGCATTAGTAAAACCATTAATTAGCGCTTAACATAAATTGTAATATAATTAGCACTATTTATGTTCTCATTTAATTTAGCTCTACTACTTTAACGTGAGGGTAAACTCCTTCCCCTAATATATATATATATATATATATATATATATATATATGGGTGCGTCACTGAGCAGGGGGCCCCTTGGTAACATTTGCTACGGGCCCCGCGCTGTCTTAATCCGGCACTGGTGCTGGCTTGAAATAAATTACTTTCTCCTCCAGCTTGGAATGAGATTTTATGGGCTTCAAGTAGGCTTCTTTTAAGCAGTGTCCTTTTAGCTGCTCTAGACAAAGGCCAACGAAAAAGAGCAAGCCTTATTACAGTGAGAGCCTACAACTTCTCTGCCAGAGGGGCCCGATGGTGGTCCCCCCCCCCTCTCTCTCTCAAAAAAAAAAAAAAAAAAAAAAAAAAAAAGTGATTCTGAGTGAAGACGAATATCAGAGTTCAAAAGAATCAGAATGAAAAAGTTAATCTTCAGAAGTCATTAGAAAACTAAGATCCCTATAGTAACTACATTTAGATAAGTAAAAAATCTAAAAAATTTTTGTGATAAAAATTGATTTATAGATAAGTAGTATTATATTTATAAGTATTATTAAAGTATTACATTTATATATTTTTATTGTGGTTAAGGCACAGCTACACGGCTATTTGCCTAACGGGAAGGTTGCCTTGGGCGGAGGACTTTTTAAGGGGTTCTAATGTGTATTCACGTGACATCTGGAGAAAATCGCCCAAAACTCCAGACCGTTAGATCAACAGCCGCGGGGTATTACATTTATAAGTGGTATTATACAATAGCAGTACTTCCCAGTAAGGGACACTCCCCGGACAAGACATTTGTTAGAAACCAACTTCGTGTCGTTTGGTGATATATCGCCAAATTTGGCGATAACACGCTTTTTTATATAATTTAAGAAGTACATAATACTAAAAAGTAAGTCAAAAGTCAACAGTAATGATTTTAACGTTAAAACACAAGAAAAATATTTTTGGCCAGGATTTTGACACAAATACTCCACTGTGCGACGTCGCCAACTGTGACTAGTCCAGTCAAATTAGGAAAAATGGGAGAAAAAATTTATATATTTTTGAAACTTGGGGGAAACACTAATTGGGTATGTAGTTGTGTGAAACAGAAAAGTTCCCCCCCCCCTCTCTCAAGGTGCCGCGTCCCCCCTTTGGCCCCCCCAAAAGGTCACTTTTTTAGATTTTCCCTTCTATCTTATAAACCGTTCGTCTTAGCAAAAAAATGTCAATTACAAAATGAAAGCTGATAAAATTTCCTACAAGATTGTAATTGGTTATTTTTTTCTATATGCAATAGCTTTCGAGATTATGTTTTAGACAAAATCGCAAATTTTTGGAAAGCGCTTCTTCCTATCCCCATTTTTAACCAATTTTGTCTTTTAACCCTTCAACCCTCAGTTTTACAGCAATTTTTTTCGTAACAAAGTTGTATAGTATACAATTACCTTTAAAGTTAGTTATTATTTGTAACTTTATCTTTAAATGATCAAAAGTTATTGCAATTTGAAATTTTCAATAAATTTAGCAAATTTGAATGAAAATTACATTGCGCGTCAAAGTATGAGAAAATCTAGGAAAAAAATTACAAAGTTTTGAAACTTTGGGAAAACATTGGTTGGGGATGTATTTGTAAGAAACAGAAATGATCCCCCCTCTCTAGGGGGGCACGTCCCCCCTTTAGCCCCCCTAAAAAAACAAGGTCCTTTTTTGGGATTTTCACTTTTATCTTAAACCGTACGTCTTAGCAAAAAATTGTGAATTACAAAATGGAAGCTGATAAAATTTCCTACAAGATTGTAATTGGTTATTTTTTTTATATGCAATAGCTTTCGAGATAAGTTTTAGACAAAATCGCAAATTTTTGGAAAACGCTTCTTTTTATCCCGTTTTTTAACCAATTTTGTCTTATAGCTCTTCAAAACCTCAGTTTTATAGGAATTGTTTTCGAAAAAAAGTTGTAGAGTATTCAATTACCTTTAAAGTGAGTTATTATTTGTAACTTTATCTTTAAATGATCAAAAGTTATTGCAATTTGAAATTTTCAATAAATTTAGCAAATTTGAATGAAAACTACATTGCTCGTCAAAGTATGACAAAATCTAGGAAAAAAATTATAAAGTTTTGAAACTTTGGGAAAACATTGGTTGGGGATGTAGTTGTATGAAACAGAAAAGTTCCCCCCTCTCGAGGGGGCACGTCACCCCTTTAGCCCCCCTAATAAAAGGTCCTTTTTGAGGATTTTCACTTTTATCTCAAAAACCGTACGTCTTAGCAAAAAATTGTCAGTTACAAAATGAAAGCTGAGGAAGTATCCTACAAGATTGTTGTGGATTATTTTTTTCCAGATGCAAAAGCTTTCGAGATATAAGTTTTAAAAAAATCGCAAGGTTTTGGAAAACGCTTCTTTTAATCACAATTTTGCACTATGCGTTATACTAGCTCTTCAACCCTCACTTTTACAGGAGTATTCAATTCCTTTAAAATAAGATATTATTTGTAATTTTATCTTTAAAGGATCAAAAATTATAGCAATTAGAAATTTTCAATAAATTTTAGAGAATTCGAATGAAAACTGCATTGCTCGACCAAATACGACAAAATCTAGAAAATAATTTACAAAGTTTTGAAACCTGGGGAAAACACTTGTAGGGGATGCAATATTAAGAAGCAGGAAAGTTCCTCTACCTTGGGGGGTCCCCCTTTCCTCCAAAATTTTTTTAAATGCAAAACGGCTCTTTTTTTCAATAATCTATATTTATAAAAGAGAAGAGTTTGTTTGTTTGTTTGTTTGTTTGTTCGCTATACACATCCAGACATTTCGACGGATCTGGACCAAATTTGGCACGCTGACTAAATAGGACAAGAGAAAGCTAATGCCGTAAAAATGAAATTAATCAGATTAATAGTTTTTGAGTTATTTTATGTTTTGTAAGGTTTTTGGCCCTTTTTCTCGCATTTTACGTTATCGCGAGCAAAATTTCTGTCCGAATACTATATTTTTTATATCATCGGAAACTACAGAGTTTTCTTTTTCAAATACAATTTGTTACAAAATCGTAGTTACATTTGCCGATTTTTGGGAATTTTTTTAAGGAGATACTGTTTCGAAGAAAATGTACTGCCTTTAAAAATATGTTATTTTTAAACTGTCGCATCGAAAAACGTAATGGGCAAAAATTTTCCATCTTTTTACCGCTGATTGAACATGTATTTCTCCCTCTTTTAAACTTTGAACCGTGCGGAAATGTTTGTTAGATTTTTTTATATGATTTTTTTTCTGAAAAATCGCATATTAAAATTCTATCCAGAATGTAAGTTCCGGAAGAACGGCAAATTCCCCCACTGGGTTGTTCATTTTCAAGGTCGTTCTTCTGACGTCAGGCGAGCAAAGGACAGACAGGGGGGATGGGGAAGGGGAGTGGAGTGGAGTGGAGTGAAGAGTGCTGCATTAGGAAATACGAATTTTTACATTCCCCCCCCCCTCCGAGATAAATCATTTAATTTTTTTAAAATAAAACTAACTAATTTTTAGATTCCCCCCCCCCCCCGAGATCAATCATTTATTTTTTTTTTATAAAACTAAAGAGGTACATATTCTCCCCAGGAGTCTTGAAGTTCCAACCTTTTGCAATTTCTTTTTATCAATTGGCAGTACTGTTGATGTTTTGATTATGGCCAGTTATTCACATGGCCAGTGAGCCATGTTTTGATGATCAAGCAATTGCATCGCGTGGCGAGAGGGAACAGAACAGAAAAGACAAGTGGTATACGATTGAAAGCCTCGAAATTCGAGGACAGTCCCCAAATATAGATCGTTTTTTCAATTTGTCATCAAAAATACTTTGACTTCTTGGGGACGCCAAAAGTCCCCAAATTTAAAGATTTGTACTTTTACCCTGAAAGTTTCCGTTTAGTTTATTTATTTCAGAAAAAACTGAAGAAATAAAATAAAATAAAACTACTAAAAGTGCCTTCTGCTCAGAGAAACAACAAAATTCGATCTCTGAAAAATGATTGTTAGAACACAGACAGGTAGAAGAGGAGAAATCTAGCCACGTCCAGTTCCCGGAGCCTCTACGCCATCGGGTGCTTTGTTCTTTTTTTTTCTATTTTGCAGCGGGAAGACCCATGTCCTTTTATTTTTTTATTATTGCAGCGGGAAGTCCCATGTCCTTTTTTTTATCATTGCAGCGGGAGTATTCACATTCCAGCCTGGCCAAGTCCAATTCCTGGGAACCTCTGTATTTTATTAGGTGCCGTGTTCATTTTTTTTTTCGTTGCAGCGGAAAATCCCGTGTCATTTTTTTATCATTCCAGCGGGAAGATTCACATTCATTCCCTTTACAATCTATATTTAAGGTAAATGGCATTTCTCATTCATTGCACGGGCAACGCCGGGCCACGCTGCTACGCTGCTAGTAATTTATATTACATAAGCCTACGATTTGGTTTTATTTCGTTTATTTTTATTTCTTCCTCCTATTGTTTCTACTAAACTAGTTACATTTTATTCGTATATAAACGCAGATTTAACACATAAATGTTAGTACTAAAGTCTAAATTAACCCCCTCTCCCAATACTCAAAAAATGTTTTGAAAGTGATATTTTTTACATCAATAGAATTCTGTAATGCAATACATCTGTTCAATATTATGTATGTACTTTGACATTTGCATTATTTCAGTGATCATTCATCATCAGAATTAATAATGTCAGCAAAATTAATAAAAAAATTACTGCATATAATTATAGCACACTTACTTTCTCTTGTATGCAACATCTGTAATAATAGTGCAACAAACCTATGGAACAATTTAATTTTTATAAAAATGTATCTTCATAGTCTTCCTGCACATTAGAGATGAGACGGGCTCAGCCCGAGCCCGAAAGCCCGAGCCCGAGCCCGGGCCCGACTCGGGCTCGGGCTCTGTAATTCACGATTGCGTTCGGGCTCGGGCGGGCTCGTGAAAAATTTCTCCTTTGTTGAACATACTCCTTGAAACAGATTTTAAGAAGTGATTCATGGGATAAATAAACGTACTTATTTCACAAAATAGCGGCACGGGGTACTAGAAGGTTTGTGAAGCTCCAAAATTTATTGTATCCTATTAATGAAGTAGTTAATTTTTTTTGTCTTTAGCTGAAATTTCGGGCTCGGGCTCCAACTTTAATAATATTGCTCGGGCTCGGGCGGGCTCGGATTAAAAGTCTTCGGGCTCGGGCTTCAAAAAATGAGCCCGAACTCATCTCTACTGCACATTGCTGTACAGCGCAAATTGACCTTTACACACGTGCATTTCTCTCCGCAAGTTTGAATGCAGCCTCACGAAATTAGTAATAATATTGTTTCTGGAGCTGGTTTTCGTTTCATATAAACTAGAGAGACGATGTGTTCAGTTCTCTCCATCCCCCAGTTTCTGGGTTCCAAATTGTTCTTTGGTATCCCCGCTCATTTCACTTGGCCGTCTTTTGAAGAATTTTCCCAGACTTTCGGAGAATGATTTAAAGATAAGGAAAGTGTAACAGAAGAGAGGGTAATTTCTTGAAAAAAAGGAGATTACAAATTTTGATAATTCGACTGTTCGATTCTCTGAATTAAGAATCAGCAGCTAGAAGGAAAGTTAGTCGAAATATGGGATGAAAAAAAGCTTTTTCCATAAATTTGCGAGGTTTTCTAAACCATATCTCGAAGCTATTCGATAAAGAAAAAAAAATACTAATAATAAAGATATCGAATAATAAATAATTCAATGCATAAAAAAATAAAAATTATAATCTTCTAGAAAATTTTATCAGCTATCATTTTGTAATTGGCATGCTTTTGCTAAGAAGCACCAATTTTGAGATAAAAATGAAAATCTAAAAAGGGAACTTTGAGGGGGAGGGGGCTAAGAGGGGGGACGCGGCACCCCTAGAGACTGTTTCATACAACTACATACCCAGCCAGTGTTTTCCAACAAGTTTCAAACGTTTATAAGCTTTTTCCTAGGTTTTTTCTTGCATTCTGACGCACAATGCATTTTTCATTCGAATTCCCTAAAATGTATTGAAAATTTCAAATTGCTGTAACTTTATCATTTAAAAATACAATTACATATAAAAAATAAATTTAAAGGTAATTGAATACTTTAAAACTTTGCTTTAAACCCCTTTCCTCTCAAACTGATGTTTGAAATGCTATAAGGCAAAGTTAGTGGGAAATAGTGATAAAAAGAAGCGTTTTCCAAAAATTTGCCAATTTTTCTAAGACGTATATCTTGAAAGCTTTTGCATCTAGAAAAAATAAGTCATAACAATTTTGTAGAAAATTTCATCAGATTTCATTTTGTATTTGACATTTTTTTTTTGCTAACATGCACGGTTTTTGAGATAAATGGAAAAATCCAAAAAAAAGGTCCTTTTTTTTTTGGAAGGGAGCTAAAGGGGGGAAGCAGCACCCCGAGAGGTGGGAACTTTTCTGTTTCATACAACTACATACCCAATCAATGTTTTCCTCAACTTTCAAATCTGTATAATTTTTTTCCTACATTTTGTCGTATTTTGACGCGCAATGTAGTTTTCATTCGAATTTGCTAAATTTATTGAAAATTTCAAATTACAATAACTTTTGATCATTAAAGTTACAAATAATAACTCACATTAAAGGTAATTGAATACTCTACAAATTTGTTTCGAAAACAATTCCTATAAAACTGAGGTTTGAAGAGCAATAAGACAAAATTGGTTAAAAATCGGGATAAAAAGAAGCGTTTTCCAAAAATTGGCGATTTTGTCTAAACATATCTCGAAAGCTATTGCATATAGAAACAAATAACCAATTACAATCTTGTAGGAAATTTTATCAGCTTTCATTTTGCAATTAACAATTTTTTGCTAAGACGTACTGTTTTTGAGATAAAAGTGAAAATCCCAAAAAGGACCTTGTTTTTTTAGGGGGGCTAAAGGGGGGACGTGCCCCCCCTAGAGAGGCGGGATCTTTTCTGTTTCTTACAACTACATCCCCAACCAATGTTTTCCCAAAGTTTCAAAACTTTGTAATTTTTTTCCTAGATTTTCTCATACTTTGACGCGCAATGTAATTTTCATTCAAATTTGCTAAATTTATTGAAAATTTCAAATTGCAATAACTTTTGATCATTTAAAGATAAAGTTACAAATAATAACTCACTTTAAAGGTAATTGAATACTCTACAACTTTGTTTCGAAAACAATTCCTATAAAACTGAGGTTTGAAGAGCTATAAGACAAAATTGGTTAAAAATGGGGATAGGAAGAAGCGTTTTCCAAAAATTTGCGATTTTGTCTAAAACATATCTCGAAAGCTATTGCATATAGAAAAAAATAACCAGATACAATCTTGTAGGAAATTTTATCAGCTTTCATTTTGTAATTGACATTTTTTTTGCTAAGACAAACGGTTTATAAGATAGAAGGGAAAATCTAAAAAAGTGACCTTTTGGGGAGGCCAAAGGGGGGGACGCGGCACCCCGAGAGAGGGGAACTTTTCTGTTTCATACAACTACATACCCAATTAGGTTTTTCCCCAAGTTTCAAAAATATATAAATTTTTTCCCCCAATTGCTGTTTTTTGGTCTAATTTGACTGGACTAGACTGTTCTCGCAAAAATAAAGAGTTGTTGATTCTTAAGACGGTCTCTTACCTGTCTACACTCGCCATACGACTACATCTCGAGAATCATTGTGTACAGATTTCTGCTGTATAAACTGGTAATGATAACTAGGTCTCTCACAAAGAAATGCATCGTATCCAAAAAATATTTTAAATGTTCACTAAAATTCTTACCTGTGGTAAAGGAGCTATGGGCTCTACAATTACATGTGGTTCACTCAGACTGATATTATTTATTATGTCTGAAGATAAAGCCATCAGCAGCCTTCCCCTAAAAGATGTATCAGATTCGTACATATTGGATGTTTTGGACACACTGAGGTAAATGTAGCGTGGTCCATATGTAGGCAAAAATCCTGTCGAGATAAATTATAAAATATTAAACATTAACTTATCATAAACTTTTAAGCTTGAAAGGATTTTTAATACTCCCATGAACTCATGAATGAATGGATATAATCAGGGCCTGATTACCGAAAAATCTCTGGATGCTTCAGTTTACCCTCAGAATTTTAAGGGGAGCCCAAAAATAACTGAAGAACTACGATAAAAATTCAAAATTTTGTTTTTGAATGATCTTTTAAGTTATTGTAAAGATGTTTAATGAAGAGAAGTGGAAATCTCTATTTTTAAGGTTTTTCAGAAGTCTCATACTTCAGGTAGCAACATTTTTAGATTGGTTCAGTTTGTGATGTCTTTGTCTGGGACATCTGCTCCAGTTCAGAGAGTTTTTTCTGTTATGGGGAACATTTGGTAGACAGAAAGGGGTAGACTCTATTATGTAATGCTAAACATCTAAATGTCAAAATTAATTCTGAACCTTCAGGTTGTGATTTTTTATGTCTTAAAAACAAAGAAAGAATTTCTGAATAAAGCCATGTCTAATGAAAAAGACGACTAAATAAATAGTTTAATGTTCTAGTAAGGTAATATTCTTAGTCTACTTTTTAAAGTAATTTCAAAAACGCAGTAAAATCTCGTTACAATGAACTAAATTATTATGAAGATTGATGAATAAAACATTTTTATCAAATAAAACCATTAGAACTAATTAAATCAATGAAATTTCATTTTAATGAATAAAATATTTCTAACAAATAAAATCATTAAAACTTTACTTATCCCAAACAAAAAAGAGAAGCGGGGCATCGAAATGAGACTGAGCTTACCCTCACTTCAGAGGTTAATCGGGTCCTGGATATAATGATAAGGAAATTTCATCAACCTTTGTTTGGTATGTGGTTAAGGGAAAGCTACACGAGGGGTATCTGCCTAACAGAAGGGGATGCCTTGTAGAAAGGACTTTAAATGGGTTCTAGTTCTAACCTAAACGTATTTAGGTTACATCTAAACCTTTGTTTGAAAATCAATTTTTTTTTACTCTGGTCTACACACTTCAGAAAACATTCGCCATTCAAACAGCCAGTTGAAAAATTAAATCATTAACAGATTTATTAATTCCTAAACTAACACTTTCATTTTTTGCCTTATTTTGCAGTGCATATAGCATGAATGGTTCTTATACAGTAAAACTCAAAAGAATTCCAATGCACGCTGTACGGGCAGTTATTGTTTAAGATATGTTTCAGCGATGCAAATCTGTTTCAACCGAAACAAAATTAACATGTTTACCGAGATTCATAAAATAAGCTTTGTTAAGCCTGTTTCTATTCACATTGCAACTGTGTAAGCTTATTCTATGGATCATACATTCGATGAACAAGAAATAACAGGAGGTGTTCGGAGACCTGTAAAGTGTTATGTACAGGACGAAATAGAACAAAATTTTTTCACCATACACTATTCAAAATATATCTGTAAATCAACGGAAAAACGACTGACACAAAGTTGCCAGAAACTGTCCGTTCTGTTTATTATTTTTCTCTTTCTAGAAGGGAACTTTCCGTTTTACTAGAACTGCGAAATAAAATATTGTTCTGCTATTGCTAGGATCGAACACCTAACCTACGGAGAGACAGTCGCTCTAACCACTGGACGTTATACGAATGGTTCCGTTTGGCCAAATGGTGACGTACAGGTTATTTTAGTTTCCTTGCGGGACTTGCGGAGAGGAATTCTTTTCATGATTTACTATATCAAATTCCTGACAAAGTGTTGTCCATTTATTATTAACATAGTCAAATTATTGAATTGGCAATAAATTATTTTCACTTTTCATAAATGTATGTAAGTAGTAAAAACATTTACTCTTTAGCTATTTGACATACCGGTTTAGATTTCTATACAGATATGCTGAGAAACACTGAAAACTGGAAAAAATACATTGGCTACTGAAAAATTAAAAAAATCTGATGTGTCCAACACATGACTTCCTTGCACGTCCATTAGATCAAAATTATTTTCGACGCACTTCCTCTAAATTTATTTGTTTGAAAGAGATAAAATATCAATAATAGTAAGATTTAGCGATTTCTAGCCAAATATTTCGATATCGCCAAGCTGAGTTCAATTTGAAAGATTTCCTTCTAACACTTTATTTGGCGATATTTCACCAAAAGCCGACAAACGTGAGATAGTCTGCGAGATTTTGGGGATAGCCAAAGTAGTCATTGACCACAGACTTTCAATGAATTGAATGCATTCATACACCTCAATGTATTTAAAGTCATTTGGCAAACCCTGTAAATAAATTCTCAGTCGATTGCTGTCAAAAAAGATATTGAAAACAGTTAGATATTACAATAGTTCTAAATACAAAAGTTCAAAATTCTACGGGTTAAAGTTTTACAGTTATACAAAATACGAAATAATTTTTGGCGCCAAATTTGGCGAAACTCGTCAATTTCGACGACTTTTGGCGAGATTTTAAGCATGAACCAAACAATGACAGATTATCGCCAAATATGGCGCTATTTCGCCAATACTCGCCAAGAACGATGACAAATGGCGATACTTTGGGCATGGACCAAATAGCTGAATATCGCCAAATTTGGCGATATTTCGCCAAAACTCGCCAAGGCCGAGGACAGACGGCGAGATTTTGGGCATGTACCAAACAATGACCGTCTACAGTTGTATTATATTGAAGATGTCCATAGACATTAAAGTACTGAAATTCTTTTCGGTGGTTCTGTAAATAAACTCTCCAGTAGATTGGAACTAAAAATCGAGATGCACAACTAGATGTTACAACAATCTTATATATGAAATTTCATAATATTTTTTGAGATTTGAGAGTTAAATATGCACACACGTACACCAAAAGTCGCCAAGCTTGGCGACTTTTGGATAGTTCTTGAGGGAGTCACGTGACCGTGGTCGGACCATTACCTAACTTATGTGGTAGGACGGTATTGTGCTTGAAATGGATGAATGCCCCTAAAATTGCTATTGACCGTAATGTATTGGAAATCTTTTGAGTGTTCCTGTAGCAGAACTATAAATGATAATGACACTTTTTTTAATAGAGAAATTCATTTTCTAACTCTTTACAGCATATATCACTTCTGAGTCGTTTGAAATAGCCCAATACCTCTAAAAAACGCTTTGATGAATTTCGGCCCATAGAGCGTAATGTATTTCGAATCTTTTGGGCGGTCCTGTAGATAAACTATTCAGTCGAATGGAACCGAAAGGGGAGGTGCACAACTAGATGTTACAACAATCTTAAATATAAAGTTTCAACATTCAACGCCTAACAGTTTTTGAGATATGCCAGTTTAATGAATTTCGGCCCATTGAGTGTAATGTATTTCGAATGTTTTGGGCAGTCCTGTAGATAAACTATCCAGTCGAATGGAACCAAAAGGGGAGGTGCACAACTAGATGTTACAACTATCCAAAATATGAAGTTTCGACATTCTACGCCTAATAGCTTTTGAGTTAGGCGAGTTTAATGAATTTCGGCCCATAGAGCGTAATGTATTTCGAATCTTTTGGGCGGTCCTGTACATAAACTATCCATTCGATTGCCACCAAAAGGGAGGTGCACAACTAGATGTTACAACTATCCAAAATATGAAGTTTCAACATTCTACGCCTAATAGCTTTTGAGTTAGGCGAGTTTAATGAATTTCGGCCCATAGAGCGTAATGTATTTCGAATCTTTTGGGCGGTCCTGTACATAAACTATCCATTCGATTGCCACCAAAAGGGGAGGTGCACAACTAGATCATAGAACAATCCTAAATATCAAATCTCAACATTCTACGACCAATAGTTTTTGAGATATGCGAGTTACATACATACGTACGTACGTACGTACGTACACACGTACGTACGTACGTACAGACGGCATGGAAAAACTGGCCACAGTAGACTCGCCACTGGTCAAAATGAGTTGCAGACGCGTTAATATGATCGTGCATGCTAGCCTACGATGAGATGCATCGAAAAAATTTTTAAAATTCAATTTAGAGGTAGTCAAAATCGGTTTTTATGTCGAAATTTGGCCCCCAAAATTTTTCGGGATCACATTACTTCCTTATACTACGTACAAGGAAGTAAAAATGCACCTCAACATGTCGTTTTCAGTTTGAAATAGTAATAACAGAAATTATTCTCTGGCCAGTCCTATACATTTATGAATGTGATTTGAAACATTCTTGGTTATGAAAGGGAGTTCTTCGTCAAAAAAGTAATTAATTATAGTTTAATTTTGAATTACTCATGAGAATGCAATTGGTGTCAATATTTTTTTCCACCTAAAATGTCTAACGAAAATCCATTTCTTAAAACTATTTGCAAAAGTTACAAACCAAACCAAACACTGAAATTTACCGTTTTCACATGAAATTTCTGAAAGTTACAAACATTTTTCTTCTTTTAACAGAAAATTACTAATTCTTGGAGAAAACGGCCATTTTCCTGAAAATTAAGGCTGGAATTATCCTGAATTGTCAGATTATTTTTAACAGTGTACACATGAAAGTTTCGATTTGTAAAGGAAAAAAAAAAAGAATTAGTTCCAAAAATCGCCGATAGGAGAAATTTTGGCACTGCAAGAGCACAATGTGCGGAAAAGGGATACATCATTGTCAATGGAAACAGTAAATAGCAACACACCAAATATCAATGAAAAACGCTCATTATAGCAGCTTATAAATGTGGCTCAATGTGACCACCATCCTAATATTCCAATAATTGCATGCGGTACCCATTATCGACGGTGTCTCGCAGCATATGAGCAGTTATTCGTCTGGCATGTAACATTATTCGATCTTAAAAGGTAGGAATGTCAGGAACTTGTGACTAATACACAATGCTTTCCGAGTATCCCCCGAAACCAGAATTCTCAAGGATTCAGATCAGGGGACTTCGGTAGCCTAGTCATGGAAAATGTATGATTAATTCCTCTGGCGTCTGGGAAATGTTGACGCAGGACATCCTACACCCGGCGTACGATGTGCGGTGGCGCACTATGCAGCATTAAAATGGTCAAATGGATACAATTTCTTTGCTGCATTTGAGGTATCGCACTTTCGAGCATATCGCTATCGGAATTGATGGAACAAGTCCACGTGGACTTCTTAAAAGTAAGGACCGATGATAAAAGAAGCAGTGAAACCACTCCGAACTGTGACTTTCTATTAATGTAAGGGGATCTGTAGACATGTGTAAATTTGTATCAGCCCAAATACGGCAGTTGTGTGTGTTGACATCATCGTGCCCATGGAAGTGTGTTTCATCGCTCCATAAAATCCGCCACGGTCATTCGTCATCCACCTCCAATCAATCCAAAAATCTTAAAGCAAAATGAAGTCGGGTTTGTCTATCCCTGGGAGCAATTCTTAAAGGGTGAAATTTCAGGATCTTATGCAATATCTTCTGCACCGCTGATAATGAGGTAGGTGTCTGTTTGTCGTGATACTGAAGGTGCACTGTTGGTAGGTACCTATATATTATCTACGGCCTGATCCATAACGGCAGCTACAACTCAACTTGTTGCTGCTTGACAACTATACATCCTAGGATTGGTTGCACATCAAGAGTTCCTGTTGTTATAAATCTTTCAACCATTCTTCGTAAATTAGTTATGTCTTCGGCCCTTTACATAACTTTTTTAACAGCCGGTATTTACGAAAAGTAGCTTTGGCATCTTCATCCCGTTTATAAAACAGTTCGACTAATAAGGTACGATCACGTAGTGTCAACGTCATCGACGTGCAAATCCTTGTACAATAACTAGAACTATCGCAACCCTTTCTTTTACCTTCGATATTTTCTCACAAAGTACCCGTGTACTTAAATTTCATGATGAATTTTTCAACCGCAGCGCCAGAATTTCACCTAACGGCAATTTTCGGCATTAAATTCTTTGTTTTCTTTACAAATCGAAACCTAATACTTTAATGTGTATGGTAGCCAAATTTTCTTATTACATCCAGTGTATAACACGTTACAGGGCTCCGAACACGTCTTGTTATTTCTTGGTCACCCAAGTAGTTGGTGAGTTCATAGGATTCCTTACCTCTTTTATCCGAGTTTGAAATTTTATCCAGATCGATAATTGCTGTTCCCACCACATTGTTAGTCATAATTTCATCGTCCCTCACTTGTATGACTAGTAGTTGTGAAGGTATCGGAAATTTTACTTTAAACACAATTTGCTGGTTCCAACAGGGTGTCACTGTCCGTTTCTTTTTTGATGTGATGCCCTGAAAATATAATGTTAAAAGGAAATTTCCTTTTTTATATTCATCTCAAAAAGTTTCAGAAATAATATAAATCTATGCCAGAAACCTTAGAAAACTTGCAAATTTTGAAAGTTTCATCGCAGTCCTCTCGGAGGAGAACAGAAACCTCAATGTATCTTAGCAAAAAGCTGCTTACTATCTTTAAGTGAGACGCTCTCATAAATTACATTACATTAAGGCCCATTAAAACAGCGGTATATCAGAGCTTCTTTGGATCATTATCAAAAAACAATATTGTCACATTTTTTTAAAATAACCCAAACATTTCAATTTCGAACTTTTCCTCTCTTTGAAGATTGGAAAAAGTTATAATACTAATAATATAAAAAATAATAATAATCTATTGAAATTTAATTGTTAAATCTTGAAAAAGTCTGGAACTTTATGCAATTTGTCAAAATACATACACAGAATTCGGTGCAATTATTGATTATTCCGTGCAATCCTTTCTAATAATAATCATTCATACAATTTAAAAGCTGTCTGAATGCAAGATGATTTCGAAGCTAGGAATTTAAGGACTAATTAAGTCGAAAAAATACTAATCTAATCACGCTTCAGTTTCGCCTCGTTAAGATTTCAGGAAAACCCTCCTTTTGGATTTTTCATACGTGTGAGTCATTTCGAGTTTTCCGGAACTAAGGAGAAGCTTATAGGAGCATCTCTGAATCAGCTTGCATACATTAAACAATTTATGCAAAATCTTATCGGAATTTCGATTGTAATTAAGTCGGGACCAGAATAAGGAGCACCCACAATACATAATATTTAAAATTATGTGAGCTTTTCCCAAATACCCTTCCAGATTAATATCATCAACGGAACATTCAAGAATCTGCTAACAACTACTGACTTCGTTCTATAAATAATTATCGTCCTTCTTCCTAAATAATCACATTTTCGCCACGAGATTTACACAGTTGTCTTTCATGAGATTAGAATCAAACCTTAAGATTGAATCCATTTTAAATTTATACTTAACGCAAAACATTTACTATTTCATATCAGAAGTACAGCTCAAATAAATGGGAAGTCGTTTAGTTATTGCTACATCCTTTCATAGAGAACTATTCAACATTTGCGCACCGAATGGAGGGAAACCTAGAAAACTTCTTTCTGTTAAACAGTCCAGCAAACATAGCGGAATCAGCAACAAATTGTCACAATATTTTCTGTTTCACTTGTTTGTTAACATGCATTCTACGGGAATCCAACCTAATGCCTATCGTTTGAAGGGCGCATGCTAACACGACGCCAGGAGGCGTGTTAAATGTTAACTATTACGTTATTAAAGTTTATCCTAGCAATATGGCTTCTCCCCATCCAGAGCCTGATTATGACCAACGGGGGCCACGGGCATTGCTGAATTTTGGGGCTCCCATCTATGAAATTTGTTTTATTTTTCATAAAATTTTGATATAAAAAGTATATTTCAGAACAATATTTAAAATTTGGGGGCCCTGGGCAAAGTCCCGATTTGCCCATGCGATAATAAGGCTCTGTCCCCATCCCTTCCTTTTAATACCCATTTGCATTCAACCATTCCCACTTCTCCTATCGCTGCTGCGTTTTTTCTAGGAAATACTTTTGCGGCAATTCCAAAAGCAGTGAACGTTTTACATTCTGCTGCACAAGCCTTCTCCTGTAATAGTTTTCAACTGTACTTCCCTCCTCACTGCCTTCAAAAACCCTTCAAGGGGGGTGCGCGACACGAATGTCAGTAAGAAAGGTCACGGCATGAGCAGGACGAGTGAGGTGTTCACACTCCTGCTACTTCCATTTCTTCCGCTCACTGCCGTGAAAGTGGGCTTAGTGTAAACGAGGCATTAGGAAGTAGCTTGATATTACCTTTATCCCTCCAAAGCAAACCTCAACGTATGGATCTAGCAGCTCAGCAGTTTCAACAG
This sequence comes from Cheiracanthium punctorium, assembly GCA_038373885.1. Lineage (NCBI taxonomy): Eukaryota > Metazoa > Arthropoda > Arachnida > Araneae > Cheiracanthiidae > Cheiracanthium > Cheiracanthium punctorium. The sequence continues at coordinate 103,212 of JAWZYV010013724.1, forward strand.
AAAATGTCTTCTTAACTTGAGCCATCACTCCAGAATCTAGACGTGGAAAACCGTCGGCTTTGTATATTTTAACTGAAAAACTGATGTACTGAGCTTCTTCATTCGATTCTCCATGTCTAAAATAAAATTTTAGAACACTGATGAGATGCAAAGGATTAATAAATTAATCCACTGTGTAACTGACACAAAAAAAATCAGTTCATTCATCACCAGTTTTAACTGCATTACGCTTATATCTCATAACAAAAGGAAACGTGGAACAGCTTCTGTAGGTCAGAGACCCGGAGCACCCAAAGGCAGAAGACTGATTCAGTTCCTCAGGCTGCAGACCTTAGCTGAGCAAAATGAAGTGGCTTTCACGCCCCTTGGTTGACCCTACCAGGAGTATACACTCCCGACGTACATCACCTACTCCGTCCAGGTACACCCCCCCCCCTCGCCGGCTACTTGAGCACACTTTGAGGCGATCTGCAGGACTTGAGGCGTCCTGGAGTCCATTTTTCTCCTGATCTTGGGGCCCACACTAATATAAATCAAGACTTGCCTGATTATCTGCGTCAACTTGCTTGCTATTTGTATAGCCTAATTCCTGAAACTGCTATACAAATTTTTACTGATGGCAGTAAAAATGAATATAACTCTTGTGGTAGTGGCGTCTTTATAAAAGCCCCAAATTTCTCACGCAAAATCAGGATTAGAAATCCGGACTTCTGCTCGGTTTTTAGATCTGAGCTAATTGCCATATATGTGGCACTTAATGCCATTAAATCGGTAACAACATTTGCTGACATTTGGATCTTGTCTGATAGCCGTTGTGCCATCCAGCACCTATGTAACTGGACAAGAATTGGCGATAAAACTGCTGTCTCAATTCTCAATACTCTTAAAGAGCTTTCACAGCAGCACAAGATCTACTTCTAATGGATCCCGTCTCATATTGGATTATATGGAAATGAATTGGTTGATCTCTAGGTCAAGAATGGCGCCTCTGAGCTTCCAGTGTCAAGCAATACTTTGACCTACTCTGAGACCTGCTCCAAAATAAAAATCTCAATCCAACAGCTATGGAAAACTCCCCCGACCCACCCTGGTATAATAGGCAGGCCCCAGGTGGTGCCCTTACCATCAAGGCAGATAGAATTGTCCAGACCACCATTAGTAGGCTTGCAAGTGGACACAGTAAGTCTCTTCCTTTCGATAAGGGACCAAGAAAAACCTATCAGACGTGTACCAACTGTTACTCAGTACAGGCCTCTGCGGAGCAATTGATGAACTGTGCGGATCTTGACAAGCAGGGCATATATACTAGTCCTCTTCTTGTATTTGATTATTTGAGGGATATTGGACTTGCGGGCCTGATCTAGCCTGCAGTTAGATCGGGTGAAATAAGTCAACAACAACGCTTACATCTTTTACTAATTGAAATACAAGCTTCATCATAAATTAATTTTAATTCACACAGCTTTATTTATTTGTTTACCTTTTCCAAGGCACTCAGAGGATTAAAATCGTTGGTTACTTTGTTTACAAGATACCAAATTGCAAAAGAATGCGTGCAAGGACGTTAAGCTGACGTAGAAAAGCTACGTCATGAATTCATATCCATAAATTTACCCATCCACACAGGGGCGTAACCACGGGGGGGGGTTAGGGGGTCATACCCCCCCCCATGAGAAATTGTTTGCCATGCAAAATGTATATTTTTCACTACATTATCACATCTACATTATCACTACATTATCACACGTATACATATATATGAGTAGTAGTAGTCGTAACCCCCCCCCATGAAAAATTTCTGGCTACGCCCCTGCATCCACATCACACTTGCTGGAAACATCATACTGCCAAAATTAACGTTTGCTAAATATTGGCACAATGTAAACGAACTTACAATGCAAAACGTGTACGAGGGTCAGTTGCACCCGCGCAAACAACTATCAATCAAATCGAGGGACGAGTTGCACCGGAATCCTTATCTTGCTCCTCCCTGGAAAATATGCTACCGCAGACCCTTTGTGAGACCGCAGGGCTAGTCTATGATTGCCCCCCCCCCCCTCCATTTCGCGGGTACAACTCGCCAGAGGATTAAATTCATCAGCAGTGCAACTCGCCCTTTTCTCCCTTCTCCCGGTGCAACTAACCCAGTCTCCAGAACGTGTGACTGATTCTGAACCTGTGTGCAGTCATAACGGTAAATTACCTTTCCTTAATAATTTGTATTTTTAAAAAATTCGAATAACTCTTTTTTTTTTTTTTTGTAGTATACATTTTGCAATTTCCAGAGATGCATACGACCGTCGACCGTCGTAGTCGGACATTTAGCGAATTACGTAACAGAAGTTTTTGAACTTTCTCTTTTTAAAAAAAATAAAACGGTATATTGCAAAGAATATAAATAGTAATCCTACTAATATTATAAATGTCAATGTTTGTATGTATATTTGTTACTCTTTCACGCTGAAACGGTTTGAAGGATTTAGATGAAATTTCGAATAAAGACAGTCAAAGAACTGGATTAACAAACAGGCTACTTTCTTATCGTGCGAAGAAAACACTGTTCCTATAATATCCAAAAAGCTATCTTTTATTTTTTTTAAAAAATGAATACCATTGAATATTTATTTACAAAGGCGTCGACAGGAGACGCAAACTTATAGAATACGCAGCTTTTAATAATTAAAACATCAGATTTTCGAGGCTTGCATCGAGAAGTTAAAAGCTGTTTTTTGATTAGGCATTTTACGTTTGAGTTCTCAAGTTAGTGGAAAAGCCAGGAGTTGCAAATAGATATTTTATGTATGAGTTTACGAGGAATTTTGTTTAAATATATTTTTATTATCAACGATATTGGGTTTAGAAACAAGATGGCTGCCTTTATTGATGGAAAGCAGACGTAGTTCGTTGTCAATTTATGTTTTTTGAAAACGCCTTTTACGATAGGATATATTTGTGTAAGACTTTTTTGAGATAATAAGGGATATCAATTGGGAGAATTTTAAGCTTTAAGGATTTTTGCGTTGACTAGGGATTGCTGACATTTTTTTTTTTTTTTTTTTTTTTTTTTTTTTTTTTGTGTGTGTGTGTGTGTGTATTTTTCTTCTCTACTTATTATAAAAGAAGATGTCTGTGTCGGCGGCGTTTCGAACAAACGGCTACACCTAGAAAAACCAAACTTGATACTCAGAGAGTTCTAAACATGAAGTTGTGCAACTCGAAGCGATTTTTTTCAAAATTCGGCCTAGAAATTTTTTTATTTTATGTTTTATACGATTTTTCGCATTTTTTTCTCATGTAATGCTTAATAACGGAGGTAATTTTGCTCGCAGCAAAACGATATTTGTATCATAGAACATAGGAGAAAATTTTCTTTTAAAAATAGTTTGTTCTAAATATGTAACATAATTTACCGATTTTTAGGAATTTTTATACTAAATATCTGTTTTGGCGAATTTTTTCGTAATATTATTTTAAAACTGTCGCATCTTGAATTTTATCCGTCATAAAATTTTGATATTCGTGGAACATTCCTTTCTCCTTCTTTTAAAATAAAAACGAAAACATTATGTAAATTAGGTGATTTTTTTACGAATTTTAATGTAACCTAATGTTTAGAATTTAATAGCATCAACGTGGAGAGCTTACACCATATAAATCATGGCAGGAGAATTTGTGTTGCGTTGCCACAAAAAGCATTAGAGAAAAGGGTTTTTTTCCACCAATCGAGTTTTTAAATAGGGTACCGGAATTTCAATTCGCAAATTACGCCACAATTTTAACGCATTTATCCCTGCTCTTTTCTTTAACAAAAACAGGCGATATTTTGATTAAAACTTATTATAGCAAAATTAAGACATCCATGATTATTATTATTATAAGTGGTATTTTAATCCGTTGCTTATTTAAAAATTGAAATATTGTAACGCAGCTGAAAATGTTCTTCGTTTTAAAGGCTACGAAGTTCGTTTTGTTCGTTATATTAAAAATTTTCTATTCACTTGTTTTATTTTTGGCATTTAATTATGCTGTTGCGGTATTTGCTTCCTAATACATGCATGTTGCGGGTATAGTTTTATTTTAACGTTGGATCACGTTCCTCCATAGCGGTCCTACGTAAAGCAAAATATTTTTCTACTTCTTTGTAAGTCTCAATATTATACCGTTTGAAAACTACTGTGCAAATTAACCAGATTGACTCTCTTAACTACCCGGGTTTCTTTTACGGCAGTTAAACAGTGTCGTCTTAAGTTAAAACGTGCGTGAAATTTGTAAACTCTGCAACACTAACATTCTACCGCAATTAAAGCTATTCTAAATAGCTCCTTGAGATTACACTATGCTTATCACGAGACAGAACGATGATTCGCTGTATCAGATATTTATATTGGTACTGCTTGGATATTTTCCACCACGACGAGATGAAATGTTTTGCGGTGCTAAATACGCCAATCTCACAAGAATTATGCATAAATTAAATATATATGGAGAGCTTCCTTAATGGTAATTATAATGTGAAATTATTATTGTTTATGCTAATGCGTAAATTGCAAAGAATCGCCATAGAATAAAACGGTCCTATTTGTGTCAAATAGTCTAAGTTGTTTCTTTAAATTGAGCATTAGCAAGTAATGTATTAAAAAAAATATTAGGTCAATTCCTACCTAGGTCAACAAAGAAAAATTTTATTTTAGTTACTTTTTATTAATTAAATTTAATTAATGAATTAATATTTGAAAAAACTGTATTAACACCAAGTGTCATCCACTGCAAGTTAAAAAAAAAAATATTTGAACTTGAGTGGATAAATAAAAAGTATTTTATTAACACTTGAAAATTTGAACAAGATATATATATAGGGAGAGTGTGAACTAATAGTAGGAATTAAAAAAAAAAAAAAATCTGATGTGTCCAACACATGACTTCCTTGCACGTCCATTAGATCAAAATTATTTTCGACGCACTTCCTCTAAATTTATTTGTTTGAAAGAGATAAAATATCAATAATAGTAAGGTTTAGCGATTTCTAGCCAAATATTTCGATATCGCCAAGCTGAGTTCAATTTGAAAGATTTCCTTCTGACACTTTATTTGGCGATATTTCACCAAAAGCCGACAAACTTGAGATAGTCAGCGAGATTTTGGGGATAGCCAAAGTAGTCATTGACCACAGACTTTCAATGAATTGAATGCATCTATACACCTCAATGTATTCAAAGTCATTTGGCTCACCATGTAAATAAATTCTCAGTCGATTGCTGTCAAAAAAGATATTGAAAACAGTTAGATATTACAATAGTTCTAAATACAAAGTTAAAAAATCTACGGGTTAAAGTTTTAGAGTTATACAAAATAGGAAATAATTTTTGGCGCCAAATTTGGCGATATTTCGGCGAAACTCGTCAATGTCGACGACATTTGGCGAGATTTTAAGCATAAACCAAACAATGGCAGATTATCGCAAATTTGGCGATATTTCGCCAAAACTCGCCAAGAACGATGACAAATGGCAATACTTTGGGCATGGACCAAATGACTGACTATCGCCAAATTTGGCGATTTTTCACCAAAACTCGCCAAGGTCGAGGACAGACGGCGAGATTTTGGGCATGTACCAAACAATGACTGTCTACAGTTGTATTATAATGAAGATGTCCATAGACATTAAGGTACTGAAATTCTTTTCGGTGGTCCTGTAAATAAACTCTCCAGTAGATTGGAACCAAAAATCGAAATGCACAACTAGATGTTACAACATTCTTATATATGAAATTTCATAATAGTTTTTGAGATTTGAGAGTTAAATATGCACACACGTACACCAAAAGTCGCCAAGCTTGGCGACTTTTGGCATAGTTCTTGAGGAAGGCACGTGACCGTGGTCGGACCATTACCTAACTTATGTGGTAGGACGGTATTGTGCTTGAAATGGATGAATGCCCCTAAAATTGCTATTGACCGTAATGTATTGGAAATCTTTTGAGTGTTTCTGTAGCAGAACTATAAATGATAAAGACACTTTTTTTAATGGAGAAATTCATTTTCTAACTCTTTACAGCCTATATCACTTCTGAGTCGTTTGAAATAGCCCAATACCTCTAAAAAACGCTTTGATGAATTTCGGCCCATAGAGCGTAATGTATCTCGAATCTTTTGGGCGGTCCTGTAGATAAACTATTCAGTCGAATGGAACCGAAAGGGAGGTGCACAACTAGATGTTACAACAATCCTAAATATAAAGTTTCAACATTCAACGCCTAACAGTTTTTGAGATATGCGAGTTTAATGAATTTCGGCCCATTGAGTGTAATGTATTTCGAATGTTTTGGGCAGTCCTGTAGATAAACTATCCAGTCGAATGGAACCAAAAGGGGAGGTGCACAACTAGATGTTACAACTATCCAAAATATGAAGTTTCGACATTCTACGCCTAATGGCTTTTGAGTTAGGCGAGTTTAATGAATTTCGGCCCATAGAGCGTAATGTATTTCGAATCTTTTGGGCGGTCCTGTACATAAACTATCCATTTGATTGCCACCAAAAGGGGAGGTGCACAACTAGATCATAGAACAATCCTAAATATCAAATCTCAACATTCTACGACCAATAGTTTTTGTGATATGCGAGTTACATACATACGTACGTACGTACGTACATACGTACGTACGTACAGACGGCATGGAAAAACTGGCCACAGTAGACTCGCCACTGGTCAAAATGAGTTGCAGACGCGTTGATATGATCGTGCATGCTAGCCTACGATGAGATGCATCAAAAAAAAAATTTTCATTAAATTTAGAGGTAGTCAAAATCGGTTTTTATGTCGAAATTTGGCCCCCAAAATTTTTCGGGATCACATTACTTCCTTATACTACGTACAAGGAAGTAAAAAAAGAGAGATGCACAGTTAGATGTTACAATAGTTCTCAATACAAAATTTCAACATTCTACGGTTAAAAGTTTTAGAGTTATGCGAAATGCAAAATTATTTTTGGTGCGAAATTTGGCGATATTTCTGCAAAACTCGCCACGGTCGAAGAAAAATTGCGAGATTTTGGGCATGGACCAAACAGTGACCGACTATCGCCAAATGTGACGATATTTCGCCGGAACTCGCCAGGGCGAAGATAAATGGCGATATTTTGGGCATGGACTAAATGACTGACTATCGCAAAATTTGGCGATATTTTGGCAAAACTCGCCAAGGTCGATGACAAACGGCGAGATTTTAGGCATTACGCAAAAAGTCGCCAAGCTTGGTGACTTTTGTCGTAATTCTTGAGGCAGGCACGTGACCATGGTCGGACCATTACCTAACTATAGGGTAGGACGGTATTGTGCTTGAAATGGATGAATGTCCCTAAAACTACCATTGACCGTAATGTATTGGAAATATTTTCAATGTTCCTGTAGCAGAACTATAAATGATAAAGACACTTTTTCGATGGAAAAATTCATTTCGTAACCCTTAACAGCATTTATCACTTCTGAGTCGTTTGAACTAGCCTAATACCTCTAAAGTAGGCTTTAATGAATTTCTGCTCAGATGATGAATTTCAGAGCGTAATGTATTTAAAATCTTTTGGGCGGCCCTGTAGATAAACTATCCAGTCGAATGGGACCGAAAGGGGGAGGGGGGTGCACCACTAGATGTTACCACAATTTTGAATATAAAGTTTCAACATTTTACGTCTAACGTTTTTGAGCTATGTGAGTTTAATGAATTTCGGCCCATAGAGAGCGTAATATATTTACACTCATCTCCATAAATTAAGGATAATGAAGTTCAGGCAAAGAAAGAGAAAGAAGCAAAACAAATTTGACTTATTTGTAAAGTCTATTTATTAAACAAAAATTAAAGAGCAAAAAAGATGCTATATGTTTGACATAATTAATAAAAATTGCAAGTTTTACTCCCTTGACCAAATTTCAAAGAAGAACCTATTTACAAAAAACAGTATAACATGGTTAGTAGGATGGTTAATACGGAGTATGTCTCCCGGACGATGCAATACAGGCCTGACAACGCCTAGGCATGCTGAGTATCAAATGATCAATCTGATCTTGGGGAATATTACACCACTCATCAAGCAATGCACTCCGAAGTTCCGGTAGACAGGTGGGAGGGGGTTGACGGGCTGCAATTCGTCGGCCAAGCATATCCCACACATGCTCTATTGGATTCAAGTCCGGTGAATATGCTGGCCAATGCATACGGGTGATATCCTCCGATTGAAGGCATTCGTCTACAATGTTTGCACGGTGAGGACGGGCGTTGTCATCCATAAACACAAATTCAGCACCCATGGCGCCCCGAAACAAACGTACATGTTGTTCCAGAATGACATCCCGATAGATGTGGCCTGTCATCGTTACACTCTGAACATGCAGGTCAGTTCTGGAACCAAGAATAATTCCTCCCCAAACGAGCCATCCTGCACCACCGTAACGGTGTCTTTCAATGGTGTTCTCTTGGTGGTAACGGGTACCTGGCGCTCTCCAGATGAATGTCCGGCGAGAATCAGACTCCAAACTAAACCTGGACTCGTCGGAAAACATCACACAAGACCACTGTTGCGGTGTCCACAATGCATGCTCTCTACTCCAGGTTAATCGCAGGCGACAGTGAGTTGCGGTAAGTGGAACACATCTGACAGGCCTACGAGCATATAGACCAATGTGCCCTAAGCGTCTGTACACGGTCTGCCTTGAAACTGTCGTACCGGTAGCTGAAGAGAGCTGACGAGACAGGTCTGATGCTGTACTCCGTCTGTTTCTTTTGGCAGTAACTTCCAAATAGCGGTCCTCATTCGGCGTTGTAACTCGGGGCGACCTGTGCTGTAACGTCTACTCACATTACCATCATCTTGGAATCGTTGCCAAAGCCTGGAGATGACACTCTGGGCGATTCCAAGTTCCTCGGATACTTCCAGCTGGGTACGTCCACATTCCAGTCGTCCGATAATTCTGCCACGTAAAACATCATCCAAATGCCTCCTTTGTGCCATAACTATGCGGTTTTTGCACTGAAAGGCTTTCACAGCGCTTGTGAACAATTTTACTTCTTTGCCACCATTCCTTATATACCCCTCTCTTACACTCTCGTCATTGTGACGTACCATCCACGCCATCTGGTGGTTTCCTGTAATTTGAATATTCTTCTTCAAGATGTGTGTGATCATTCCACAGGTGAAGTTTTTATTTTAGAGATCAATTTCTGTGTGATTCTGAATTATCCTTAATTTATGGACATGAGTGTAGAATGTTTTGGGCTGTCCTGTAGATAAATTATCTACTCGATCGGGACCAAGGGCCCTAGCACGATCTTCTCGGAAACCTTTCCGAAGCGGAAAAACAACCCTTTTCTCACTCATGACGTCACATTCCGAAAGGGCGTCAATTTGGTCTACCACGATGCTCTCGGGAACGTTCCGATATCGGAAACCCTGTCGGAAATTCCACTTTTTTTTTCCCGGCACGGTAAACGCGAGTGAGAAGCTCTTTCCGCTTCGGATACAAGTCAGCGTGCGTGGTTATTTGTTCTGATGGTAGTTGTTTACATCAAAATAATGGCTCGGTTTTAATTGTAGCAACTGTTGCACAACAATAAGATACTAGAAGGGTTCATAGGAATCGAAATTCGATTCCTAGGTGTAAATCCTTTGAATTAAGCGACGACGAATTTATCAACAATTTTCGGTTGAATAAATCATTAGCATTCCAACTGATTCAAGAGTTTAAAAAATATTTGGAGCCTAGAACAATTAGAATATAATAATGCTAATGTTTAATGATATTTAAAATTTATAAAATAACAGTCTGCTTATCTTTTGCCAAGCTTTCACATTTTTAATAAAACCTCCACTGCTGTTTAATTTTTGTGCTAGAGATTTCAAATCCTCATTTCGTTTGCTGCGCTCTATAAAAACTGGAAAAGTTGTTTTCATTTAAGTAATGATTTTCTTCCATTGCTTGGACGATAATTTCAATCTGATTTGTTTTTACTCGAATATTACCGTTTTTATTTTATAAGGAGGAGGCACGGCTTCAGGAAAATGCGGATTTCAATGATCTTTGGCATAATGGTAGTATACCATGTGAATATACTGAGTGTAAAATAAAGTTTATAAAAGGTATTGAAAAACTGTCAGCACTTCATCAGAGGGTCGTTAAATCGGAAGGGTCGTAAAATTGTGAGTTGACTGTATATTTATTTATATATTTTTAAAATTTTATTTCTGCTATTCAAAGAATATATTTTTACAATTGATGATGCTTAAAAAATTAATACTCTTGCTGTTGCATCACGAACGGGTGAAAATTAGGGGAAAAATAGTCTGTCTGACAAAAATTAATGTACCTTAAAGAAATATTGAGTTTTGTGGGTGTTAAAAGTGATTTATTTTGAAGGTGTAAAATTCTGATTCCACAAAGTAAAGATTTTACAAAAAGAAATAAAATTTAAATAATAATACAAAATCAATAAACAGGAAGTAAAACAAAAAATGATAACTAAATGAATAAATGAAAAAGTAAATAAATATTTACTTTACTAAAAAATGAATTAATTACCAGGATTCGCGTATTTAAAAAAAAAAAAAATGTGCAGGAAAATATTGCGCAGCGCGGGGTTCGATCACATAACGAACGCCCTAGTAATAGTCCCGCGTCTTACCGATTCAACCACCGAAGCACAACAAACTTTGCACGCAACTTACAATTAAAGTTTTGGTAAAGCGGTTCGAAAATCGATATTAATTTTTTTTTACTGTATTTGAGTACTGCGCATTAGTATCAAAGATTTAGTATCTTACACGTTGTATATTCACATGGTATAACACAGCCAGAGATCGACTAACAAAATAAGACAAGACATGGTACCTATTTAAGTACTATGTCATAAACTTAAACTACGTGCTCGAATGCGGCAAAGAGTGCCTTGTTTTGATTGGTAGATAGCGTCCCCTTCCGATACTTTCGGAAGAGGCATAAAAATTCTCACTTCCATTAGTCGAAACCATGGTGGTAGAGTCAAAATGAGGGTATCGGATATTTATCCGAAGATTTTCAGTATCCGTGAGTGAGAACTATCCGTGACGGATGCTTTCCGATAAGATCGTGCTAGAGCTCCAAAACTGTAATAACATCAAATGTCATACACTACAAGTTTAAAAAAATGTATTTGAACTTGAGTGGATGAATAAAGAAGCATTTTATTAACGATTGAAAATTTGAAGATATATACAGGGAGAGTGTGAACTAATAGTAGGAATTGAAAAAGAGGGAGAAGCGAAGATAAATAGTATTAATATACGTATTAGGTAGTATTAGTAGATTTGTAAGAGTTATATGAATAAATCACGGTATACCACGTTGATAAATATTTCATGAAATTAAAAGTGTTCTGTTCATCCTTTTTCAACGGTTGTCTTACAACTAACTAAAAGATAAGCATTTCTAATTTGTGTTAATATATCCCGCAGTAATTTCAATAGAGGAGATTACTTGAACTTTTTATATAAAATGAAATTCTGTTTTATCACATGTACTAATGAGCATACTTTATGAAAATATTCGCTTCTTCACGTATGAAGAGCGGGTGCGCAGTTATTTTAAAATAAAAAAATGTCCATTTCATGTAGTGTCTTAGGTATTTAACACTAAAACGTGAAACTAAAAAACAGCATGATGTGGAAATAAGACATTTTGAAAGTGGGGAGTTCACTTCAAACGGTCAAACTTTTCACTTTTTTGATAGCGAATGACACTGACATAGCATTTTTGTATCATTATACTGCAATGATCTCAGGTTAGTACACATGACGCAAACTTTACGTCAAGAGCCAAATAATTTTGCCTTTTTTAGATTTCGCATCACTGGAATTAATTCGAATTACACATGTGAGGAAAATTTGCGTTTCCTACCATGCGAAAAATGGGCACGCAGCTAGTGTTGTTATAAAAATGCTTTTGTATGGGGAAAAAAAGTGATAATTTTAAAATTAACGAAAAATATAAAAATTAGGAAGCTATAGCAAATGAATTGCACTTAGCTTTTTTTTTATGAGCTCTTGGATAATAATATCGTTGTAACTGTACATGAGAGTGTAATATGTTTTTTGTCGACGTTTTTTGTGTCTGGAAACAAGATGTCTGCCATTCTGAAAATCGGGAGTTGCGTCAAGAGTCTCTAAGCAGGGACGTAGCCAAAGGGGGGGGGGGGGGTTAGGGGCTCATAACCCCCCATGAGGAATTTTTTGCCATATAAAATGTATATTCTCCACTCCTTTATCACACACATGTATGCATATATGTGAGTTGCAGTAATCGTAACCCCCCACCATGAAAAATTTCCGGCTACGCCCCTGTCTCTAAGGTAAACCTTTTACAAAACACGGCACTTTGCGAAGGTTTGGGAAAAAACAGAAGGCGCCAAGAATGGCGGCTGGGAGATACTAAAGCTGTTCCAGCACTTTAGTGTGTATTTAAAATCTGAAAGTGTTTCAGATTTTCTACTTTTTTTTTCCTTTCCGTTTTTTGATAATGGCCAATATATCCAGAAGCTCTTCAGAATTAATATAGGGCGAAAATAATTTGTGAGTTTTTGTAGGTTTTTATCTTTAAACTATCTTATTTTTGTAACCAGGGGCGGCCCGAAGCGGTGAGCAAGGCAAGCATCGCATCGGGGCGCCGGCTTCGAAGGGGCATTATTTCGAACTCAAAAACTAAGTAGAGTATAAATGGGGGGTCTTTTTTACGTTAGCAGGGGGCGCCACTTACCCTAGGGCCGGTCCTGTTTGTAACCATCTTAATTGTTTCGTATTTGAAAATTAATTTTGAATTTAGTCCCCAGATGGCACTGTACGTTAAAAGAAAAATGCTTTGAGAGCTGGCAGCTTGCACATTTAAATTTAGTTCTGTGCTCGATTTTGCTTGTGCTTGCTTGGTGTTTGCAGCATGTTGGCTGCTCCTATTGTATCTAGCATAGCAATTGTTAATTTTAGAAATTTTAATTGTTTTTACCAGCTGTTAAGTGTTTTAATAAAGAATGTTTTAGAATAACTGAATTTGTATTTTTGGCAGCTATCGACGCATAATGGTCCTTTGAATACTTCCATAAAATGGCAGTGGCGGCTCGTGGGATACAGCAAGTACAGCCGGGCTGCACTTGAAATTATCAGCACATACTTTAAAATAATTTATTCTACTAATTTTCCTAAATTCAGATTAGAATTGTGGAATTCCTACGGTAAATTAAAAAAATCTCCGAAAAAAAAAAACCGTATTGTGGCCGGATCGCTCATTCAGAAAAAAAGCACTTTAATCTTCCCGCAATTCAATTGGGAAAATCTTTGGTTCAGCCCAGAGCGCTGAAAAGAAAATTGGCAGCACCGTTGCCATGACAACGGCTACGTAAGCAGCCTCTCCGGCATAGGGAGTGTGCAGCTGATACAGCCGATGGAAGACTTTTTAACGGCGGCTGAACTTGAGAACTCGACTAACTGATTGGCTCGGACTCGGTCAGAGGCGCAGAGAGCCAAGTCGGGGCCCCAGGGATAAAATCTTTGGGGTCCCTTTGCTATCCAGAAATCCTTTTGATGCCGTATTAGATCAATCATTTATTCCTTATTAAAATTATTAATCATTTAAAGAAATTTTAAATTAATAGTAATTGGAAAATAATTAATAGAATTAAAATTATTAATTTAAAAGAATATTATACTTTAATGAACATCCATGCTCTAAAAAATACCAACAGTTTGTTTTGAAAGTTTCGTCACCTCCATAGAGAAACTGTATTTGAAACGTTAACATTTTTGCAAAGCTTGCTTCCTGAGTATAGAAAAAATTAATATTTTTATTCATACTTCCATGCAAGCAGGCAGCCAATAAAGTTTCAGAAGGCCAAAAAGTGGAAATTTCAAAATTTCTCATAGAAAGTCTTGATCTTTAACATTTTGTTAAGGAAAATTCAAAATTTCGGAGGTTGGGTGTGCCCATAGTCTCTCCTATGGCTGGCTTTCTTCCACTATTTAACAATGTGTCTCGGAAAAAAAAAAGATTTTTTGTTGAATAAATCTTTTCTACTTTGAGTCATGGCAAACCGTTGAATAACACCTTCAATGTCTACTTTTCTTGGAAAAGAAGACTCAATCACTAACACTCCTTGTTTTTGTAAAGTGGGTGGTTTATGCTATAGATGGCTTTTTGTAATTTCATTCAAAAATTAATTTGAAACATCCGCGGACCTAATCTAAATTTGGACATTTTTTTAAAAACAAAATTGACAACTCACAATTAAGTATCATATAAACAGCAAAAGTGGGGCCCCTTCACAAGCTGAGGCCCTGGGGATTTTTCCCCTGCTCCCCCTCCCTCTCTGCGCCACTGGACTCGGTCTCGGACGAGAAGTGAGGGAGGGGGTAAGGAGAATATATGTTTGGAAAACTCTCGACTTTATATTGCTGAATTTATCAAGAAGGTAAGCCTGAATAGACGGTTATGAATGGACAATTACCCATCAAAGCAGTATTGTTTTTAAGTAAGCAAGAACTGGCATTTAGAGGACATGGCGAGCGAGAAAATTCTTTAAACATGGGAAATTTTAAAGAGCTTTTAAAATTATGGATATCTGAATTAAAACAAAGCCTTTTTATGAGAGCATCACTGACCGATTCGCAAGTTTAAAAGAAAGGAGGATTGATTTGACTTATAAAAAATAAGTAAGTTTTCTTTTTTTTTTTCTTTTCGTCTCAAGTTATCGTTACAAAAGAAAATTCTAAGGAAACTTCGAATCAGACACGGATTAATGCAATTTTGAGGATAAGAGCGGCTGGTTGAAATTTATGTCCATTTTATGGAAGTAAAATAGGATCTCTTACATTTTTTATGTAATTTCTTTTTTTTTTCCTCGGTGAGGGCTTAATCCGCCAGATTTCGAATTCAGTAACAAAGATTTTCCAATCCTGTCCTCCGGACAGGATTGGAAAATCCGGCGCTTCCGGCTGCACTCACAGTTTTGACCACGGGCCGCCACTGTAAAATGGATGTATATGTCTATCTTCTAACTAACCCTCCCCCCCCCCCCGCTGACAAACTTACATTAATCCGCCACTGGATCATTTTGAATTCTGTTTACAAGTTTCTCTGAAAATGGCTAAAAGTGGCAAGTTTGAAATTTTCGTTTTTAATCGAAAACAAGGATACATTAAGGGTCAAGTTACAAGACTGAATAATATTTTGAAGGGTGGAGCTGTACATGAAGATGAAGATAAGGTGGAAGTCGAGCAAAAATTGTCTTCAATTGATAAATTGCGTGTTAAATTGGAAGATTTGCGCTGTGTATGTTATGGAGTACTTACAGATGAAGAGCTCCAATCTTTCAAATTGAACTTGAATTCCCCTACAAGAAGACTTCGAGAAATGTGAAGTGAGTTATTTGTTTGTGGGATTACGACCAATAGCTATGCGTGGGCTCTAGGCCGATGGGTGGTGAAGTGAGTTCTGGAAGGCTTCTTAATACAGTTTCGAACGTAACAAATGGTTCTAGTTCGTCCCCTGGGGGTTGTAAATTAAAATTACCGTCAATTAATCTTCCCGAGTTTTCAGGATTATATGTGGAATGGTTGTCATTTAAGGCCTAATTGATATCACTAATTCAAGAAAACAATGAATTATCCGAACAGAAGTTGTTTTACCTTCATTCAGCACTGAAGGGTAATGCTAGGCAGTTAATTACTGTAAACGATACTAATATCGTTTACCGTGAGGTTTTAGTTTAATGTCAGTCTCATTTTAGGTTCGATTTTGTAAATATTTTTTCTTCACATTTTACTTATTAGACTTAGATTTGAAACTGGAAATTATTTGAGACTGATATATATATAGTAGGGGAGCCCAATGTGCTTTTGGGGATTTACTCAAGCGCGGCAGATGAACATAGGGGGTACCTTGCATCATGTTGAGTTCCTCCACCATATATAAGCCCTTTATGTAGGGCCGTGCGTCTAGGGCAGTTCATCAGATTAGTAAAAAAAATTGATCTCCAGAAATATTGAAGCGCGTCAGATTAAGATAAGGTGGGTTAATTACTAGCTAAAAAGTGTACATTCAGAAAATCTGACGATTTGAGTGTAACGTAAGGGAGTGGTAGGGTTACAAAGTTGCAAAAAAATAACGTTGTCTTGACATTCTCGAGCGCGGTTGAATTTTTTTTTTATTTTGAAAGAAATAATGCAAGAATCACGAAAAAAATATAATCTGCCGATTTCCACTAGCAGAAATAATAAAAATACGAGCCAAAGCAATAAAAATACGACCCAAAGCAATAAAAATCATCAATGAAAATTAGAGCGTGCAAAGATAGCTCGATCAAAGATAACGAGCACGCTCTTCGAGTTAGTGTAGATGACAAAGAGTTCTACATCTCTGGTCCTCAATAAACAAAAACAGCAAATTTTCAGAAAGAATTAAGAAATATCAAATTCAAAGAAGCTTTTGTCAATTTTTTAATTCATCATTGAGCTGATCAGGAGATGACTACTATTATTAGTAACGAAACAATTTATCTTAATCATGATATGTGTTATGTATATTCAGTTACCGATAATAAAGTTACCTGGACAATCGACCATGAACTCTCATGTCCTGATCATGAAGAGCAGGTACAAAAATTGTATTTTTGGCAAGTTAAATAAAAGAAGATTCCACAGTTACAATCAGAACTTCAGACACGGATGTTGTTGTCATCATGTTGGTCAATATGGAACATCTCCAAGCATCGGTTAAAATATGGATGGATCTTGGAGTTAACAATGTACGCTGTTATATTACGTATCTGCTCTCTATGCTAAGCTCGGCCCAATAATTTCGCTAGCGCTATCAGCTCTATACGCGCTAACGGGATGCGATACAATCCGGCACTTTACAGACGAGGCAAAAAAAAGCCTCTGCAAATTTTTATCGGTTCAAATGTTTTTCGGAAGACATTTGCAGATGCAGGCTCACAGGATCATAATACAGAAGATTCTTTTGACATTTTACGATCTTTTATTGTGTCACTTGTATGGCTAGAAAAAATTAGCTAGTGTCAACCTAGAAAGAATAGAAATCTTTCATATAAGACCTACAAAGTCTCAGATACGTCACAGCACTTCTCAGTGAACGTCCATAATCACGATGCTTGTTGTTTGCCTCCTTGCCAATCTGAGCTACGGCAGCACTTATTGCGAACGAAGTATACTGCGTACTTGTGGAGGAATGCACACAATAAAACTATGATTGACATGCACCAACAGATTACGGGTGGACAAATGTCGATGGAAAATTTGAAATGACTTGGTTTGTGGACAATCTGTTACCCGATGCATACGAAGATGTTGTCATAACACCAGTTATTGACGAAGCTTCAGATTTCGGTATATTTCTTTTTAATACTTTGATAACATTCTATTCATGAAATCAATAAAATTGTGTTAACGGTTATAACGATTTCTTGTTACAGATACGAAAAGTGTAGACAATGTTGGAGATCCAATTTAATTATTAGATTTGGAGTATGATAATTCTTCGGATGACGACGAAGATTGAAACAGATTTTTTCAACAGATGTAGTTTATTTTTATATTATTTTCTAAAAAAGTAAAGTCTAAATATTTAAATAATTTTACGAGCTTTTATTCGTCACATTTTATGGTTATTAAAAAAGAATTCATAATTTTTTTCTAGCCGTCAGATTAATGATACCCCTCAGAATAATCGTCAGATTTTAGGCTACCATGACTGGAACATCAAGCTACTGTATAAAAATCTGACACGCTTGAGTATTTCAATATGTCGATATTTTTTTTTTTTTTTTTTTTTTGCATTTTCAAAAATTCGCTACGAGCTAGCGTCACTTAGGAAACGTCAGTCTTTTGAATGGGAGAATTTTTGAGGTTCACTTAACATCCCCCTCTGAATATCTGACGCGCTCGAAAAAATACATTTTTTTTCTATTTTCTACCCTTCCGGATGGCCACCCTCACCACGCAAGTCGGCAGATGAACATACCTTTAGCATCAAAGACACGCAGGGGCATCTAAACTATCAATATCTGACGCGCTCAAGTACCTCCATGTAACTGTTTTTTTTTTTTTTTTTTTTTTTTTACATCTTTGAAGGTCTGTATACGCTCCCCCCACCGCTGAAAGGAAACATTATATAACTTTTTATTCTTATTATCTAAAAATTCAAAATCTAATAGGTCCTCACGACGCTCGAGTAAATCCCCAATTAGCATCATGGGCTCCCCCACTAATACGATAACACTCGTTGCATGTCTCCGCTCCATTGGCGGTTTTACGGGGGGGTAATGGGAGTAATTACCCCTCCCAGGATTTTGAAAACAAAATTGAAAAATAGTTCTGCATGGGGAATTCACTGGGGTGAAATAAACAAATAACACTATCTACTGGCGAAACATAAGAATTCTTAAAATATAGCAATAAATTTTGATCGATTGAGGGGGGGGGGGAGATACAAGGTTGTTCTTTTCTGTATTTACATACTTCATTAATTATATGATTAATTAAACAATTATTTCGCATTTGATCATTAATTAAACATTTTATCTCTCTATATAAAGGAAGATGTCCTGACTGACTGACTGACGATCATCGCTCAGCCAAATCTACTGGAGGAACAGACATGAAATTTTAGGAGCTTATAGCTTTTGAACCGAAGCGTCATTTAAGAAGCAATTTTTAAAAATTCGAACACAGGCGGGGATGGCGGCCCAAAATGTTCTTTTCATGTTTCCCTTCATATCTCAGGGTTAAAAAAAGATAGCCGTACAATTCTTGCTTTAAAATGTAACAACACAGATACCTAAAAGTTATTTTCAGGGTTTTTTTAGAATTCGCACCCAAACAGGCGTAAGGGTCATTTCTCTTGATATATCGGAGGAAAAAAAGAAATAGCCTTAAAATTGTTGCTTAAAATTCGTTTTCTGGGTTCTTTAGAATGCGCATGAAAAGGGGGATAAGGGGCCAAAACGTTATTTTCAAATTTGCCATCATATCTCAAAGGGAAATAGAGATAGTCATAAAATTCTTGCTTTAGAATGTAGCGAACAAGAATGCCTGAAAATCAGTTTGTGGGTGTTTTAGAATTCGCACCCAAGTGGGTGTAAGGGACTGAAACGTTCTTTGACGTTCTTTTCACATTTCCCTTCATCTGTTAGAGGAAGAAGATAGCCTGAAATTCTTGCTTAAAAATATAGTAAACACAAATGCCTTAAAATCATTTCCAGGTTTTTTTAGAATTCGCATCATAATGGGGATAAGGGGATCAAAATGTTATTTCCAAATTTTCCATTATATCTCAAAGGGAAAAAGAGATAGCCAAAAAATTCTTGCTTTAAAATGTAGCTAACACGAATACATAACAGTCATTTTCAGAGTTTTTTAGAGTTCAAACATTTCCATATTTGTCTTCATATATCGAAGGAAATTGAAGATAGCCATAAAAAAACTTTCATTGGGATGTAACGAACACAAATTCCTAAAACTCTTTTTCAATTTTTTTTTTTTTAACTCGACCATTATAAAGGATAGTTGACAAAAAAAGGTATTTTTCACGTAATATTTAGCTCTTGAGTGCTGTTAATTTTAGGACATTGTCTACCTGGTGAAAGGGCGAATCATGTTTCAAGTGTTGCCAGATGAAATGTGTAAAATCCCCAAGATCCATTTTTGATGATTTATCGCCAAAACTAGTATAACAGAAATAAGTCCCCGAAGCGATATCTTTCATCTTTGTCGAGTGCCCCACCAGTGGCCAAGCGCATAACAGACTGAACTGGGAGACGGAAGGTACTTGATTCAAAACCAGGTCGCGTCTACCGACCTAACCGTTCGGAATTTTCTGTGGTTTCTTCCGGAACTTAGCGTAAATACAGGTTAGGATCCTTTAGAAAGACCACCACGGAAGGCACCCCGCTCCTTGGCCTAGAGCCCACGTGTTGCTAATTGGCGGTAATACCACAACACAACCATCTTTGTCGAGAAATTGCGTAATCCTACTGTTTATTTAATTGGAATATTGCTGTCTATATTCGAGTAAATAAAGATGAAGTATAGTTAGAATATGTCTGGCGGGGATTAGGCGATTTTAATATAGATTTCAATTTTGATGAACAAGAAGACAAATGCGCGGGGGAATATGATGCACATTCCAAACAGTACTTTAAAAAAATCAAGTATAGTTAGACTATGCCTGAAGAATATTCTAAAACAGTTTTTGTCGGTGATTAAATTCATATATATGGAGTATATTGTGCAATCAGAAGGGTCCCCTTTTCTCTGTGCGCCCCCCGGTAGTCAGTGCTTCTCTGAAGCACTGAGTTTATTTAAAATTATAAAATATCATTACCCCTCCCAGACTGCAACTCTAGAACCGCCCTTGCCCCGCTCGCTAGAGAGGTACCCCGCTAGTACTTCGTGCGAAGAAAATTATGTAATATATTCAATAGTCATTTTAATATGTATTTTTAAGCATTTTAAACGAAAACAATAATTAACCCATTTGTGCCTGGATATTTTTGCGACTTTCTTCGATTTTTACTGACAACAGAAATAATAGATAAATTTCTGATGTCAACTTCTTGAACAAGGGATGATTTCTTTGAAAATCATTATGCATAAAAATCGAAATATCAACATCCTACTTGGTCATGTTAAAATATTTTGTAGAGTTGAAGCTCATTACTCATGAATAAAGGCTAGGAAAAATAAATAACGTTTTCGACTAATAGCGAAAATGCCGTCCCAAAAAAGGGACGCTAGGCATAAATGGGTTAAAATGCCTTACCTAGAAAATCCAAAGTTTTCCAGTATTTTCTCTGATTGAACCTGCAAGCAAATAAGTGTTAAAATTTAGCTATTCATGTTTGTATTCGCGGACAAATCATAGCTTTTAATACAGTAATATAGAGTCAAACCTTGCTTACGCGAAACCGCTTAAGAGGAAATCGGTTTACACGAAACGTGTACGGAGGGAAGGGGAAATAAAATATTGAAAGTCGACAAGGTTGGCAATTTTTGATGATTCATCACTAAGTTTGGCCATATTTGGCGAGAAACTGTCAAGTTATAGTTTATTACAAAGACGTATAGTTAAAATATGCCTGCCAATGATTGTTAAGAAGTATAAGTAGGCGATTTGGTACTATGTATTATCCAGTGGCGGCTCCTCCATTTGAGCACATGAGCATGTGAACCCCCAGAGGAAAAACTAAAGAATAAACACATTAACAAATTAATTTTTTTTTTAATATTAAGTACACTTCTACACTTTTGTGAATTTAAAACATGAGTTTTACGCTCCCCCAACCCCACTATTATTAAACGCATTTATTATAGCTAACGCACTGTATCGTAGGTTACTACAGCATAGTCTTTCGTCGCTCGCACGTGCGATCGACCGAGTAATTCTTTCAACCGGTCTCTGAGGAAAGACGATCAGAGACTACGATAGAATTGCGCGGGAAGCGAGGCGCTTCCGTTCGCATAATTTTTTTGTGCTCACAGCAGATTTTTTTGCCGTTACCTCCTCCGGATTCTCTCTTGGCTTGTTGTGTTCGGTTAGTTAATCCATTTTTTCATTTTCTTATTATTTTCTTAATTTTTATGATTTTTCACTACAGTATTTTTTACGAACTAGTGTAAATAATTAAGATGGGAGTCAAATAAGCGTTTCGGAGCTACAGCAATGACAATTTTCTATATTATCCTTAAAAAATTGAAACAAAAAATCAAGCCAAAATTTTTCGCTAAAACTTATCTTGTCGACGAAATGTAAGACCAAAGGTGACTTGTTTTCTTTCAGAAGGTGCATCGTATCTGCATATTTAATTTTTGAAATATGTGAACCTCCACTTAAATAAGTCACGAGTCGCCCCTGGTATTATCCCAGCGGTCATTCCCGCCAAACAATTTTTTCGTCAAATGTGCTGTCAAACTGTTGCCAATCGTATTCGGAACCATAAATAATTTAATGTGTCCGGCATTTATCTTGGCAAATTTTAAATACGCACTTAAGTGCTATATAGTAATACTATATCTATATGCGCCGTGCGTATTTTTCTTCCTTATTCTATTAAGTTGGAATTATTCATGAGTGTGCTGTATTTTTCTTTCTTGTTTCATAAAACACTTCTTTGAAATCAAAATCTACATTAAAATCACCTACTAAAACCGTTTTACTATCCACGCTTGGCATATTCAAACTATGCTTCTCCTTTGTAATAAATTGTAGCCTTTGCCAATATCTAGCCAAATTTAGAAGATATCGCCAAGCTTGGTTCAGTTTTGAGGGTGTCCTCCCCCCAAAACTTGGCGAAGAATCATCAAAAATTGTTAACCCATTTGTGCCTGGATATTTTTGCGACTTTCTTC
This sequence comes from Cheiracanthium punctorium, assembly GCA_038373885.1. NCBI lineage: Eukaryota > Metazoa > Arthropoda > Arachnida > Araneae > Cheiracanthiidae > Cheiracanthium > Cheiracanthium punctorium. The sequence goes on from JAWZYV010013724.1 coordinate 125,645, forward strand.
GATTTTTACTGATAACAGAAATAATAGATAAATTTCTGATGTCAACTTCTTGAACAAGGGATGATTGCTTTTAAAATCTTTATGCATAAAAATTGAAATATCAACATACTACTTGGTCATGTTAAAATATTTTGTAGAGTTGAGGCTCAATACTCATGAATAAAGGCTAGGAAAAATAAATAACGTTTTCGACTGATAGCGAAAATGCCGTCCCAAAAAAGGGACGCTAGGCATAAATCTGTTAACCTTGGTGACTTTCAAAATTTTACCCCCCCCCCCGTTTTGTGCTACCTGGCACTTTATTTCTCTCCATAGACCGTAATTTATGAGTATTTTTTTGCAGCCTTGTAAAACAACTGCAAGTCCTATACACACCAAAATCAATAACGGTTGTACGACGGTAAGTCTATAATAAGTTTTCGCAGAGGGGGCCTCAGAAGCTTTTGCCCTGGGTCCCCATATCTGCATATCGGTCCCTGTGTATAGGACATAGTTTTCTTACAGGGCTACAAAAAACATTTTTTTTAAATTACGCACTATATAGAAAAATACTTAAAAGTACGCTAGCTCCTAAACGGTGCATTCGATTGAGTTCAAATTTGGCAGCGCCATAGTCATAGGTATTTTTCTAACTGCTGCGAACTATAAAAATGTGCCTATACCAAATTTTAGAGCCAGTCCTAGGGTGCAGCGAACGGTGCCACCGCACCGGGGGCCATCTACAGGGGGACGCCAAAAACTTGATTATATAGTAAATATTGTTGCGGAATTACTCTGCTACTCCTGGGGTTCGTCGTTCTAAAGTCCTGTTGGTGTAAAAAGTTCAAGTAAAAAGTCACTTGTCAGGATGGAACACAAACTTTATTTCTTCTAGAACTTCGTAGAACAATCAGCTGCACACAATTCACAAGCACAATCTAGCAGTAACGTGCTTTTAACAATCCGCTTGGATCAGAAGCTCTCACAAATGCTGTATTTCTCACACAAAATAAGTCACTTTTACAGGCTAAAATTCCATGGAAATATTCAAGGGATATAGTACACTATCCCTTAAGACACAGCAATGAAGAATTTACACACAGCACTTTAAAAACAGCTTCACAAAGCAAGCTAAAACACAGCTTCTATAGCACTATCAGTTCACACAAAACAAGCGTACTCAGAGCTCTTCGCACATTGAATGTTCAACTCGCAACTGACTCTCGGGGCGACGCGCTCTTCTATAAATAGCCGGCGCAGGAGGTACAAGAGGTTTCCAGAAAAGTCAATTTCTCGAGGGTTCTACATAAAGCGTGAATTTTGATTACGTCATAGAAGAGAAATGTTAGGTTATTATGCGTTTTTAATGCAGGAAAAACAACTTCCAGGCCCCATTGGGAAAATCGCGCCAAATGACCAAAAAGTCGCCAAGCTTGGCGACTTTTGGCGAAATATCGCCAAATTTGGCGCCAAAAATAAGTCCTCAAAAGTGAAGAGATCTAAGCTCTAGGACTAATATTTCTCGAGATTTCTAGAAGCCCATAGAAAAACATATGGGAAAGCGAAACCTCCGTATCTCCGGTTCTAATTGGCCGATTTTGATGCAACAAAAAGCAAAATTTATCTATTTGAAGCGTAGAATACGAATTTTAAACCATTCTAAGCCCCAGAGCAGCGGGTTGCCCCGAAAATTCGTAACATTGCCCCCTTCCCAAGGACTGCACGTCCCGGGCAGTACAATCCCTAGTTAGGAGGTCACACAGGTACCTACACTGTATAACACTTAACAAGATCTTAACAACATAATTCAAGCAAGTAATCAATAGCACAATAAGCAAATACACATTAATAATCATCATAATAAACAATTACACTGTAATAAGTAATCAATGTAATAACAAATACACATTAATAAAATCCAATATATTACAAATATGTACACTAAACATGGCGTAAGTGGTGAGAGAAAGAGAGTTGAAGAAAGAGGAAGAGAAGGGAAAGACAGGAAAGAAATGAGAGTTGAAAGAAAAGAGGAATTACGCCATAGTGACCATGGTCTGAGCTAATTACAACCGCGGTAGATGGCAAGCCGATCGTAATGTACAACTCTTGGCTTCGAGTTTGGTGACTTACGAATCCGTACGATGACGTCATTCAGCCGGTTTAGGACTGTGTAAGGACCGTCCCACGGCGATTGCAGCTTGGGAGACAGGCCTTTCCGTCGAGTAGGATTCCATAGCCAAACTTTGTCACCTGCGTTGAACTCGTGTCCCGTAGCCTTCGTGTCGTAGCGAGTCTTCATCTTTTCCGTGTTCAAGTTGATCCGCTCCCGAGCAAAATGATGTACATCTTCAAACCGTGCCCGAAGGTTTTCCACGTACTCCTCTGGCGATGAAGGCGCATCTGGAGGGCGGCCGAACACTAGATCGGCGGGAAGACGAAGATCTCTGCCGAACAGCATCTGGGAAGGTGTGAAGCCGGTAGTCTCATGAACGGCGCTCCTATAGGCCAGCAGGAAGAGGGGGAGTTTCTTGTCCCAGTCCTCTTGATTCCTAGATACCAGGAGCGAGAGGTTGTTCAAAATTGTGCGATTGAACCTCTCCACCATGCCGTCGGATTGTGGGTGTAAAGGCGTAGTCTGGGTTTTGTCCATTCCGAGAAGTTGACATAGACCTTTAAAGACTGCAGAGGTAAAGTTCGTTCCTTGGTCAGAATGAAGTTGCAGAGGGGTTCCATATCTGGAAATCCATTCTTGCACCAGTACCTCTGCTACGGTCGTAGCTTCTTGATCGGGAATAGGAAACGCTTCGGGCCATTTAGAGAAGTAGTCAATGACAACTAGGATGTATTTGTTGCCATCTGAAGTTCGCGGAAGAGGTCCCAGGATGTCGAGTGCAATCCTCTCAAAAGGCGCTCCTACATTATAACGATGTAGTCTTCCACGGCTTCGTTTCTTCGGGCCTTTACGGGCAGCACAGGCGTCACAAGCTTGACACCACTTTTCGACGTCGCCTCGAGCCCTAACCCAGTAGAAGCGCTCGCGAACTTTCTGCAGGGTCTTCATCACGCCAAAATGGCCTCCAGTTAAGCCATTATGCAGCTCTTCTAGAACCTTCGGAATCCTCGAGCGAGGGAGTACTAACTGCCATCGGAGCATCTTGCCGTCGTCCGACTCCCATTTACGATACAGGACTCCATTCCTCAGGCGAAGCGAATCCCATAAAGCCCAGTACTGTTTTGTTGCCGGACTGCAAGATGATATTTCTTGCCAGCTGGGCTTATTGCCGGACTTTTCCATAAACTCCACAATAGGTTTGATGTCGCTATCTGCTAATTGGTCCGCCCGAACATTTTCGTCACTCCAGGGATCTTGAGATGATGCCGACGATGTAACTTGGCGGACAACGGGATGTTTCAGATGGTAATTTTTCTCTGCCCTGGAGCAATAGCGACAACTGTCTATGCAGGGCCTTCTCGACAAAGCATCTGCATTTCCATGAGATGACCCTTTCCGATGACGTATCTCGATGTCATATTCTTGTAATCGCTGTATCCACCTGGCTATTTGGCCCTCTGGATTCTTGAAATTTAGAAGCCAGGTTAAAGAGGCATGGTCCGTTCGGAGCAGGAACTTTCGGCCGTACAGGTAATGATGGAAGTGCTCCACGGCCTTAATGATAGCAAGGAGTTCCTTTCTCGTAACACAATAGTTACGTTCTGCCTTTGAAAGGCATTTGCTCCAGTAAGCAATGACGTGTTCTTGGCCATCTATCTCCTGGGACAAAACTGCTCCGACACTCTCCTTACTTGCGTCTGTGTCCAGGATAAATGGTTTGTCAGGGTGAGGATACGACAAGATCGGCGAAGATGTTAAAGCCGTCTTCAGTTCGTTGAATGCGTCCTCACATTCCTCAGTCCATAGAAATTTCTGTCCAGTCTCGGTCAATTTGTGAAGAGGTCTTGCAATTTGAGAAAAGCCCTTCACGAATTTTCGATAGTAAGTACACAGACCGAGAAAACTTCTTAAGTCGTGGATATTCTCGGGACGACTCCAGTTCTGGACTGCGGACGTCTTTTCGGGATCGGTTCGGACTCCGTGGGCGGATATTATGTGCCCGAGGTAACGTACTTCCCGACGAAACAAATTGCACTTCGATGGACTTAGTTTCAAGTTTGCCTCTTTTAATTTCTGCAGTACCTTTCGAATGTTCTCGAGATGCTCTTCGAAAGTCCTTCCGACGATGATGATATCGTCCAAATAAACGAGACATGCTTCGTAGGAAAGTCCTCTCAACACTGTCTCCATTAGTCGCTCGAATGTAGCAGGTGCGTTGCAGAGTCCAAAAGGCATAACTTTGAACTGCCATAATCCTTGTCCCGTGGTGAACGCAGTCTTTTCACGGTCATCGGGATGGATTTCTACTTGCCAGTAGCCACTCTTGAGATCCAGAGTGGAGAACCATTCGTTTCCCGATAAAGTGTCCAATGTGTCGTCTATCCTGGGAAGAGGGTAGCTGTCTTTCTTGGTAATGTCATTCAGACGTCTATAGTCAACGCAGAACCGGGTGGAACCATCTTTCTTTCGGACCAAAACAATCGGCGAGGCCCACGGACTAGTCGATGGCTCGATGACGTCATCACGCTGCATCTCCTCTAAAAGTCTGCTCACCTCTTCTTGCTTAGCAAACGGCAGCCGCCTAGGATGTTGCTTGATGGGAGAATGGCTGCCTGTATCTATCCTATGTTGAGTTAAGCTCGTACGGCCAAAGTCACCCGAAGTTCGGGAGAAGAGGTCTTCAAATTCAGCTATTACTTTCTCCGCAGTGCTTCTCTGTTCTGCCGTTAACTCCACGTCTTGTATTAATTCCTTCGTCAGGCACTCTGAAGATTTAGCTGTCGTTTGGCTGATGTTCTTATTAATGCAGGTAACAGGAGTGCATGTCGCCAACACTTCATTTTTCTTTATCACCTTTGACTTGTCCGTCACATTTACTACTCTAACTGGAATTTCTGTTCTCGACAAGTCCACAAGTGTTGCTCCCACAAGTACTCCTCTGATGGAACCACTATTGCTTGGGTGTTCGATTAATCCAAAACGGAATTTATTTCTTTCTTTTACTGTTCCAGAAATTATTGAATCAGTTCTGGGAGGTAGAGTGATATCAGTCTGGGCTATTATTTGCTGAACAGGTAAAATAGTTTCATTTTTAATATCGAACGCAGCTATTTCTTCTGAGTCTGAACGAAGCTCATTATTCTTAAAGTCCAAGTTAAATTTGTGCGATTTTAAAAAGTCGAGTCCGAGAATAAAAGAGTCTGTAATATTGGCGACATATACCACATGGTCGTATCTGGCATTTCCAAACGTGATTTCTACTTGCGCTTTTCCGCCCACTTCGATCTTGTCACCTGTCACAGTCTGGAGGGTCAGCGAGGGCGGAGTCCAGATAATCTTCAAGTTCAATTTCTTGGCCAGATCCGTCCTTATGATGGTTACGTTCGCTCCAGTATCAATCACCATGTGGCATGGGGAACCATTAACATATCCCTGTACGAAGAGTCCATTACTGCCACCATTCACTGATGAAATCTGCAAGACTTTTAGGTGGGGCTTTTGACTATATGGCAACCTCCGCCCCGCGAGATGGCCACCTCCTAGTTTCCCTCTTTCATGATCTTAGAGTTCTCTTGCTGGTCATGAGACTTTCGACCACAATGCTTTTGTACATGGCCTTCGACGCCACACTTCCAGCATTTCACTTTCTTTGGGCCATCTCTCGTTCTATCGGATCTTAATTTTCGTTCAATGAGATCTTCAATTCTCTTCAACCTGTTCTCGACGCTCTCCGTGTATTTGTCAGCTCCCTCTTGGACCGTGACAGATCTAACAGCATGCCGATCTTTCCTGACGGCCCGCTGAGCTGCTTCTAGCTTCATTGCGAAGACGAGAGCAGATTTCAAATCCTGATAATCTTCCAACATAAGTGACTTTTGGGTTTCTGGATCACGGATGGCTTCAATAAAATGACGCACCGCCATTTCTTCTCGGACATTATCAAGGTGGTCCATGTAAGCTAGATGACAAAGCCTATCTATGTCCGAAGCCAGCTCTTGAAGGGTCTCGCCAGATCTCTGCATCCTTGACTTAAGTTGGATTCTACTATATTCTTTCTGGCACTTCTCTCCGAATTTCATCTCCAAGGCACTGGCAAGGGCGTCAAAATCTCCTATCTTCGTCGCTCCGATAGTTTGTAATACATTAATTGCATCTCCGCTAAGGGAAGCGGCCAGTTGATTAGCTTTCTCGGACTCGCTCCAACCATTGGCTCTGGCGACGATTGAAAATTGGGTCTTGTAAGCCTCCCAGGGAGTCTTTCCGTCATAAGGCGTTAGTTTCACTGCTGGGTGGCGTGACGGCAACCTGATGTTTTCTTGTACCTTTCCCAGCTTTACTAAACTGTCCAGTTTTTCTTCTAACTTGTGATCGATCTTTTCCTCAATTCTTTCTTCGTATTTCGCTTGACTTTCTTCGAGGAGCGACATTCTCTTCTCCATATTTTCTTGATTTGTCTCTACTCTCTCCAGTCCGGATTTCATTTCTTCTAGCCCGGTTTCTATTTTCCGCTCCAGTCCTGATTTCATCTCGTCGTGTGCGGCTCTTAACTCCTCCAATCCGGTTTTCATTTCATTGTGTGCAGCCTTTAATTCGTCCAATCCGGTTTTCGTCTCGACTTGTCCGGCTACAATTTTCTTTTCTAAATCGGTCTGTCCGGCTTCAATTTTCTTTTCTAAATCCGCCTTCATCTGTTCTTGTCCGGCTTTCATCTGTTCTTGTGCGGCTTTCATCTCGTCTTGTCCGGCTTTCATCTCGTCTTGTCCGGCTTTCATCTCGTCTTGTCCGGCTTTCATTTCTTGCATCATATTCATGAGCTTTTGAAGCTGTTCTTCCATTTTTTGTCTAGTCAAAACCATAAACTGGAAAATTAAAGTCCTAAATCAATCAATCTAGCAGTAAAATCAATCTAGCAGTAACGTGCTTTTAACAATCCGTTTGGATCAGAAGCTCTCACAAATGCTGTATTTCTCACACAAAATAAGTCACTTTTACAGGCTAAAATTCCATGGAAATATTCAAGGGATATAGTACACTATCCCTTAAGACACAGCAATGAAGAATTTACACACAGCACTTTAAAAACAGCTTCACAAAGCAAGCTAAAACACAGCTTCTATAGCACTATCAGTTCACACAAAACAAGCGTACTCAGAGCTCTTCGCACATTGAATGTTCAACTCGCAACTGACTCTCGGGGCGACGCGCTCTTCTATAAATAGCCGGCGCAGGAGGTACAAGAGGTTTCCAGAAAAGTCAATTTCTCGAGGGTTCTACATAAAGCGTGAATTTTGATTACGTCATAGAAGAGAAATGTTAGGTTATTATGAGTTTTTAATGCAGGAAAAACAACTTCCAGGTCCCATTGGGAAAATCGCGCCAAATGACCAAAAAGTCGCCAAGCTTGGCGACTTTTGGCGAAATATCGCCAAATTTTGCGCCAAAAATAAGTCCTCAAAAGTGAAGAGATCTAAGCTCTAGGACTAATATTTCTCGAGATTTCTAGAAGCCGATAGAAAAACATATGGGAAAGCGAAACCTCCGTATCTCCGGTTCTAATTGGCCGATTTTGATGCAACAAAAAGCAAAATTTATCTATTTGAAGCGTAGAATACGAATTTTAAACCATTCTAAGCCCCAGAGCAGCGGGTTGCCCCGAAAATTCGTAACAATATGAAGGGCGTAGATAAAAAAATCACACTATCCACTTTTTAAGGTACTGAGTTATTCATACCATCGCGTTCATCTTTTTAAGGCAAATCCGACTTTTATGTTATTTGTTTATATATATTTAGTGTGATTATATATAAGAATTAAGCTACCAGACCGACCTCTCCAGAAAAAAATCATATAAGTACTGTTTTGTGACATGATTTTTTCTATAACACAGGTAAACACTGGCACTGAAAAAAAATTCACCTCTTACTCCAATGAAAACCTTTTTTAACTATGTGTGTGTGTGGAGGGGGCATATTTTTGTAGTTCGCAGCAGTTAGAAAAATACCTATGACTGGCACTGCCAAATTTGAACTCAATCGAATGTACCGTTTAGGAGCTAGCGTACTTTTAAGTATTTTTCTATATATTGCGTAATTTATAAGAAATATTTTTTGTAGCCCTGTAAGAAAACTATGTCCTATACACAGGGACCGATTTGCAGAGATGGGGACCCAGGGCAAAAGCTTCCGAGGTCCCCTCTGCGAAAACTTTCTTACACCCTACAAAGAAGGATGTTATTATAGCAGCATAAAAATGAATATTGCTGTTGTTGTTGTGAACATGTATATCGGATTTGTGTGCTTGGCTCGAAACAGGCCCGGATACAAACACCAGGAACCCGGGAAATTTTCCGATGGGCCGGTCACTTTAATATATATTGTATTTATATATTGTATATATATATATATTATATATTGACATGAATTTCCCGGGTCAGTGGGATGGGTTGTATCCGTCCTTGGCTCAAAGTCCGCTTATAAATCCTCGTCAGAAGGACAGCACAAGGGGGGTGCCCTCCGTGGGGTCTTTCTAAGGGGGTTTCTAACCCGTATTTAAGCTAAATTTCGGAGAAAACCACGGAAAACTCCGAACTGTTAGGTCGACGGACACGCGATGGAACCCGAACCCGGGACCTTCTCTCTTCGCCCGTCTACCATTTCCAGTGACATAACCACTGTGTCATCATGGTGAGGCAAAATGATTATTGAATCAAGATGCAAAATGAAATGCAATAGTTCAATAATAATATTATGTAGGATAGTACAATTTAAAATACATTATTTAATTTTCAATCGTTAATTTCACTCCATATTTTTCAAGTAACATGCTTCAAGCTATTTTTTGATTTAATTTCCTAGGGCATTTATTTAGAGTGGGGTAGAGATCTTCGCTTTTTGCTCCACTCCGGTACTTACGTATTATCCCGGCGATCCGCCAAGACGAGCGATTTTCGACTAGATAAATGTCGGACACATGAAATTATTGATGGTTTGGAATACGATTGGCAACAGTTTGCGAGCGCATTCGACAAGAAAATAGTTTGACGGGAATGACCGTAGGGGTTACCCAATTCCCTCTCGAAAGTGTACTAAACATTTTCTGGAAAATAAAAATAAATCCGTTCTCAAAATGAAGAGAGATGTGGATTACAAAATGCAATTGAAGTAATTATTTAAAAATACCTTTCTTGTTTCTCCTTTATCCCAAATACAAAACATTTCAGCCTCTTTTAAGCAGATTGAGCAGTATGAGAAGTTTAGCAAATTATCACGTAGTTTATAAAATTCAAAATATTGTTACATATTCAAATATTATTAGTCATGAATGACTACAAAATTCATAAATAATAAACAATACATCAAAAATTGCCACTTTATTAAAGTCTGCGTCACTTTTGCGTTATATTAGAGAAGCTATTCCCAGAAAACAGGAGTCTAAGAATTTACAGAATTATTTCAATCGTTACGTAATTTTTATAGTGCTATGAAACAAGGGCGGATCCAGAGTAGGCTGCAAGAGGCGCCCACTCTCCACTAAGAGGAATATATTTTCACTAAATCCCACGTCTAAACTAAGATGACCATACGTCCTCGAAATTCGAGGACAGTCCCCAAATATAGATCTTTTTTTCATTTTGTCTTCAAAAATACTTTGTCCCCAAATTTAAAGATTTGTACGTTTTTTCCCTGAAAGTTTCCGTCTAGTTTATTTCATTCAGAAAAAACTGAAGAAATAAGAAAAATAAACCAACTAAAAGTGCCATCTACTCGGAGAAACAATGAAGTTCGATCTCTGAAAACGTATCCGACTATGAGCCAAATTTCCCATTTAAGTTTTGTTAATGATTAATCACTTTTCATGAAGAACCATGCTTGAAATTGACGTACGAAAATTTTCTTGCACCCGAATTCTTTTTTTAGAGGATGTACAAAGTTTCATGAAAAGATATCACAAAATGATCCAATGTAAAAAGCAATGTCTTCTGAAAAATACAAATACTATTCCAAGAGTTAAATTTTGAATAAATGGCGATATTTCATTTCAACAGGATGTTCCTTTCATATTTCTGGTTTAAATAAATATTTATAAATGAATGAAATGCTTCCATTAATTTATTAGAAATAAGAATACACAATTGATATAAGGAGCTATTAGAGTTCATTTTTAAGTATCAAGTCAGTCAAGATTTAAAGTATGGGTATACAGGCCTCTCAATTAGTCCTCCTTTTTTAAAATTCCTACCTTTATCAAAGTTTTATTTATATAGCCTAGTATTTTAATGGTTTGATAGACGAAACCTTAACATATAAAAGAACATTTAACAGCTGTTGAAGAAGCAGAACATTTTACTCTATTATTTATAAAGGTAGGAATTTTAAAAAACGAGGACCAATTGAGAGGCCTGGTATACAAGGTAATATGTTGTGTCCTCGAATAAGTCCCCAAAAATATTTTCTAGTGTCCCCAAATTTTCCTTGGCTTCGAAGACAATGCTTTATTTGTCCCCAAAATACTGTTTAGAAATATGGTCGCCTTATATATGTGTGAAAGGGCCTCGTAACCGGAAGGTTGCGTATATTAAAAATGGTTGGTTCGTATATTAAAAATTATTTATCATAGAATATGAATTAGGATATGTATGAATATGACTTTCCATATTTCTGTCACGTTTTACGTTTTTCAAAAACTCAATTATTATTCAAAAATCTAAAATAGGAAATTTATCTCTTACTCGAATACTTTTTTTGGAGGGTGTACATGGTAATATGTTGTGTCCTCGAATAAGTCCTCGAAAATATTTTCTAGTGTCCCCAAGTTTTGTTCAGATTCGAGGACAATGCTTGATATGTCCCCAAATTACCGTTTAGAAATATGGTCGCCTTATTCTAAACGAAGGCCGTAGCCAGGAAAATTTTTCGGGGGGGGGGGGGGGTTTCAAGTTTTATGTTTTAATATGGTACTTCTTTCAGCACACTGCATTTATATTACAAATGCCTGAATAATCTACAAGTAATCACAATAGAAAGCAATTTCCGGGGAAGGTGGGTGAGAAGAGGATTAAAATAACTGCCTGGAGGAAATAAAAAGCTTTCCATAAAAAACTTTTTTTAATTTGCTGTTTCAAAAACACATTTCCTCACTAAGAACATGGAAATACAATACTCCAAACATTGCAATTTAAAAAAAAAATAATTCCAAGTTTTATAAAATACTGTCGATATATGCATTTAAAGAACCGAAAGTAAGAGTAATAACTATCAAGGAAATAGTTTTTAAATCAAAGCATGTACATATTTTCTGAACTTGCCGCTCAGATCCGACTTTTTTTTTTTGGGGGGGGGGGGGAATATATATATATATATATTGAACATTACCACCAATATTTTAAAATTTTAGAGGCTTTGGGGAACAAAGAACATTTTTTAAGACTTTTAAAAGAGATCAAATAAAATCGGAGTTGTATTGTTAATACTCAATACAAACACATTATTTTATTTTATTTATTTATTTATTTTTATACGGGGTAGTGCTCCTCTGAATGCAAATTACCTATTGATGTACATCAATAGCATATTTTTCACATTTCGTAATAATGTTGTCTCCAAAAAAGTATGTTGAAAATATTGGATTTTTTAAAAATCCAATACAATACTTACAATCTTCTAAATACCTATAATTTTCTAAAAACCTGATTTTTAGTAAGGAAACCAAACCAATTTGGAAAGTATTTGACCACCGTTAAATGACAAAATAAAAACAAAACTATTATAACATAAAGTTATATTACCTTATCCAGATGACTTCGGATGATCCGTGCATTTTAAGGAAACAGCATAATGGAGAAATATTATCACTATAATTAAATTTTTGTACAGTGTCTCTCAAACTAACGGAAGGTAAAATACTTGAATTCACACATAAAAAAGTTCACACATAATAAATTTCGCGATCTCTCTAATTAATCCGATTTTATAAAGCAAAAAATTCCTTTAAAATGTCTACAAATATTATAAGAGAAATAAAACTTGATTTACTTATTCCACATTATTATTTTTTATCTGAACTCTGTATATTTTTACATTAAATACAATTAAACATGTTTTAATAGAACGAATTCTAAACGCCGATCTTTTTCAGCTGAGAACCTGTTAATCACATCTTCTGGGTTTATGTAACTGTCTCTGTGATTGCTCATAAGAGCCAAGCCCATCAGTCTTTCCTGTCTTCAGAATTCCTTAAATAGTTTTTTAGACGCTTAAGTGAAGAAAATGTTTTTTCGGGAGTGCAGGTTGAAACTGGTAACGTAGCAAGCACTTTCAGTAAAAAATGAACATTTGGGAAAATTTCTTCTTTGCATTCAGATAATGCATCAATAATTATAGAAGGGCGCTGATCTTCCTTCAGTTTATTCCACTTTAATTTCCACAAATTTAATTCAGGCATAAGTGTGTCTTTATCTAAATAATCTGAGTACATTTCAAAATCCTTTTCTTCAAAAACTGAATTGATACAGTTTGTAAGAAGGAGTTTGTAAAGGCTGGAAATGCATGATTTGTGATTCTTGAATCGAATTTCTAACTGGCTGAGAAAATCATCGAACATGGGAATAGCAATCGCAGCTCTAAAGTATTGCTCGGATCTTGTAGTATCGAAATTGAATCTATTTTTCTGTCTAGAAGTTATTCTAGGAATTTTAACTGTTTCCCCAATTGAATTTAACAGTTCTTCTGCTTTTTTAAAGATATCTGAAAAAGTTTCGTCCATGTTGTCTCTCATGTGTTGAACTGTCATATGCACATTTCCAATGTGTTTCAACGCGGCAGTCAAATCGCAGTTAGGAGACTGCAAGGATTTACACAAAGGCAGTGTGTGTGAAAAAAGAGTGGATGCTGATATTAAACTGATAACGAACGAGCCATTTGTAATAGATTTTAAAAACTGACTTGCCTTTGAGGACGTTTCGATATCTGGTACGCCTTCCAGTTCTTCTAAAGTTTCCAATATTGCTATGTATATTTCTTGGAATCTCAAAAGGCCATCATGGTTTTCTACAAATCTTGTTTCACACATGGCTGTTAATTTTTGCCATTTAGTATTCGGATAATGGGCTTTTATTTTATTTTTCAATATTTCGGTACGTTTTGAAGAGAATTTGATGAAAGTTCCAATTGCTTTGACTGTACCAATGCAATTCCGAACTTCTTGTACGCCGCATGAATGAGCAAGGGCTAAATTTAGGGAATGAGAGCTGCAGTGAACATATATAGCAGCCGGGTGTGTTTGCCTTATTACTGCTTGAACACCTTTAAAACTACCACTCATGGCAGTTGCACCATCATATCCCTGCCCAAACAAATATTTTAAATTGATCCCAAGAAATTTTAGCGAATCTAATATTACACTTGCTAAATTTTTTCCGGTCATGTCCTTAACTTCTATAAATTGTAAGAAATCCTCTCTTACAGAAAATGAAGAACTGCAGTTTTCTATAATATAACGCACACAAAGAGATAATTGTTCCTTTCGTGAAATGTCACTAGTTTCATCAACTAAAACAGAGAAGCAGTTTGCTTTGTTAACTTTCTCCACTAATTGCTCTTGTATAATTTTCCCGCAAATTTCAATGATGTTATTTTGAATTTGCGGACTAATATACATTGCATTAAGCTTTGATTTTTCACAGTGTTCTTTTAAATTCTGATCGCCACATGAAATATGCATTCGCAACAAAGAACGGAAATTTCCATCATTTATTTCTGGCTCTTGACTTCCAATATGCAGGGGTCCAGAGTCAGAAGATCCACGAAGAGGTAGCTCTTGACGACCACATAATATGATAGTCTCTATTATTGGCACAAGTTTCCTTCTGTTTTCGGAAATTTGATTTGCCCGAGCAGAGTCCAGTTGCATCCGTATATCCGCATCTTTTGACCATGTTTTCAAAAAGTTTTCTGCATACAATGTATTTGTTCGGTGGTATTGGCTTTGAGAATGATTCGAAAAGACTTCTATGGCATCTTTCCATCTGTTGAATGGTTTTGTTACCAAATATCCTAATTTTTGATGATCTCCTTTCCCAGCACACTCAGGTTTGAAAACTACACAATAGCGGCATAATGCACCTTGACCGTGTTCTTGTGTGTATGCGAGGCATGGGAAACGCTTTATCCAGTTTTGCTGAAATTTTAATTTCCTACTAATTAAAATAGGAAATTTAAAGTCTTCATCCGGCATCCATGGAGAATCTAACAATTTATATTTCACGCAATCATCAATTTTTTTGTTTAAATAAGAGCCTACATCAAGGGTATTCACCTCATAGATATTTTCAACTTGTTTTACAAGAATGCATTCATCAATGGTATCCCCAGCTTCAGATGCTGTGTTAATTGCAGACACATCATTCACTGAATTTTTTGATGAGGAAAAAGCACAAATATTGGTATTCTCTTCAGAAGCAGATGATTTTATGCGCTTGAAATTAAAATTAAACAAAGTATGATCTCCAGCTTTGTGTTTTTTCATTTTTATATAAAACGCGAAAATAATGCATCCAAATTGAAACAGTGCTATCTAAACAATATCCTTATATGTAAGCAATGTCACTCTCTTTTTATTCTAAGGAGTACCGGACTGGTTACGTGAATAATGCAACGTAGGATCTCCCTCCCGTTCCACATGGGTCGAGACTGGAGCCTACATGTCCCAAACTCCAAAAACCACAAACTTATCACTCTGACTTTTTTATTTATAGAGGTCATAAACACGATACTGTGAAACTGTTTCGTGTTTTGATCTCCGATGGAATCGACAGATAACTCACTATTTTTTGTGGAAAGAGAATTTTTTTTAGTTACGATATTTCTTTTTTGTCTCTCTCAACGTGTAAGGGGGGGGGGAGGTGAAAGAAGAAGAGAGAGAACCAATGTGGAGAAGCATATTTAAGTGAAATTTATCACTTTGCGACCCTCAGAGAAACACAAGTAAAAAATTACATGCGGTTTGAATGAACTGAAATGCAATAATTGTAGTTGGCGATACAAAAGATATTTTTTTTTTCGAACAGTAAGTTATATGACTGAAAATTTCGGGGGGGGGGTTGAACCCCCAAAACCCCCCCTTGGCTACGGCCTTGTTCTAAACTAAAACTCCAAGTATTTACACTAGCTACAAGGACATATTTAAGGGGAGGGGGGGGGAGGAAATCAAACTTCCAGGGAAAGTCTGGACCTTCCCTGGAAGTTTGATTTTCGCTAAAAAAAATTATAATGATCAGGTCTTCACAAAAAAAAGTGCCGTTTCCACTGTTCGGAGCCCCTCCGAATTTTTTTCAGGATAACGCTAAATAAATATTAAAGCAAACTGGTTAAGAAAAAATAACTTAGAAACCTAAATTTCTCTTTGAGGAATGGCAACCAGCTTTGACGTCGCTCCACTTGTTGACGAGAAAATGTGATATTGTGGTATTGTTTAGTTTTTCTCCGATGCTGTGCTCAGCTGTTGTCGTATGGTCATCCCGTAACATTTCACACTCAAGTTTCTGTTTTTAAATATTTCCTCACGGAACTTAAATTAGTGTGTTAATGGTGTAGTAGGTGTTTCCGTGCTCATATTTTCCTGTTGAACTGCAACTGTTTATAATGACCTGTGACACAAAGTAACAGCAAATCCCGTAAGGAAAAAGAAAAAAAAAATGGAATGTCAAGTTCGCAGCATGGCAGCATCTAGAATAGCGGAGGATGTATCTATACCAGAAGGCAAAGTTGAATCGGGTAAATTTCAGTCTAATTTTTTGTCAAAAACATAAACCTTTGATTTATTTATCGTCATTAGATTATTGTTATCGTTTACTGTAAAAATTTGTTTGTTTCCTTCTATTTATGTTGTCGTCTTTAGCTTATTGTTATCGTTTTCTTAGTTTAAAAATTTGTTTCTTTGATATATTTGTCAATTATATTTTACGTTATAAATAATAATTAAATGCTTTAGTAATTCTGTAAATGATAACCATTTTTTATCCTTCACATTAAATTACCACTAAAAAATATAAGAAAATATTACTTGTTTACTGTATACATGATTTTAATGTAAAATGCAATAATAGCTTGTTCCAAAAAAAAAAAAAAATTTGGTTTTTTATTTATTAATCATTATTATCGTATAAAATATTAAAACAGCTTAGATATTTGCTATGCACCGCGAGATGCAGTATTTCGCGGTGCTAAATACCCCAATCTACTAAGAATTAGTATAAGAATATATGTAGAACTGTTTTAAGGCAGTCTTAATAGAGAAATTATTATTGATTATGCACATGCATACATTGTCAAAAAATGAAAAAGTCGACTTGGGTGGCAAATATTCAGGTAAAATCATACAAGACGGTGCACAACCCATGTAAACATGGCGACAGTCGCTGGAGCTTGGTGGTTGTGAAGCGCCAGCGACTGTCGCCAACCATTTTGCACGATCAGCAAAGTATTTTAACACATTAAAATTGCACATATATTCCAGTAACAAAAGCATTAAAACAAAATACACTGTCCATATTTAACCTAAAAAACATCTGCAAATTCAGTAACAGGCAATTTAAAATTAACAAACAGTGGACCGTTTTTAACTAAAAAAACTACAGTGGATTAAGCAACCTAGTTGTACAGCTAATGTAAACAGGGCAAACACTGGCCTGTTTCAACTCAAAAAAACATTGGTGGATTAAACAATTTAGTTGTACACTTCATATAAAGTCTGTATGGTTAGAATAGCACATAAATAGCACTTTTGAAAACATAAGTATATCAAATATTAATTTAAAATTCACATAAAAAACCTTAAAGATTGGAAAGATTCATTTAAAAAAAGCACTTACCTTTATTTTTTTTAATTAACAGCTCAGAAATGTCCCTAACACCCACCAGCTTAAAACATAAAACCAGCATGCTTTCTTTCATTTACTTTTATATTGACACTACATTTCTAATAAACACACACGCCGGCTGATAATGTAAAACCAACATGCTTTCTATTTACCTTTATATTCACACCATATTTCTAACAAACACACACACTTTCTTTTCATACAATAACACAACACATTTCATTCCTTTCCATCCATAACATAAAACAATTTCAAATTCTCTAACTGACGATACATTTTTTTTATGGTTGCCAGTCAAAAATATCGCCGGCAGATAACTTCACTCCGGCTGTGCATCGCCCACCCTGGCACCAGAACGATCACCAATGAAATGTAAACACAAACATTGATATGTAAACAAGCACCGGATATGGAATATAGTCCAAAATTAAAGTTGCTCCAAAATATTTGGTATTTTCCTTTCTACTGTGCGACACCCTCACATCTAAATCTCTACCTTAGTTTTTAACTATAACAACAAAAAATTACTTCAGTGGATTCAACAACTTGCTGCATAGCCACTCTAAAATCTCCCAAACAGTGGCACATCTTTAATAACAAAAAACTTTAGTGAATCTGATGACTTGTGGTATTGTTACTTAAAAATCTCAAGCTAGTGCCATTAGATTTTCGCCAAACTTTTTAAAATTGAAACATTCATGATGTTAATCATACATGTAACAGAAATTAACTTAACTTTTTCCTCCCCGAGTTAATCAGATAATCATATTTATTATTTAGATAAAATAAACTGTATAAAAAATTTGCAGAGCATAAATGTATGGGATAATGTTTGCATAATTGCTCATTAAATTGAGAAATGTAAAAGAAAAGCATGTGAATGATTATATTTTAATCAGTTCAATTAAGAGTAATACTTAAATGTTTTAAATGAAAACAGAAGGAAAGGAAATTTATATTGCCAACTTATGTTATTTTTCCAGCTGTTTTATTTTACTGATTTCAATTATTGTATGAAATATTTTTTAGTTATCGCTTTAAGTGTGGAAAATGGAACTTGTGAACAGGGTCATCACCCCCACCCCCGGTCACAGAAACCGTGCGACGCGGCGATGCCCGTCGCAGATTCTTGAGAAGGTCAGCAGACTATTTCCGAGTTCATATCAGCTGGCCCAATGACTATTATTCCGCAATGATGTCATGCGGGTTGTACGCCATGTTCACAGACTATACTCGCAAGTAAAGTTCTTTCAGTATGCCGCTGCTGAAGCATGTTTGTGCATGCGAGCTGCGCCGCAATTGAAAATTCGTAATTCAGATTTGCGCAAAGCCAAAATTTTCGCCTTTTGCGTGGAATTTGCTCATTATACATGCATCGATATCGCTCATCAAGATTGCATCAGTGATTTCATATGCTATTTTTTTTTCCATCTGTTTTTCGAATGACCGTATTTTCATAGGTTGCATGCTACTGTATCAGCTTTTATATCAACAATTAAAATTACTATATATATTTCCAATAAGTAGATTATTTCTCCAAACTATTTTTATGAGTTTTAGTTTTTTTTTTTTAACAAAGATTACCTTGCAGACTATTTTTGTATTTTTAAATCTGCATTGCAGACTTACGCAGAAAATTCTGCGACTGGGTCCCACCCCCAAAGCTTCTTAACCTAATTAGGAATTCTGATGCATTTTTAAACTTGTGATATCAAAATGACGTTAATTTAATTTATGATATGCCACACTGTTTACAGTTATGTCTATTGCCAGTTTATAGATGGTATGTCACATGATCACTATTTTACACATTCGGATGTTAGAAAAGCTTTCTTGCAACCCTTGGCAAAAAGAAAGAAAACAGGATAAGATTGTGCTATTTATAAAGAATTTTTATTGTAATAACAGTAGTGTTTTAAACTTTTTGGCTTCAAATATAAGGTGATAAACAACAAAATTTCAAGTAAAACAGGGTAAAATCATACAAGCCGGTGCGCACCCCATGTAAACACAGCTCCAGCGACTGTCGCCAAGCATTTTGCACGATCAGCAAAGTATTTTAACACATTAAAATTGCACTTACAAAAACATTAAAATAAAATACAACGTCCATATTTAACCAAAAGAACGTCTGCAAATTCAGTAACAGGCAATTTAAAATCAGCAAACAGTGGACCGTTTTTAACTAAAAAAAATACAGTGGATTAAGCAACTTAGTTGTACAGTTATGTAAACTATGCAACCAGTGGATCGTTTTTAACTAAAAAAACCTCAGTGGATTCAGCAACCTAGTTGTACAGCTATGTAAACTATGCAACCAGTGGACCGTTTTTAACCAAAAAACCTCAGTGGATTCAGCAACCTAGTTGTACAGCTATGTAAACTATGCAACTAGTGGACCATTTTTAACTAAAAAAACCTCAGTGGATTCAGCAACCTAGTTGTACAGCTATGTAAACTATGCAACCAGTGGACCATTTTTAACTAAAAAAACCTCAGTGAATTCAGCAACCTAGTTGTACATCTAATGTAAACTGGGCAAACACTGGCCCGTTTTCAACTCAAAAAAACATCGGTGGATTCAACAACCTAGTTGTACACCTCTTATAAAGTCAGTATTTTTAGAATAGCACTTAAATAGCACTTACGAAAACATAAACACATCAAATATCCATTTAAAATTCACATTAAAAACCTTAAACATTGCAAAGATTCGTTAAAAAAGAGCACTTACCTATATATTTTTTTAAATAACCGCTCAGAAATGTCCCCAACACCCACCGGCTTATAACGTAACACCAGCATGCTTTCTTTTATTTAGCTTTATATCGCACTATATTTCTAACAAACACGCACAAATTCGTTTCATATATTAACACATTTCATTCCCTTCCATCAATAACAGAAACAATTTCAAATTCCCAAACCTGACGAAACACGTATTCTTTATAGTTGCCAGTCACAAATACCAACGGCAGGTAACTACACTTTGGCGGTGCATCGCTCACTCTAGCGTCAGATTGTTCGCCAATGATTTGTAAACAAAAACATTGATATGTAAACAAGCACCGTATACGGAATATAGTCCTAAAACGGTAATAAAAAATGTTCTAATTTGAATTTCGATAAAAATTGCTTTGAGGTATGTCAGGACCCATCCTGGCAAATCTCCATACAAAATTTGATAGACCTCTACTCGCCCATCTCAGAACTACATGACCTACAAACAAACAAACATTTTACACTTTCTGTGATTTATATCATATGGATTTATTTTACTTGATATACTTCAAAACTTTCTAATTTTATTATTTTTCTCTATTGCAGTGTGCCGTGAGTGGTTGGTGAGAGAAGATGGTGTTCTTGCTTATAAACTTCAATCTGAAGAAAGTAAGTTTGATAAAAAATAATGCATAATATGGAATATTTGTGATGTTACTCTTAAGCTCTACAAATATTATGCTATTCAATTGATCATTTATGTTAATTATAAAGTGTTGAAAATTGCTAAATTAATATTAATTTTTAAGAAATAAAAATTCCCATTTTTGCTTGATTGACATTTTTAAAAAAGCTAAATTATTCATATTCTAAGCAGCTTGGATATTTCCTGTTCGCATCACTGACTTGAACTGTATATTGCTGTATCAGCTGAAACATTTTATTAGAATACTTCATTTTATACCAAAAAATAAAATTTGGCAGTTGTATCTTTTTGTTTTTGTTGTTTGATGTATACACATTGTCAAATTATACAGGCGCATTCCATGCACAGATACATTCAAAGGTCTTGTAAATAGTTTTGTGGTGATTCCTGGGTTTTGCTGACATTTTTCTTTTCTTCTTTAGATGGATAGTTACCTAAAAAATATTTTTTAAGTTACAATAGTGCAAGCGCGTTGCATATACACACATATGTAGATGTATACATGTGCAGTTCGGTTGATGTGTGCAGATAGGTTTTTTTTTTTTTTTTTTTTTCAAATCTAACTTTATATATTCATACTGTATTAGCCTGACTATGTAATGCCCTATTGTTTGACTGATCATTTCCTGTAAAAACCTGACTCATGCTAAATTTGAGACATATATAGAATTTGTGACCTTGGATTTTCTAATTATCTTGATGAAAAATTTTAGGGTTGCCTTAATTTTGGTGTTACGTTGTATTCGGGCTAATATGGTTTATTCATTTATTTATTTATTACTGCTATATATAGTTAAAGATGTGTGAAGGTATTGTGATATAAAAACTATAAATTTTACCAATTTCCACACACTCCAGCCCCCACATTTTTCAGCATACATTCAGTTTTTTAATCTTTAAAGTGAACGTTTAGTCGAATTTTCTACAAAATAATGTTGTCAGTAAAGTTTGAATGAACATTTTAAGCAAAAATGGATATTTTTTTGAGTCAAAATGAGAATAAATAAGATGATTTTTTAAAAACATGCATTACTACTTGCTCTTTGGTTTTTCTTGTGCCCCCCTTGGGGGGGGGTGAGCCCCACAGGTTGAGAAACACTGATTTAACTTTTATTTTTTTATGGTAAAATCATACAAGCCGGTGCCCACCCCATGTAAACATGGCGACAGTCGCTGGAGCTTGGCGACCGCCAAGCTCCAGCGACTGTCGCCATGTTTACTAGTCATTCTAGGCAACCAGTGGTCCGTTTTTAACTAAAAAAACCCCAGTGGATTCAACAACCTAGTTGTACAGCTATCTAAACTAGGCAACCAGTGGTCTGTTTTTAACTAAAAAAACCTCAGTGGATTCAGCAACCTAGTTGTACAGCTATCTAAACTAGGCAACCAGTGGTCCGTTTTTAACTAAAAAAACCTCAGTGGATTCAGCAACCTAGCTGTACAGCTATCTAAACTAGGCAACCAGTGGCCCGTTTTTAACTAAAAAAACCTCAGTGGATTCAGCAACCTAGCTGTACAGCTATCTAAACTAGGCAACCAGTGGCCCGTTTTTAACTAAAAAAACCTCAGTGGATTCAGCAACCTAGTTGTACAGCTATGTAAACTACGCAACCAGTGGACCGTTTTTAACTAAAAAAAAACAACAACAGTGAACTAAGCAACCTAGTTGTACAGCTAATGTAAACTGGGCAAACACTGGCCCGTTTTCAACTCAAAAAAACATCGGTGGATTAAACAACCTAGTTGTACACCTCTTATAAAGTCAGTATGATTAGAATAGCACGTAAATAGCACTTACGAAAACATAAACACTTCAAATATCAATTTAAAATTCACATTAAAAACCTTAAACATCGAAAGATTCGTTAAAAAAGAACACTTACCTCTATTTTTTTGGTAAATAACCGCTCAGAAATGTCCCCAACACCCACCGGCTTATAACGTACTATATTTCTAACAAACACCCACAAATTCTTTTCTTATATTAACATAACACATTTCATTCCCTTCCATCAATAACGCAAACAATTTCAAATTCCCAAACCTGACGAAACACGTATTCTTTATGGTTGCCAGTCACAACTACCACCGGCAGTTGGCGGTGCATCGCTCACTCTCGCGTCAGATTGTTCGCCAATGATTTGTAAACAAACCATTGACATGTAAACAAGGCACCGTATACGGAATATAGTCCTTTTTTATTATTATCGATTTTTTTTTTCTTATAATCATAGTGTTTTTTAAAACTAATTTCAAAAAGCAGTAATTGACTTTTAACAGTACTGCTCAAAATGTTTGATCTTTTGTTCATATTGTAACTAAGAACTAATTCATTTCTTATTCTAGTTCAACATCACTATGGACATAACAAAGAAAAAAACCAGTTAGTGAGATCTGATTTTCAAGAGGCTCGTACTGCTCAAAAATCTGAAGAGGAAGAAGCTACCATGGTCAGATTAGCATACGAAAAAATGCTGAAAGAACAGTAAGTTTTCTGAGAATTCAAAGATGACTAATATGTAACATTTTTGCAGTGTTAATTGTAGAACAACTAAGTTTTATTTCCATCAGCACTGTACTGTAAGAAATAATTGCCTTTTTTTTTCATTTAAACTAGTAACATTTAATAAAAGTTTCTTCTACCATGTCAACTTTTCTTTTCTTTTTTAATTTGAAAGCAATATTTGATAAAGTACTAGTAATTTTTATTGGATTTTTCCAACTACATGTAAAAATCAGGGTGTGAACATAGCATTAGCATTCTTAGAAACACCTTGATCAATTCTTAGAAAAGTTAAATGAAATCTGTGAGCATGATTAGTGAACAGATTGCTATATCTTTCAATAATAAACTTCTGTTCCATTCTCACTCTTAATTTTAAAATTTATTTCTTAATGAATTCAGTGATGTGCACGAAAATGAAAAATGAAGATTTATTGTACAGAACTGCAAACCATCCAGATTTGTTAATACTGCTAATTTGGAATATTTGTTTATTTTAAATGGTAGAATTCTGTGATTTTACAAGACAA
Organism: Cheiracanthium punctorium; assembly: GCA_038373885.1. Lineage (NCBI taxonomy): Eukaryota > Metazoa > Arthropoda > Arachnida > Araneae > Cheiracanthiidae > Cheiracanthium > Cheiracanthium punctorium. Next base: position 149,075 of record JAWZYV010013724.1, read on the forward strand.
AAATAACTCTTTGGAAATAATTGTATTAATAAATGATCTAGAGCAGGAATGGGCAAACTTTTTCGGTCGCGGGCCAAAAATCGAAAAAAAAAAGTTTGGCGGGCCAAAATAAATTTTTCTAAAATTTTAAAAACAATATACAAGTATTAAAATTTCAATATGTTAATGATATTCATGAAATTGCGATTTCATTCTTAAAAGTTTCTTATATCGAAGTGAGATGTACTGATTCTAAAGAACGAGGCTAAATGCTCATCTGTCAGTCTACTTCTGAAAGAATTCTTACTAAGGTTCACTGTTGGAAACAATTGTTCACATATATAAGATGATGCAAACATAGCACTGATTTTCTGGGCGTGAGATATTAAATTTGGGAAACTTACTTTCGATAATGATTTCTGAAACTAACTTTGGCACATTTAGAAACAACTGCTTGAGATGATTGTTAGATTGCAACTCAATTAATTCGAGCTGCAAATCTGACCTCACTGCTTCACAATTTACGTTGAAAGGCATGGTAAAAATATCCAATTCTGTTTGATTGGCACTAAAATCTTAAAATCTGTGTTCGAACTCAAAACAGTTTTTTTCAAGCCATCTTCATAATATGGAAATATAACATATAAATATATACGTATTTTCTTTTTTTTTTCCCCGTTGGACCGGCAAATTAAAATTCTATCCGCGGGCCGGATCAAACCTTCTGGCAGGCCAGGTTTGGCCCGCGGGCCGTAGTTTGTCCATCCCTGATCTAGAGGGTTGGCAGCTATGGGAACACTGTCAAAAATTTTCTAAAGAAAAAAAAATTGTCTTGAAAAAATACTAATTATGGTCATAAAAATATACATAGTCAACACTAATGAAGTTTGATCACTAAGGTTTATGTAATTTTACACTATGCATGAATGTCACAAAGAACAAAGAAAGAATTGAAAGTTCATCTAAAATTTGCATTTTTAATCCCAACACTTTTCAATAAACTTTGTTCATTAGAAAGAACAAAAATAATCTAGCCGTTTCATGTAAAATTCTGAGTTTGTGACATCAGAGGAAGAAAATAACATATAATGGCAAGCAATTCCCGATAGTTGTCAGTGGTAAGCAGAAACATGGAGCGAGGTGTAGAGCTACTGCTCTTGCAAAACGCAAACAGATCATACAGCAGCACCAAAATAATGTTTTGTAGCACCAAATTAGCCAAATGTTCCATTTGACACAACCTGTAGTGAGTAGCAACCCTCGCGAATGTTGCTCGCCAAATGGCGATTAAAAAATCCTTACTGGCTGGTAGAAGTTTAGGTCCACTCGCCACAATGGCGAGTGACGCTCAAAAGACCGAGTTTTCCTTCCTCGTCGACACCTGACCTCTACGAGCTCTAGTGCTGACTTTTTTACTCACCTACATACCCTGAAATCCGATTTCCCAGAAAATTAGCTTCCTCCTGTCAGAAACTGGTTGTTCTCCCCTTCTGTCTGCACCGGACATGAAGACGTAGGCATAGATTTAACACACGGGTAGAATTCTTTGGGCGGAGGGGGCAGCGTGATTTTGGGGTCACTTGGATATGACCAATGAGGGTTTCAATTGCAACCGAGCCCCACTTCCCTTCAACCACGTTGGTATTTTTCATCTTTTCACAGTGCCTGATAAGACTTGAAGATACACGTGTTTTGCGATTTTTATGCTCAGCATTCAGCAACAGATATTTTAATCCAGTAAATTGTGCAAGTTTTCCCCAATGTCTCAAAAGAACTTATTGGCATTCTGGGGTGCTAAAAGGCAAAATGAAAATGAATCAGATTCTGATAAAAAAGATCGATCAAGAGCTTCAGCCGAGAGAGAATTTTCAGCCACTCCAGATGTTGTAAATGAATTATTGGAAGATGGCAATAAACGAAAAGCCGACGCAACGAAAACTAAAAACTTTGTCTTTTATTACTTATTAATGCTTCTATCTTTATTACAAATTTGGCTGGTAGATTGGTTTAAATGGCTGATAAAAAATAAGCCCTACCAGCCACCATGGCTAGTAGAAATTAATCACTTTGGAGAGGGTTGGTGAGTAGTATTATAAAACGATTCCCTACAACTGGAAACAGCAGTTCAGGAAAGGCTCCTTGTCGGAAACTAATGTTGACTGATCAAGAAGTATGCCTATTTCTTCAACATATTCGTAAAAATAGATATTTGGCACTTGTAGATCTTGTCACTTGTGGAAAATAAAGTTTTGAAATGACCATTTACTAAGAAACTGTTCTTTGGTATATCAAAAGGTGTGGATACACATTACACGAAGTAAGACATAAAGCATTTCTCATTTCATCGAATAAATGTCTCCTTATTTCAGAGGCCAAATCTAACCTTAGCTGAACTCCAATTCAGTGGAAGTATGTGCTGTGGACAGATGAATTTATTTTTCAGGTTTCTTGTGTAAATATTGGCCAAAAGTTTATAGGAAGAAAGGTAAAGCAAACAATCCATTTTGTTACAAGCGCATTTTTCTTAAAGTAAGCTCTGTAATGGTGTGAGTCTGCTTGTAAGTGAATGGAGTTGGTAATTTGCATTCTTGTACGAGCACGATAAAGGCTCAGTACTATATACATATTCTTAAAATGAATCTGTGCTCTTCAACCCAGAGATTTTGGCAGAAAAGAATATCTTTTCCAGCAAGTTAATGCAAGGCCACATATAGTGAAGATAACAAAAACTTAGCTATTTTCGAAATGTGTCCCTGTTTCAAGGTGGCCGCCAACAGCAAATCAATATCTTTCTCCTATCAAGAATATTTGGAGAATACTTAATAGGAAGATGACCCAACATCGTCCCCACAACATACAACAGTTAAAAGATTATACGGCAGGAATGGGGGAAAATTTCTACAGACACATTATACCGTTTAATCACATCCATGCATAAATTCCTTGCTCCGATTATCTGCCAGTAAAGTGACATCACCTCTTGGTAATTGAACTGCAAACATTTTTTACTTTGCAAAGAAATACACTTGTGTGACTTATCATAACTGTATATTTAGTTTAAAATTAACACAAATGCTGTTAATTTTAAACTAAACTGTATTGAGCATATTAAATGTTAATAAAATGTATATATTTTGCATATACGCTTCTATGTGTTTCGCATTTCAAGGTATTTCTTATGTGAAAGAAATTCATTGATGCAAAATTTGTACATAATTTTTACTTTACTGCAGATCTGCAGAAGAAGCAAGATGAAACAATTAAAATTTTGTTTTTGTAAAATTAATAGATCGGTATTGAATTAAACATGTTAAATTTTTTGAACTTGGAAAAAAGTTAACTGGTGATTTAAAAAAAAGCTGATATTTCATATATACAATATTTATCTGTTTTGACAAAACTCCTTAAAAGTGTCTTGGACTCCTTAGATTTTTTTTTCCCCCCTAGAGTAAAATTTTTACGAACCCTGCAAAATGTTAACCTATGTGAGATACATTTTGCAGGGATTGATGCAGACAAAATGTTGGTCCATTTTATGCTGTCTTCACAGAATTTCAATTGATTACAATGGCCCCCTCACAAAATTACAATTTATTAAAAGGGCACCTTCACAACAATAAAATTGAAAACAATCCTTCATTAGTATTTTGTCCTATATTTTAATTTGTTTTATAAGGAAAAAGTTACTTTTACAAGATTAGCATGAAAAATCACAAAAATAAACAGTTTTCACGAAAATAGGACCTTGGAAAAAATTCCTGGTTCAACCCTAATTTGAAAACATTTCAGTGTAGTAAATATTGTATTGGTCCAAATATAACATATTATTTGACTCATCATTTTCTGTTAAAAACCTGACTCGCACTAAATTCGAGGTTTAAATATAGGATTTTTCTAATTATCTTGAAAAATTTTCAGGTTGCATTATATTAGGGCTACTACAGTAATACAACAGAGTGTATAACTTTATAAAAAATTGTTCTACTTTACATTTTTATTTTTAACTTTTTTTTTAATTTTGTGCATTAATAAGCTCTTTTATTGTTTGTGCAGAGAAGATAGAGATGCTCTCATTGCCCAGCAACTCCAAGAAAAACTTTTAAAAGAAGAAATGGAGCAACAGAAACAAATAGAAGAAGAAGACCAAGTAAGTGCTAATCTGGCAGTATTTTAACTTGTCTCTAATAATGAATGTGAATGTTTGTATCTATACTTGCTATCTCCAAACAAATCTTTGGCATGCAGAGCTCTGAAAGTTTGAGCATGTAAGCCCGTAAGTTTGATAATTTGCACCTGAGCCTCAGAATTTTAAAGTGTTGATTACTTTTTTAATTATTAATTAATAACCACTGTAATGGAAGTTTTCTCACCCTGTAATGAATGCTATCATGCACATTATCTGCTTCCAAAAGTAGAGAATTTCGAAGAAAATTATGACAGCTGAATATTCAGTAATGTTAAAATTGCAATCTGTGTATTTTAACTTAAATTACATGGAAAATACTTGTGAAATCTTACAGCACAACATATCCTCTTTCTATGAGTATGATTTTTTTTTTTAATTATTCAAGCACTTTTTAAAATCAAGTTTTGACTTGAACATTGAATAACTCTGATGTTTTTCAGTGTATTTTCATGAAAGTTTTCATTATGATTTAAAATGTCTAATGATCCAGCATTTCCAAAAAGTGTAGATTTTACAAGATAATTTGATTAATTGGTTAAAGTAACTAATAATAAGAAGTTAGTTTCTTGAAGCAGTTTTAATGCAAATCACACAATTAATTTTTTCCTTATATATCTATCCATTTTACAAAATCCCACATTTTTTTTTTAATACCTTAAAAATTGTGGTTTTCAAAAAAAAAAAAAAAATAATAATTTTGTGAAAAATTGAACCTGTTGCTAGCACATGTTTCTGCCATATGACTGATTGTTTTCTAATACAAAATTAGCAACAGCAATTTATAATCCAACTTTTCTTCTTTCTAAAAGTATGATTATTTTTTTTTTTTTATTCGAACAGTTTTCTATTTTTAAAGAATATTTTATAAAAGGTCAATTTTTGACTTAAACCCCAATATTTTTCAATAGAGTTTCATGAATTTTTTCATGATGTTTAAAATGACTACTGTTCTAACATTTCCAAATTTTCAGCAAAAACGGTATATTTTACAAGATAATTTGATTAATTGTTTGAAGTATTTAACTCAGGAAATTTTAATGCAAATCACACAATTTTATTTTCGATGTATTGCTATCTGTTTTACATTGACTCACCAATTTTGAAAAAAATTCCTTGAAAATTGTGGTTCTTTACAATTCATACTCACTTTATGCATTAGTGATTGTGAAAATAAGCCATAGGACTAGATTACAAAATGTCGAGACTTTTTTATTTTATTTTATTTTATTTTTTTTTATGAAGCCATACCTTAATATCTAATGCTTCCCACAGTAGTTCACAAGAAATATGTGGAAATGCTATTATAAAATAAGTACTACCTGTTTGAAAATATACCATTATGATAAGCAAGATCGTTTTTCAAGTTTATTGCTATAAATGGGAACAGGATTCAAGAATCAACTGCGATCCTAATCTGACTGTTTGTTAAAAATTTGCATCCAGACTTTTTGACCTACTGTATTTAAGTATCTAATGAAAAAAAATAAAAAAAGGATTACCCTTGACATTAAAATAATGGGCTGAAGAAATTAGTTTCTTGAAACATAAGCAGGTGCTTTCTTTAATTATATGTAAGAACCAATGCTGTTTATAAAGTAGAAAGTCTATTAATTAGATATTCAATAAATTAAAATAAAATCTTAATTGTCATTTGAAAATTGATTCTATAAAATATATTTTCAGTGCTATTATTTATTTTTTTCCCATTCTAATTTCTAGAGGATAGCACTAGAATTGCAAAAAAAAGAAAAACTACGTTTGCAGAAAAAGAGAGAAGAAAGAGAACTTCGACAAGCCGAAAAAGCAAGAGCAGAACTTTCTGGTGCATCCAATTGTATGTTATAATATAATTATTCATGCTTTAATTTAAGAAATATTTAGATCTCATGGTGGTTTTATATAGTATGAAGGTTACTGAAGCACCTCAATTACTATAGCACCTTAAGAATGGTTTGGCAAAAATCAAACACATGTAAAAATATGACAGCCCTATCTATTTTATGTACTAGAGTGGTTGTTTTTTGTTTTCTTTCTTTCTTTTTTTTAATGGCATGTACAGGCATGAAAGTGCAAACTGGCAAAACAGCCTGAACTTTGCATGCGATGCAAAACTATCACACAATTACTGCATTACCTGTTATTAATATTTTATATATTTGTTATTTAACTAATATAAATGAATAGAGTAGAACTTATATAAAAAAAAATTTCTGTCTTTTGACGGAAAACTTTCATGCCTGCATGTAGTAGAAATTTTCAATCCAAAATAAGTATAAAAAATTTTGCTCCAGTTTTAAAGTGGTGTTCTTTTACAAACAACATCAAGTTGCAAATAGCATTACAATAACATCAAGTTGCTTGTTTGTTTAACAATTTGAAGGACACCAATAAATAACTTATCAGTTATGGTCTGTTGACTGCAGGAATCAGCAATCACTAGTTATTTAATTAGTTATTTGTTGTGCGTATGTGGTAGTAAGGCATAAAACGTTTTACAAAATGTACAGTTAGCAAGAGATTCTAAGATACCCCAGAGATTCTAAGTTATATTTAGTTACATATATTAGTTTAATTAAACTTTAGTTTATATTTTTAAAGAAAGATCGCATAGAAAGGACTTGTTAAAAAAATGTACTAGAAAATTCACTTTTAAATTACATATTTTTGCATTCAATTGCCTGTGAAAACATAGTTAGTTCTATAACTTTCATGAGCAATGACCTTATTCTCCTGAAATTTTTTAATGCTTCAGTAACATTGGTGTAGTTGTTTCCTCCTCTTTTTTTTTTTTTTTTTTTGTCAAGCTATTAAAGTTGAGGGTTGAATTAATCCTAAAAGAATAGGCCAGAAAATATTCAAGTACTTTCTTATAATCGCAACTCTCTGTGTGTAATTTTTAATCAATGAAAGGATTAAAAATTTGTTGCATTGTTTAAAACTTTTTATACATCTCTTAAAATGTTTAGTATGATTTTACCAGGAAATAAACTGAAATCCATTTTTGTTGTGAAATTTCTGTAAATAATTTTAGTATAAAAATGTAGAAGTAATGCTGTAAATCAATCTTTTTTTTTTTTTTTTTTTTTTTTGTTATAGTGTATTTACATTGTTTGAGCCACTGGAAGAAATGCAATTTGTTCCAATTAAGCATCTGCCCCAAAAATTGGAAATATAAGAATTTGATTGTTCTTTTACAATGAATTGTCGCTGCATGTTGTAGCCTTCCAATTTCTCAACTAGAATGAAGTGATCAACTGGAATCTAGCAATTAGGAATCCTGGTCTTAATTGCTGGTTATTTATAATGAGGGCACTAATGGGAATTTATGAATAAATGGTGAAAAGACTAACTTAGTTAAAAGGATTACTTCAATTTAGCCACTGGGAAAAAATGGATCACCAATGAAGAATGAGACACAGATTATTAAATGTAACTTAGGTATGAAATTATTGATTAGTTGCTGAATTACTCTAAAGACAAGTGTAGAACAGCTTAAAAACTGAAAAGATCAAACACAAAAAGCAATTCGTAACTCAGTTACAATTTGGAGATCTATGTTCAAGAACTAACCTGAACGCCTTTTACTTTCACTTACTCTTGAATTAATTGAATAATACTCTTGTTTTAAATAAATGGCTATCTGATTGATCATTATCCCAAATAATTAAGAGTTTGCTGTTTTTATAAAAATACAGATAGTGTTTATTTTTTATATGTCTGTTTATTTACATTATTAACATTGTGAATAATTATCCTCATTTTTACCCTTTTCAGCATCTAGTATAAAATCAGTTGATGATCTAGTAGCTACTAAAGAAGCCAGTACTAGCCCTCTTGAAAGAAAGTTTTCTGGTTTAAGTTTGGAACCCCCAGCAAATCTTACACCTGAAGAACTTCAAAGGTTTATTGAACATCGTGATGCTGTACGTAATATTCCTGTACCTAAATTCCAAACACTGATGATGATTCTAAATGTAGCCTTAATTTTTAAAGATCTGCACATTCCTATCTCAAGTCTTTTATGATTTCTGCTAAAGCTTTCATTGACAGTAAATATACTCCCCAGTGTTGGGCATTATTCAATTAATTTTTTTATTGTAGGATCAAAGAATTACAATTTTAGTTGCATCTGAATTAATTGCAATTAATTTAATTCAACTGATTGATTAATTGTCAAATGCAATTGAAATTAATTACGATTGAAATCAACTGCAATTGAAATTAATTGCAATTAACTCCATTAATTGTGCTTTACAATTATTTTAATTGAAATTGAAATTAACTGCAATTGAATGTAATTGCAATCAGATCCATTAATTGTGGTTTACAATTAATTTAATCGCAATTAAATATATTTGGTTTACAATTAATTTAATTGCAATTATTATTTTAGTTGTTACTTACAACTAATTACTTATTTAAATTAACTGTTAACTTTAAATGTGCTATACCAGTTGCAGAAGTGCTGGATATCATGCTAAGCGAAAGAAATACCTATTACGGTATTGTACTGCCATGTCTTCTAGCATTAAAAAGAAAACTTCAAAAAATTGAAAAAAAGGTAATTTAATTTACTGTGCTACTTTGATTGAGATGTACAAAATAAGCATTGAAACAAGATTTAAACAGTTTTTTGACCTTAACACAGCTGAGGCAGTGGCAGAACATGTGGCAATAGCTGCTCTATCTTATCCACGTTTTAAGAATAGATGGCTTTCTTGCTTAGACTTTCAAGATTAAAAAAAAAGAATAAAGAAAGAAGATAATTTTTTTTAATTTGATTCTGATTTTACTCAGTGTTACATAAAAATGTAACACTATTAGCAGATATCAACAACACACATGTGTTTGTAAACAACACAACTCTTTGCCACTCACGGCAAGAGAAATATTTAACCGTCATCAATCGCGCCTTGCGAACGTCCCCAGTCTGTGAAACGCTACGTCATAGGAGAAACTGGTTCTCCGTATCTCCGATCAGCAGAGGTAGAAAGGAATGACTCCGAGAGGAAAAAAAGATGAGAATTTCCCCACGAGTATGTGTGGCAACAGCGTTCAAAAAGAAGTTCGTTAGAAGGACGCTGACTCAGTTGAACATAAATCACGATGTAAGAAGCGCTTTTTTTTGCGAAGGGGGCTTCCCAGTAGAGTTCCGCTTGGCTTCCAGCCATTTTTGCGGACTGGGAAAGCCCCAAGGAAAGTTAATTTTCTGGAGATAATTGTTTCTCTCGCTGAATCTGAAAAATATTTTTTTGCTGCAACATCGGAGTGATAACCCCTCCATTGAAAAGGATTTCTTTGACTTTGTCAGAACCAGAATTCGTCGATGGAGTCTGAAAAACGGGCATGATTGGCAAATAAAGTACAATCTGAATTTGTTGTGAAACAGAAGAAATTTGTGTGGTGAAGCAACCCATGAGAACAATTCACGGTCTAAAGTTCTTCAACAAAAAATGCGATCAACAAGTGTGTAGCATTGAAAATGTACAGAGAGTGTGCGTGGTTCTCTATTTTTCAACCTGCATAAGTTGTGCGTGGGAGCGTCACCTGGGCGGCCATCTTGAATAAATGATGTGTGCCTTATAGTGAATCAACTGGTCTAGCTGATATTTCTTTATTTCTTTGTGAGCTCATCGAGATCATCAAAATTTGTGTGGCTGAATTTGCCAGGTGTAAAAAAATTTTTGGAGAGACTTGAGAAAGAACTGCCAAAACCTAGAACTTTGTGTTGATCTGCAATCAGAACTATCATCATCTGAATTTCAATTATCTACAATAAGGACTGGTATCTGTACTACTGTCTTGTGGTAAATATTAAATTTAAGGAAAAGTTTCTTCAATGTATCAAATTTCATAATTGTGATTAATTTCATATTTCATATCTTCACAAAATTAATATGCCACTCTTAAATACTTCAGAGTTTTCAAATTGAAGTATACTGGCAAAATTTTCATTTTTCAAAATGACATCAGTGTGATATTTGTGTCGATAATATGCCCATTAAAGCATTTCAGTTTTAGCCAACTAAAATTTTAATTTTTGATAATAGGTTTCTGGGCAGTGTAAAGTGAATCTATTTAATTGGCATATTATCTCAATGTGTGATAATTACATCTCATTTATTTGTTTTTGAATTTGGTATTTTTTAAATATAGTATTGTTTGAATTATGTCTTTTAAAAATGTTTGGTAGTTAGAGATCTCATATCTGAATTGAAATTGAGTTGGTACTTTTGGTCTTAGTATTATTTGATTCACTATTTTTTTTTAATATTCACCATTCAGAGATCTAATGTTTAGCATGTCAAAATATATAGTCAAGAAAACATTTTAAATTCTATGTCATTTTTAATTGTCAATAAAAAACAGAACTCAGAATTCGAATCACTTTATTTGAGTTAGTCAATTTTAAGAAAATGTTGCCTTTCAGCTTTTATCACAATATGGGTTCTGAGTCTTTATTCCTTACCAGGTGAGTGTAAGTAAAATGAGTTGTTCTTATCTCTATATTCAGGTGTCAAATACCTAGGCGTAACATAAATAGGTTTTTAATGCCTAGGCGGCAAACTGCAATGTACTACTTTTTTCTGATCTGAATTTTGTTCAGAAGTACTTCTACCTCTCACATTTTACACCCTATCGATCATGGCAGTTAAGGTCAAAGGTTTTTAAAACCCACACCTTAACACTCAGATTTTACACTTACAACATCTACGAATACTTACGCCCCCTTAACAAAGACTGAGTTATTGATATTGTATTTCTTTGCAGAACAAGGTGAAGAACTAAATTTACGATACCCAGAAATATACCAAGTTTTTATAAAATACAATACGCCTTTACCATTTTCTGCATCAGTGGAAAGACTTTTCTCTTTTGCTATGATGATGAATTTGCCGAAAAATCATAAATTATCAAATCAAATGTTTGAAAATAGTCGTGTTAAAGTCAACCTTAATTATTCAAAGAATAAATAAATACTTTTGGCAAGTGTCACAATCAGAACACTTATTTAAATACACTTCATTTATAATATTTTTCTTTGAATTGTATAAAAGTCTACAATAGCTCCTCGTTTCCTATTTTCCACCCTGAATTATTCTAATTAGTTCCCCACACTACACTACACCTATAAGTTGGAACCGGCTAAAATCCAGAATTCCCATACCTTTGCAAGCATTACTGAGAACTCCCAAACATGAAAATTACCTCATTATAGTTTTCTTTTTGTTTTAGACAAGTAATAATTCAATTTGAATTCGCACATATTATCTAATTTTGAAGTTGTTACTTTTAAAAGTTCTTCAAACAAATGACAATTAATTAATTGTAATTGCAATGTTTTCCAAATACAATTTATTAATTATAATTGCAATTTTCCCCAAACACAATTAATTATAATTGCAATGTTTTCCAAGTACAATTAATTAATTCTGATTGTAATGTTTTCCCAAGCACAAATAATTAATTGCAATTGTAATATTTTGCAAGCACAATTAATTAATTGTTAATTGTAATTAATTTTTTTAATTGTTAGTTGCAACTAATTTAGATAACTTAATTGTTAGTTATTTTTTTTCGCAATTGATGTTTGCCCAACACTGATACTCCTTCTCTCTCTTCATCAGATTTTTTCAACATAATCATTTAACCCAATTTTTAAAAATTGCAATTATTTTAATATTTCAATGAGTTTGTAAGTTCTTTTCTGTTGAACAAAAGACAGTTTTAAAAGATTTTTTTAAATCAGTTAACTGTAGTAGCATCATTGGGTTGCCCCAGAATATACTTTTTGTTTCTACTAGCTAGAGATGCCTGGAAAATCAAAAATAATTTCTGCTGAAGTTGTGAAGTTTTTAATTCATTGTAGTTTAAATCCATGTTATTACATTAGCATATAAAAGCCCAGAGATGTGGCCTTTCAGGGTTGTACTGTCTGAAACAAACCTTTTAATGGTAATTATACTTGCAGATCCATATTGCTTGTCCAGTCAATTAAAAATTTTGTACATTTGTGTTTACAATATGGGGAAGGCCATAGGCAACTACAAAATTCTGAAGATCCATCCATTCCCAGATTTTAGCAATTTTCAGTGCTGAGAGTGTTCTTGATGTTCAATAGGATATTATTTTCCATAAATTTTATGTATTGCATTCAATGTGAGCTTAAATTAGTAATCTACACTGTAAATTTTGTGTCACAAGCAAAATAATTTCATTATTTTTATAATTTTAGTTAGCTTGAAATAGTTTTTTGAGATTACAAAATTGAAGATAAGTATCGGCAGTTTTCCTGAGTTTTTCGTGAAAGTAATAAATAATCATAGTGAAATAATCGTACTTTGTAAAATAACACACATAACATGTGCTTATATGTACATTTTATGTGTGTTATTTTACAAAGTTTTAATTACTTTATATTTTAAATGCCTGTTCCTCTTGAGCGTTTCTTTTTTTTTTTAAGTAAACATAATACTTTAATTGACTATATATGGATATAGATTGAGGATCTTTGTCTTCAGCAGCTCACTTTCAAATTGAAAGTGAGATTACAACTAAATTATTGCAGAACAGATGTGTATACAAAAACAACACTCTTGATTTTTGTGTAGTTGTACAAAAAACACAAGTTTTTAGAGTTTTCCTGTTTAAGAAACCCATCACCTAAATATCAACTTCACTGGAACTAAATTTGTGTGACATAAACAAACCTTCGTTTACATCATGTACAAAGAGGATTCCTGTTATCAAGTTAGCTTAGCTACAATACGTTAATGTCTGTGGGTTGAACTCGCTGGTGGGGGTTGTAGCTTGTGATATATACACACAAATAGGTATTTTTGGCATGGCACAAAACTAAATATCTTGAACTGTAAGAAATATTTTTAATTTTTCTGCATTTTTAATATAGAAATAACAGTATTAAAGTCCGATTAATAACTTTTTTAATTTGTCAACTGTATTTGAGTCAGATCTAACCTGACAACAATATTTATTCATATAGTTGTATCCATCTCCTTTTCTCAAACAGTTCTTATATTTTGGTAGCGGTTAACACAGAACTGGGATACTTTTCAACTAATTCTAAAATAATGAAATTCTAAAATAATTGTGATAGTCAGAGTAATAAAATAATTTCATATTTCTGTCACTTAAAGAAATTGAAATATTAAGAAACTGGGTCGGAAATCGAAAGCACAGCCTTCCCAGTCATTTGACAATTTTGTTAACTTTTGGTTATGCATATAGTATTAGTTATTTGATAATCTCTGCTTATATTTCAGGAGCTTGCTAGGTTGCTTCAAGAACAAGAAATGAAGGTACAAATTTAATCTTCTGTGATACATTTCTCTATAAAAAATTGTATACATGCTGAGATATGTAATAGATATGAGTTTGGGCTCATTTTTGAAAGCCCAAGCCTGAGCGATATTATTTAAGTCAGAGTCCTAGCTTGAAATTTCGGATAATAGATAAATAAAAGTCAATTACTTTGATAGAATATCATAAATTTTGCTGCTTGAACAAATTAAAGCAAATAATAAAGCATAATAGCAAACTCTTAATGCACTTTCTAATTCTTCATGTTCAAATCTATCAAATAATGATAATTTATTTCTCCCATGAATCACTTTTTAAAATCTGTTTACAAGAAGTATGTTCAATAAAGGAGAGATTTCTCACGAGCCCGAGCCCAAACACAATCATGAATTTCCGAGCCTGGGCTTAGGATGAGCCTGTCTCTTCTCTAATAGATGAGTTTAAATATTTCTTCAAGATACTGGAATTGCAAATTATTTAGGCATTTACTAATTTAAAACCAAGCATACCTTGTATAGTGGTTTCTTCCCTCATTTGTTCTTTCCTTATAGATAATACAGTTACTGGTTTAAATAATAATATACTCTTACTTCTCTGTCCAAAGAATCTTTTTGTGGAAAGGGAATTACTGGAAAAAGAATATGTAATGGTGAACATTTATGCAAGATTTCAAACCACACACCCCCTCATATTGAAAATTTTTATTTTTTAAACCAGGATGGCACATAATACTGTGCTTGCCATTTTCTGCTTGCCTTCATAAGCATATATGTACAGATAAATACATATACAGTCAACTCCAGTTATAGTGAACCCGGATATAGTGAACGCAAATCGTTAGTCCCAATTCACTTACATTAGAAATATGCATAACATTTTTCGGTTTTAATGAACATGACTCCAGTTATAGTGAACCTAAAAACTGAACTTCGAAAATTCTGGAAATGGGGGAGAGGAAGTTTTTCGATGTCTACATTCTCAAAGGTTGTCTGTATTGCATTTGACAAATGCACAAAGAGATTATCAAACATCTGTTCCGAAATACAGGGGAATTGTCTAACAAGGGGGGGGGGGGGAACAGTAGCGCACTAGAGAAAGGGCTTAGACTCTTGACCGCTGTGAAACCAGGAATTTATCCATTGCAGGGATGCATGACAATTTTTAAAAGAGACATGTAACTTTCTTTATTCTCATTCTTGACCAGAAAGAAAAGACCACAAGCGCTTCAATCCAATTCATCAAACTGTGCCCCTCCTAATTGTATTCCCGTTTGCTATCCGGGGACTTCTGTAAAAGGGGATTAAAGTCTTAGCCGGTTAGAATCAATGGCATTTTTCGGCTACTAAGCACTTAACCAAAAGTAGTGTACATTTCATGGTGAACGAAAATGGACTTATATCTCTTGTCTTTGAACGATTCCACTTTCCATTCCAGGCGAAAAGTGGTGCACGCAAGGGAAAGGTCCAAGGGGTCTGGACCCCACCCAAAAGAGTTACCAACTTTGCTGTGATATGAATTGGCGTTAACTCTTCTAGTAGTTTTTGATATTTTATATAAGGTTTTATCAAATTCTTATTTTTAGCAGTTAGTGTAAGTAAAGAAAAGCATAATTCAAAAACATGCAAGTAAATTGAAATGCAAGGTGCTAATAAGGCGTAGTCAGGTCGGGGAAAACAAAGAAATGTTCAGCGATTTTTCAGGCGTTTGGTGTTTCAGCTTTATGGGTTGGACCCGGTGAAATAACACAAGTTAAGAATTACCACTACATGCTATTGTTTGATTGACTATAGCTTTCCAGTCAATTCAATGAATCTCTCAAATTATTGTAGCACTTAGGAGTAATAAGACATTAATACAATTATGTTTGATTTACACAAACATTCACACACAGTGTAGGGATAAAACACTAATTTTTTCTTAATGTATATAATGTATTCCTTGTTCATATGGGGACACTTCGCTTATAGTGAACTTCGGATATAGTGAACGAAATTTACTGGTCCCCAGAGGTTCACTATAACCGGAGTTGACTGTATACATTACATTTTTTAAAAATTAAATGTATATTGTTACTAACAGTGATCGCGATAATGCTTCTAGATGCGTATTTCACGCCTTAGAAATTTAGAATACACTTTAAGAATTTCGGAATGCATGTTTTTACACATTGCTTTTCCATATAAAATTCCGTTTTATCATCTGTGATTACGGCGAGATTTCCTCTTGAAAATTATTTTTATTTATAGTCAGCTCTCTGAAATCTGTGATAACTTGTAAGAAATATTTTTAATTTTTCTGCATTTTTAATATAGAAATAACAGTATTAAAGTCCGATTAATAACTTTTTTAATTTGTCAACTGTATTTGAGTCAGATCTAACCTGACAACAATATTTATTCATATAGTTGTATCCATCTCCTTTTCTCAAACAGTTCTTATATTTTGGTAGCGGTTAACCCAGAACTGTACAGAACTGTACTTAATGTAAACAGTGAAATTTACAGTCAACACTAACAGTGTACCTAGATTGTGTTATCAGTCATTATATATAATTTATGTGTTAAATACAAATTTAATTATGCATTTGAAAATGTAGCACAATTGTTCATTGCTTTAATTACTCCTGTGGATAGGAAAATACTCCTTCTAAAATGGTTATAGAGTAATTTTACTCTTCTGAAAAAAAATCTTAGATTGATCACTGGTTACCAATTTACACTATTTTTATATAATTTGTAGAAATAAAATAGTCTGTATTATAGTGTTATAAATGTACATATTAATTATACTTAATGGGGTAATATAAGTGAAACATTGGTCAAAGGAGAAAAGAAAATTGGAAAGACGGAAGGTTAAAAAACACTGACATAGGGTATATAAAAGAATTCTTCAAACTAATTAAATAAATTTTATTTTAGGATCAAAATGATACCAGTAATATAGATAGACAAATAGCCATTGAAGCTCAGGATAGAGAACTTGCTAAAGTACTTCAGGAACAAGAAAGAGCTAGAGCTAGAAAAGCTAGAGAGAGAGCAAAACAAAAAGCAGCATTAGCTCAGCAGCAAGACACAAAAGTAAGTTGCATTGACTATGTAAATGTATGTTTAAATCCAAAATGCAAATTATTTCAATCTTATGACATAATTTTATAATTTAAAGAAAAAACCATATATATGTCTTTTCTTGATTATCGTATATTAAAAGATAAGTATATAGTTACTTAGATTGAAAGCTGAAAAACAATATTGTCAATCATAATGCAAGTACCTTAAAGATTATTAGAGTATATTAAATTGAGATAGTACTCAACTTAACATATAATTGTGTGATAATATTTTAGTATCTTAGACATTGAGCTATTATTCCTGTAATTATATTTATTCAGTGGAAAATGCAACTTATTGTAATCAGCATATGAAGCCCTAACAACTGAATTATTAAATTATGGAAAAGCCTCATACTTAAATTATGTTTTGTGCAGTTTGATGGTGTAACGTGAATGGTTAGTAAATTGCGTTGTGTCCGCAATAACCCAGGTTCGAATCCTGTTCACAGCACCAAAAATACTGTAACGTGAAATTCGGCAAATGGAATTGTCACGTACAGCCCGGATACGTAAAGTGGAAGTTCACTGCGTTGTGCACTAAAAGTGATTTAATTTTAGGAATACATTCGTGCAGAACAGAAAAAACAAACAAGTTGTGAGATTTAACAACAGGAGGCGATCTGTACGAAAAAGGTTCGAAGTACAAAAAAAGACTTGCCCCTACTGGGTGGACCACTAGGATGATTGTTTTCGTGTGCTGGAAACAATCAGGCACACACATTCAGAAGCAATAAGAGGGCACGTGACTCGGACTTAAATTGCAACCCACAACTTTATTTTTACACAAATACAATTACACGTTATTTTGGCTATTTACTGCTAGAGATCTCCATCTCCGAAAGACTATCAAATATCATCCTAGTTTACTACCGCGATGTTCATATAATAATATTTACTTCATTTTAGTTAAACCGTGGCTGGATCCAGTTGGATTTCTAAAACGGACAAAAAGGAAAATGTTGGGACTAAATCAACAGGGGACTCCAGGACCCACGTGAGGACAAAAAGGGGGGCAACGCAGAAGCATCAACGAGGAACTGGCGGTCGTAAAAAACCGAAGATGTGTGTGTGGAAAAAGCTCGTGCGAGCTTATATATACCTTTCTAGCAACCCCCCCCCCCCCCCCATTCCTAGAGCACGCCAATGCCGACAAGCAGCGTCGGTGCGTCATTGCCGTCGAGCTGGTTCATGGCATACATCTCCACGGTTGGCGGGAGAAAACGGCAGGCGAAAAATAAGATTGCACGCAGTGATTATTGCCGTACGCTTGGAATGTTTCCACGTGGTCCCGGGAGTCATGTTGATTATTTGAAATATTCTAATGAATATAGAGTAATAAAAACATATAAAACATTATTTAATACGGCGGAGTAATTAGTTAAAACTTTTTTATTTGGGAATACCTTATTCCCCCGTACACGATATATATTTCGGTTACACACATAACCATCATCAGTCGTTTCTTGAACTCGCACTAATGGCGGCTTCCTTTTTATCTCTTCGTTCTTCTTCTTCTTCCGGAAATTTCGATGAATGACGTCATCCCATGATTGGTCGATTGTATGAAGTGCATCGTTGATGCTGCCATCTGTCGTCATTATTTCTAAGCTCTCACGAATGTAGGCATATATATTATTTTTAAAGTTGGCTATTTTTTTAATATTTTTAAAATCAATGGTAATGGGCTCTTCTAAAGCAAAACGTGCCAGAGCGGTACTTTGTTTCTGGAGGTTAATGTCTTGAAAATGTTCGTTTTTTCGCTCTTTAATTTTCCTTTTTGTAACTCCGATGTAGCAATTTTCTTTATTAGTGTCGTTTGACATAAAGTTAATTTTATAGATCCCTGCGGTTTCGATGGGGTTGATTGGGTCTTTTTCCGATCTAATGCGCTGAAAAATTGTTTTATTAGGTTTAATTGGAATACGGAAGTTCTTTTTACTGGCGATATTAGATAGTTTATTGGCTATCCCCCGGCTAAAGGGGATAACGGTAGTATAACGTGGTTTATCTTTTTGACGGTTGTCTATAATATTTAATTTACGTTGCCTTGCTTTGAAAACTTTATCAAAAATTTCACGAGGGTAGTGGGCGTCTTGACATTGTTTCCTTATGAAAGCAATTTCTTTGCTCCCCCATATCCGGAATAATTGCCGACTGGAAAATGAGAATCCTTGAGGAACAAATTAAACAGACACACAATAGTACCATCAAACTTTGGCTTCGCTATGTCGACGATATCTTCGCTATCCTTACCACCCATAATAATGAAGAAAATAATTTAATCAATCAACTTAATGCCATAGACCCGAACATTAAATTTACCTACGAACAAGAAATCAATAATAGCCTCAACTACTTAGATGTGAACATAACCCGAAACAATAATCTCATTGAGACCACCATTTTTCGAAAACCTACTTGTAATACTAATATAGTAAATTTTAAATCTAAAACCCCTTTCAACTATAAAATTGCTGCCATTCGTTCATATATCGACCGCGCTTTCAAAGTTTGTTCTAACAACGACCTCCTTCAAAAAGAAATTGCTTTCATAAGGAAACAATGTCAAGACGCCCACTACCCTCGTGAAATTTTTGATAAAGTTTTCAAAGCAAGGCAACGTAAATTAAATATTATAGACAACCGTCAAAAAGATAAACCACGTTATACTACCGCTATCCCCTTTAGCCGGGGGATAGCCAATAAACTATCTAATATCGCCAGTAAAAAGAACTTCCGTTTTCCAATTAAACCTAATAAAACAATTTTTCAGCGCATTAGATCGGAAAAAGACCCAATCAACCCCATCGAAACCGCAGGGATCTATAAAATTAACTTTATGTCAAACGACACTAATAAAGAAAATTGCTACATCGGAGTTAACAAAAGGAAAATTAAAGAGCGAAAAAACGAACATTTTCAAGACATTAACCTCCAGAAACAAAGTACCGCTCTGGCACGTTTTGCTTTAGAAGAGCCCATTACCATTGATTTTAAAAATATTTAAAAAATAGCCAACTTTAAAAATAATATATATGCCTACATTCGTGAGAGCTTAGAAATAATGACGACAGATGGCAGCATCAACGATGCGCTTCATACAATCGACCAATCATGGGATGACGTCATTCATCGAAATTTCCGGAAGAAGAAGAAGAACGAAGAGATAAAAAGGAAGCCGCCATTAGTGTGAGTTCAAGAAACGACTGATGATGGTTATGTGTGTAACCGAAATATATATCGTGTACGGGGGAATAAGGTATTCCCAAATAAAAAAGTTTTAACGAATATAGAGTACTTACTATGTTTTAATTGCAACCAACTTGGGCCAGACCACGCCATAGATATTTAAATATCAAAAGGATTAATTAACAAGTTAGAGTTTAAATATTTACAAGGGCTTTCAATCAAATGAAAACATGTGGTCATATTTATGCCACAGACAGCTAAATATTCCTTATCTTTATTAGCAGTTCTACAATTATTTTATTTATTTTTAATGTGGGTTAGATTATTGGAGATATACAGTGTGCCTGCTTGTGTCTTTTGTCACCCCAATAATTTCTGATCAGCAAGAGCTAAAATCCTAAAAGTAGGGTCTAGGTACAGTAAAGTTGTCTTGTGTTATGCAAGAAAACTGCTTACAGCACCACCTGACAGCTTGATTTGGAGTTAGTGTTCTTATTAAAAAACTGTATAAGATACAGGAAAAAATCATTTAATTTGTTCAGCATCATTGATTTAGTCAGTGAAAATGCTTTCCGTAATGTAAAAAAATAGAAACCGAAACTGCATATTTGTTTGGTTCAGAATGCCCAAAATTGTAAGATAACATAAAGCTGGGGCAAGAGAAAAGATCACGATCGAGAGCATTCCTTATTGTGCCACAGTGGTAGCTTGTATGATTTCAATACAAGAGGACCTCCAGTTCAAATCTTGGCTGTTGCATGCTTTCATTACAAATTTTTCAACAAAATTAGTAGGTGATGTGGTTGTGCAATATCATTTAGCAAGTATATCAACTCAACTCAACATTCATTTGGTACGAAAATTACATAAATCTCAGTATTATGTAAACATTTTGTGCACAAAAGTGATACAAATGAAAAGCATAAAACTCATATTTGTCTGATCACTGTGACAGCAAAAACTAATCACATCTTTATGCTTTAAATTCATGCTCTCTTTTTTTTTTTTTTTTAACACTGTCGAAAAAGAAAAACTTTAAATTTCATGAGTTTGTCTTTCAAATCTTCTTTCGTCAATGACACGATCATTCAGCACCATGTGCAGTCCCTTTCAAATGTGGAAGTTGAATTTGAACTTTCATCCAGCCTTACATGTTCTCTTTCACTGTGGCCGAGGCTTCCAATTAGAGAGTGTTACATCTCCATTTATGTTTGCTTTGGCATGGTCTCAGGATTACTCCCATGTTCCAGTGCTAATGCCAAACTCCCAATACCGTCACTTTTCTACATGTTTAATTTACTGATATGATGCATTTTTAATTGGGGACTTCTACGTTTTTGTAACCTTTTCTGTTACATTTTGTAACATAATTTAAGATAATTGCATTTCTTAATCTTTTAAAGTGTTCCCTCTGTCATTTTTTTACCTTCAATGTCATCGCAATCTTTTGGAATTTGTGCCATTTTGTTTGCTCAGGTAATTTTTTGAGTCGTAATGATGACTCCTTATTCTTTTAAATCATGTATTGTTTCATAGCCAGGATGAATATGTATAATACCGTTCTTTTATTGTTAAAAAATATATCTTGAGTTATATAGTTAAAAACATTAAAAAGCCATTAAAATCTCAGTAAAAGTTTAAAATCACAAACCATTTTAGCACTTTCTGCAGCTAAACCGCTGCCGTCTTCAGAACTGAGCCTGCTCGGCTCGCTCCCCTCCTCTTCACCAAATCCAGCCACTCTATCTGAGCATGCGTCATGTCTGACGTATCATGCATCAAGACATCATGCGTCATGACATGACGCATGTGCAGATAGAGGAGCCGTGGCTGGATTTGGTGAAGAGGCGGGGAGCGAGCCGAGCGGGCTCAGTTCTGAAGACGGCAGCGGTTTAGCTGCCAAAAGTGCTAAAATGGTTCGTGATTTTAAACTTTTACAGAGATTTTAATGGCTTTTTAATGTTTTTAACTATATAACTAAGGTATATCCGTGCTTGATTTTAACTAAATATCTTGAGTGTTTCAAATTTGTTATTCCATGTGTCTTTTTACAAGCTGGTGAGTTGACATTTTTGTTCATTTGAAAGATGATTTTGTACCATGCATAACCTCGAGATCAAGGTAAGTCATTTTCATGTATTTTATTTAATGTTATGTTCCATTTTCACAATGCACCTCTTTTTTTTTTCCCTTTCTTTTCATTCTTTTTTACCCATTTTGATCATTGGTCACTTGTAATGGTGAATGCTTTGGTTTCAGTGTAGCATAACCCTGAGTTTTGCATTACAATCATGTGAAGTGAAACTGTACTTTTGCTGGAAAGAGGGCTCATCTATCTGTCATCCTCAAAATGATTCCCAGGAATCAATTCAGATGAAACTTGGGTCCATTTTAAGACTCCTTCACAAAATTACAATCGATTGAAACAACCCCTTCACAAAAATACGATCCATTAAAACAGCCTTTCATTGGCATTTTACTTTGCGCCTTAATTTGTTTTGTAATTTATTTTCAGAAAAAAGTGACTTGTACAAAAATTGGTATGAAAATTCACAAAAATAGATGTTGAAATTCACAAAAATAGGACATTGAGAAAAAATTCCTGAATCAACCCCTGGTTGCCTTCAGCAGCAATACACATCTCAACAAGGGACTACACTTTCCACTGCATCTTGTACAACATGGCAAGTGACATGCTTTCACAAGCATCCGTAATATAGTTTCTAAGTTCCTGCAGTGTTAGTGGAGGGCTGCATACACTCGCTGTCTGATGTATTCCCATAGAAAAAGTTCAATGGTTTCAGGTCAGGTGAATGTGGAGGCCATTCTACACAACTACCATTCCTGATGACTTGTTGCTAGAATGTGTCCCACATTTAATGTTGGACACTTCGTACCTTGTGTGGAGGAGCACTGCCGTGTTTTAACCATATATTTTGGAGGTCACTCACCAGAAAATCCTCTAGAAGATTCATTATTACATCCTTTAGAAGGTGTAAGTATCGGGATCTTGTTAACTTGCCCTCGTAAAATACCAGTCCAATCAGTCAGTTTTTTAATATTCAGACATTTATTGGCCAGCCTGCTTGATGTCAAATTTCATCAACACATTTAGGATTATCCAGTGACCAGAAGTGGGTGTTCTCCTTATTATACATAATATTATATGAAAAGCATGTCTCATCTGTCCATATGATGTCGACAAGAAACATTTCCTGGGCCTAAGTGACTCATGATGAAGTTGCATCAGTCATAGCGTCTCTGAGCATGCTATTAGTGTCTTCACTGATTTCGGATAAGGGTGAGCACCTTCAAGCAACCTTGAGGATGCTTAAGGACAGGGGCGTAGCCAAGAGAGGGGGTTCGGGGGTCATAAACCCCCCATAAGAAATTTTTTGCCATACAAAATGTATATTCTGCACTACATTATCACACACACGTATGCATATATATGAGTTGTAGTAGTCGTAACCCCCTCCCCCCCCCCCCCCCCCCCCCATGGAAAATTTCTGGCTACGCCCCTGCTTAAGGCAGGGATCACTCTAGAAATGGAAAAGGGCAGGGTGCACATTACAGAAAAAGGGCAGTGTTTGGGAAAAGGGCATATCATATCACACAAAAAGGGCAACTTATGTAATTATTGTTTACAAACACATAAGGGTAGCTTTTATAAACATACTTTTATGTCCGAAAATGTGTTTTCTTAATAGCAATTTTTTAAGCGAATGATTAAACAAATTTTGAAACCAAATTTTTTCACTTAAAGAAATCTACACTTTTACAAAAATTGTGTAAGGCGTCCATTATGCTTTATACAACAACAAAACAAAAAAAGCATAAAAAAATTAAATTTTGTTATCGCAAAATAACGGGAATCCGGTTTTGCCGACAAATTTTTCATAATCACGCCAATTTTCGGACCCGAAAATGACCGAAAACATTCAGATTTAGATTCAAATTTTATCGTATTCAGCGTCACTGCAACTTTTCTCTCTGTATATATGCTAGTCTGCAACTAGTGGAGGGAAAACGGGACACTTGCCCCAGGCATAGTGCTGTTACGTCAAAATTGAAACGGAAAGAAGGGAGTGCCAAAACAAAGGTTTGTTCCGGGCGACTTGACCTCTAGTTGCAGCACTATATGCATAACTTTTGGAAATATTCTGTAATAAGAACGCCAGTTTAGATAAGACGTGTCCGAGGGGAAAAATAAATTGCAAGTGCACGACATAATAAAAAAAGAGGGGGGGGGGAAATGATAGTATTTTCTATCGTGGGCGGCGGCAAAAGATTTTCTAAACAGGCAAGAAGTCTCATAATTATTGTTGTGGAATATTCGTAATTACATAATTATAAAATAACTCCCAACCCTTCAGGGATCAGAAACAATTTGACCCTCTTGCACACATTTTTAATTTCCCAATCGATGAATTCAAAATAGTCTCAATGGCTTTCCCCACTGCGCATTTTCGCACTGTCCATTGGACTTTTGCTGAGCGCGTAGTACAGTAAAAATGAACATCCCAGGGGCGCGTGCCCGTGCAGTCGACGAGACTTGCATTCTCGCAATCGTCGACGATTTCATTTTTTTGGAGGGGCTGCAAAATAGACACAAATTTTGTATTGACAGTTCCCACCCCTATCTCCGCCTAAAATAGCCCTATACATGGGCGCCGGCAGAATATTTTCCAGGCGGGGGGGCAAAGACTACTTTAACATATGGTTGCCATGTTGGAAAGAGCAAAAAAGCAAGAGAAAACAGTGCATACAAAAATCCACTTCCGGAATTGCCCTTGTCTTGAACTTTCCAGCCAGCCGTAAGTTTGGTTGAATGTGTTTTGAAAATCTGAAAAAATAAACGATAACCAAGTGGCGTTTATTAATTACTTACAGCATTTATAAAACACGGTAAAACGCCATTTACAGTAGGAAATAAGTTATTGTTATGACTACTCTGCTGGATGACAGATTGTTCGAACAGGGAGAAGAGCAGCGACTGAGCAAATGCCCCCCCCCCCTCCTCCCCCACACATCATTGATAAGAGAATAAACAAATCAACTTCCTGTTGACTTGATGTTGTTGGAGAGAGGCTTTTTTGGGGTCTATCATGCTGTACCACGTGGCCCCGGTCTAGCCGAGCGCCAGCAATGGTAACGAGAATCAAAGAGAAGGGGAAACAAGGAGGGATGGAGAAAAGGAGAGCAGCATTTTGATTGAAAAAAAAACAAAGAGGGTGGAATTTTATCAAGAAAAAGGGCAAGGAGGGCGGAATTTTATCAAGAAAAAGGGCAAGGAGGGCGGCATTTTACCGGAAAAAAGGCACCAGGGCGGGCCGCCCCCCTGAAACGCTCTAGAGTGATCCCTGCTTAAGGATGACCACCTAGTTCATTCTAGACAGTCCAAATGTGGCTTTTTGTGAGGCTACTGATCTCTCTTGCGCTGCTCAGAGGATGGAATGTAATGTGGGATTACAGTCGATTATCTGCATGATAGATCTAGGCCGAAGGGGAGAGCATTGACCTTTGTGGCAGACTTTTTTTTAAGGGTTCCTAACTTTTATTTACATGAAGTTTTGGAAAAACCACAGAAAACTCTAAAACAGCAAGGTCAGCAGGCACGACCTGGGTTTGAACCAGGCACCTCCGGCTCCCAGTTGAGAGCGCAAAATGCACTCGGCCACTTGGGGCAGCTCTGAAGATAGGAAGGACAAAAGCTAATACATCTTCTGGCTGCACACACTTGTGATGGAGATCACATATTTAATAATAATTTTCATTTGTGTTTACTTTCTTAAATTTAATACATTTTAAATGAAGCATTTTAACTTTAAAGTCTCTTCTCACTTTTAACTACACTGTCTTTCGAAATTTTGTATTACGCCTTTTTCCCCCCCACATGTTTAATTTCAATTAACTGCCTATTTATCCAGATTTAAAGCTTAAATTATTCTATCGCCCTTTGTTCCATGTCAATAATAAGTCCGTTACATTTCTTTAGCTTTCCTAGCTGTTAAGAAACATCTGTTTCTCATGCAGAACATCTACTTTTTATTAATATGCATCTATGCTTAATGTCTTTCTATACACGTACACACTTTATTTCCTTTCATTGCCATATATGGACATGGCCTCACATCAGTTAAAATACAGCTGAAATAATTTTTTATCCCACGGGTTTACTGTAATTTTGGCTGTCTTTATCCTCAATAATTTGGTGCCCAGCGCATTGTTATGTCTTGCCTTTCTCTCTGTTGACTA
The DNA here is from genome assembly GCA_038373885.1 of Cheiracanthium punctorium. Taxonomy (NCBI): domain Eukaryota; kingdom Metazoa; phylum Arthropoda; class Arachnida; order Araneae; family Cheiracanthiidae; genus Cheiracanthium; species Cheiracanthium punctorium. The sequence continues at coordinate 175,117 of JAWZYV010013724.1, forward strand.
AGAATATTCAGCGGTTTTTCGGCATCTGTAATAATGAATGTATTGTTGGCTCTTGTTTGGGCATTCTTTTAATATGCCAAGTTTAACTTTCTCGCCAACCTCCTGATCATTCTTTGATTGAATTTGACGTCCGATTAAGCAGACCCTTTTTAACCATCCTAGCTAGCGGTTCCCAGCCACCGCCATCATGTAATCTTTTCCAAGACATCAAATAAAAGTTTTGTTTTTCTACAATTTGTTTCTCTTATAACTGCTTCACAAAGTGACGTTTACCTGGATTATTTATACGACTACACAACGCTCTCCAATGTATCTCCACGCTTCTAAGAGTAAACCTTCAATGTAATTGAAATCCCAACTAATTCTTCAGCATAACACTGTCCTTGGTCTGCCGGCTTCAGGTCTATCGGTCACACTGCCCATCTCCCTGAATTATTTCATTGTATTTACGATTACCTGCCATGAAAGATGTTGCCCTCGTGGCATGTGTGAAAATGTTCACAATATAGTCTCTGTGCTACTCTTCCCTGTCATCTACATTTATCATAAATCAAGACCATCTGGCATACTCATTGGTAGAAAATGTTGATGTAATTGTGGGTTTCAACATACAACCCTATAAAACTCTTTTATACTAGTGCCTGGTGCACAGGTTCTATTGGTCTTTGTGTGATATTTATTTGCATAATAGCAAAATTTATACAATTTGCATACCAAATGGTGTTGAGTTGAGTTAATGTCCTCGCTAAATTATATTATACAATCCATAACATCTATTAATTTGTTACAAAAGTTGAAGCAACATCATGCACCAGCCGGGCTTGGACTGGGGTCCTTTAGTTTCGTAATCATGCATGTTACCACTGTACCACAATAAGGAATGCTCTAAAGTGTGGCCTCTTTCTCTCATGTCGTGCTACTATTTTTAGAGTTGCGAATCAAACAAATATGCATTCAAAGAACTTTGTGATAGACTTTCTTCCTGTATCTCATATCGTTTACGAGATATGAATGCTAACTCCAAATTTAGCTTTCCGGTACCACTGTAAGTGATTTTCTTGGGATTCACATGACAGCTATTCTGCACTTTTATGACTATAGCTCTACTTGCTATTAAAAAATCTTTGGGGAGACAATGGGCAAACTAATTAATGAATATTAGATAATTCAATTTTATCGAGCAATCATTTTAATCATTTTTTTCTGATACTTATTGTATTAAGAACTTTTTAATTGTTTGATTTGCATTTAGTCTGTTTGCAGCATTTTATTTATTGTATCTAAACAATTATAGTAGCTGCACATCTCTTAATAGTTAATATTTACTACAGAATCTTTGTATGCCAACTTGAAAATGACACTAAAAAAATGACATGTTACATGAACAAAAACAAAACAACTGATTAAAATTGAAACTAAGTCCAAAAAGATGAGTAAACATACAATCAGTGGTGGGAAAAGCTACTTTTTTTTGTAGCAAACTACAACTACAGCTACTTTTCAAAAAATGTAGTTAACTACAACTACTTTTTGACAAATGTAGTTAGCTACACTACTTTTGAAATGTAGTCGCTACTTTTAGGAGACAAATTTTGCTAACAGATTCAGTTTGCATTGCATTCATATTTAAGGATATTTGTATCCTAATTAGAGAAAACTATTCATGTCTTAACTAGAAAAACTATTGCTCTAATAAACAACTACCAGGGGAGTATTTGAGGAGGGCGGCAGGCCCCCACCGAAAATGTAGAGCAATTATTAAAAAGGAGCTATTTTGAAACATTTCTTTTAACTTTAGAACAATAAAGTTTAAAATACTGAATCGTCCCCTTCCCCCGAAATGGAAGCCTGTACATACGCTACTGACAACTACTGCTAATTATTGAAGTATTGCTGAAACTTTAAGTTTTAATACCCCTATGATAAAAAAAAATTTGGAAAGGGAGTTCTGAAAGCATGAGAAAAATCATGAGAACCAAAATAGTTTAAAAAAAATAAATAAATTGGATGTCTGAACAGGAAAAAAGGCCCGTTTTGAGAGCCCTTTCATGTTGTACAAACATTCTAGTTTCTTGTGCACAAATCAAAATTAATGAGTATAAAGGTCCTTTTTCATGACTTACCAAATTAGTGATTTATGGCAAATGACCCGTGTGAACCATGTAACATTGTATGTTTTAATTGAAAACATCATATATGATATACATATTATAAAATAATGAAAACCATTACTAATTAAATTCATGATATATCTATTTAAAACATTACATTAAAACAATCCTCTATATATGTTAAAGAAATTTTAAAAGTTATAATCATCACAACTTTTTCTTCTTTGTTTTAGGCATAAAAGAATGTTATAGAATTATATTGTTATTTTAAGGCTAAGAGAGAGATAAGTCTCTAAGGATTTTACAAACTATTAATTATTTATAGAAATTCTCTCGATTTATTGTATATTAAATTTATATGTGCCGCAATAATAAATTTGTTAAGCTAAATTTCCTTTATAATATCTATATCATAATTGTGTAACAATAAAAAGGCTTCGAAACTTATTTTCCATTCTTCTAACTCAATGATAATGGATTCTAAGACTAGAGATCAATAATATTATGATGAAGAAAAGAAAATTTTCTGGCAGGCGGAACTTGGCATACACATCCGCTAATAATACAAAGAGATTTTAAAAAATATTAAAATCAATTTTAAATGAATAGTCTTGTTCTAAACGAGTATAAATACATGGGTAATTTTTAATTCAATTTTAGAATTATTTAAAAATGTTTTTTTTATGCTGGGAAAATAGAGAACAATCAAAAATAAGTTAAATGCCTGTAATAGTATAGAGGCCCAAAATAACCTCTTGCCCCGGAGCCCCATCTAAGTATGATCAGGGTCTGCATATTTTTGCCCACTATTGCGTTTTTGCAACATAAAACATTTCAAAATTTCCAACATTGAATTTTAAAAAATTACGTAGGTATACTTGAGCAAGATTATAATAACCAAGAATAATTTTTATTTTAATATTTTATCCATTTGCATTGTTAACTCTTATGGATATTAAGCTGGGATCAGGGAAGGATTTAGGGGAGGGCAACCGGAGCTACAGCCCCAGGGCCTCCACAAGAGAGGAGGCCCCCATAATAGACATCTCTACATAAAATTTCCTTATGAATATCGAACCCTGAACCTCTAGGCTATGTGTTAACGGCTAACACCTTCGCCATACTTGTCTTCGAAAAAATTCTTAACTTGTTTGAGAAATAATTAGGGGCCACCACTCCTTTGTCGCCCCAGGGCCTCCACACCTCTAAATCTGGCACTGTCTGGGATGGTTATTTCTACAAGGCGCTCAAGTTTAGCATGCTAGAAAATTTTCCTGGACAGACAAAAAATTTGTAATTTTCCTTCTTCTTTAAAACATAAAACACAAGGCACTGATACTCAGGGTAAAAAATGGCATTTCAATTTACTGTACTTTGATCAAGTCATGTTCTCCATCCAAAAAATGTCTCCCAGTTGATCTAGTGATGGACATCAATAACTGTTACAGTGGAAATTGTTTTATTTTTATTATTATTATTATTATTATTTCAGTATATATGAATTTTTAATCTATATTATTGGGATATTTGGGGACCCGGGCGCTATCTGCCCCCTCTTGCCAGTGTGATAATCTGGGAACGTCAGAGAGAAATCAAAATTAGAACAGCTTGCACTTACATTGATGTCTCTAGTCTGAATGTGAGTGTAAAAGAAAAAGTAGCTGCATTTAACTTCATATTAAGGCAAGGCCCACTGGCGGATCCAGAGGGGGGGCATGTGCACTCCCCAGATGAATCAAGTTTAGACCATAAAAATTGACTTTTTTAAAAGTTAGAATACACATAAGGTTTGAATTCTTAAAATATCTATTTCTGTGCATAAAAGTGAATATTTTTTGCTTTCGAAAAGGAATTTTACATATCTGAAAATTGTATGCTTTTGTAGCATCATTAATTTTATTTGGTCTTTTTTTAAAATTGCACCCATAAATACAGTGTAGTGCTCACTTGCCAGTATCAGGATTGCCAATCATTCAGTGTCCAGTATTCCGTGAACTTCCTGTTAGGCGATATCCTTTCACAGTCGGTCCTCGCAAGTAGCGAGCCGCCCCCCCCCCCCCATGGGGTGGGGCAGGGGAGAGATTGGGTGTTCTTTCAAGCATCAGTTCCAGTTCTATGCTTGTAGTCAGAAGAAAGAGCAATTGCACCACGTGATCAATCGCCGAAAGTGATGACGCGGCAAAAGTAGCTTCCAAAATGCGCTACAAACTACTGATTTTTTGTTACACACTACACTACTTTTTTTAAAAAGTAGCGCACTACACTACAAACTATAAAAAAATGTAGTGACTACTGTAGTTTCGCTACTTATAGCGCGCTACTCCCCAGCCCTGCATACAATGCAATGAAAAATAAATTAATAAATTATGTATAAAATTATTTTAATTACTCAATTATCTTTGCTTTACAGATTTCTCCAGATATTCAGCCTTATCCAGATATTATTGAAGGAGAAACCAGTTATTCAAGAGAAAGACTAAAAAGTCCCGATTGGTAATATTTTTTATTATAGTAAAAATGTTGGAATTGTTCTTTTTACTTTCCGAACACGTACCATGTAAGAAAAGTATTGTAATCAAGAAAAAATTCAACCTTGAAATTTTGGTGTATTTACACGTTTTGAGGTCTGGATATTTATGCTGTTTTTATGAGATATGTACGTGTGTGTGTGTTTGTGTGTGAGTGAATACAATAGCTCCTAAATGGTGCATTTGATTAAGCTCAAATTCGGTATATATGTTATAAACAACTGTCGCAAAACTGGTATTGATTTTGGGGTGTATAGCACTTAGTTTTTTTACAGGGCTGCAAAAAAGATTTCTTTTACATTATAGTCTATGGACGGAAATTTTTGAAAGTGCTCTAGCTTCTAAAAGGTGCATTTGATTGAGCACAAATTGAGCATGTATATACGTGTATAAGGTCACAATCACATGATCTGCATGGATTTTGCTTTGTGTAGAGTTGATAGTTCACAGGATTGTGAACTATTATTTTATCCTGTGAAAATAATTCTTATACATTACGACATATGGACGCAAATCATTTAAAATGAGCTAGTGTCTAAATGATGCATTCAAAGAAGTTCAGATTGGGTATGTATATTAAAGGTTATGGACATACAACATGTATAGATTTTGCTGTGGATAGGACTTGCAGTTTTTTGACAGGACAACAAATGAGTGTTCTTTTGCAGTATAGCCTATGGACAGAAATTCTTCAAAGTAATCTAGTGTCTATTGGGTGCATTCAATTCAGCTCAAATTGGGTATGTGTTTTAAAGGTCATGGTTTCATGGCCTGCATAGATTTTGTTGTGTTTAGATCTAGTTTGTTCGCAGGTTTGCAAAAAGCAATTCTTATATAATAGGGCCTAAGGATGGGAATCATTTAATGTGAGCTAGTGTTTAAATGGTGCATTCGGTTGACGTCAAATTAGGTATGCATATTATATGCCACTGTTTTGCATACTGCATAAATTTTAGCGAGTGCATGTCCTACAGCTTTCTACAGCGCTACAAAAAAGTATTCTTATACATTTTGGCCTATAGACTCAAATCATTTTAAGTGCTCTAGTTCCTGAACACTAGATTCGATTGAGTTGAATGAAATTTATTTAAAGGCTTGGTATATATGAAGTGTTTGGAAAGTGGAGTCACTCCAGATTTTTTTAATCTCTTAAATGCAAATTTTACATCATGTTTATTAAATGACTTTATAAAATATTTCTGGCAGTTTCAGTTAAAAGCCTGCAAAGAAATACATTTAACACAAAATTGCTTAAAATAAAAAATCAGGCTGCACGAAATGATATAGCAGTCCGGACAGTAACTATGCAATGTATTTCAAATCTTCTAACATGAAAAAATATTTTGGTCCCCTCAGTTTTGTGTTAAACATTTTTCACTGTATTTATTATTACTGGTTAACCCTTAACCCATAAGCAGGTGCCCTGGGGTAAATCTCAGCCCAGCGACATTTTTTCGTCATAAAATGGGTGAAATTTTTTTAGAACAAGTTTACCCCATCTCCTACCTTTTGAAGGTCAAGGTCTAGTTGTGGTGGGTGAAATAATGTTGTTTCTTTGTTATCCGAAAGGGAAGAAAATTCCACTTTGGAATTAAATACTCCCGTGCAACTAACAACATTTCATTACATGTTAATGTAAACTAAATATAAGCTAAATGTAAATTAAATATAAATTGATGTTACACTACTGGTATGTATTGACAAAAGGCTATTAGGTGAAATTAATATCATATTAATAAAGTAATTAGTGATTTTGGGTATAAAGCATATCATATGAAATTTTTTTCTCGGAAAGCATAATGTTTAAAGGAACTGCTAAAAAATCTCTAAATAAGTATGAAAAGCATGATTTCCTCCCATGAAACATAATAGAACTGACGTATTTTTTGTTTTTCAAACGTTTTTAGTCAAAATATGAAGAAGATAAAATGGGGTAAGATTTACCCCACATGAGTGCTTAAGTTACAAAAGTAGGCACGCCTGCTTAGGGGTTAAATGCATGAATTTTAAACATGTTCACTGCTGATCACGGTATAGTGCATGGCAGCTAAGCGTTTAAGCTAAATTTCCTGTATCAGTTTTGTGAATAATTAATTTTTCAAAGACATAGTTTGAAAGAAATATGTGAAAGTTTTATTATTTACGACATAAATCATTCATTATTTAAAAAAACTATTTTATATATGAAATAGTTTATGCAGTTTGATATGTGAAATTGACATAAGAAATTTTGCTTGTACTCTAATACTTTTTGGTCCCACAATTTTAAACATACAATGCAGAATCTACATCACTATGCATTCAAGGGTTGAATTTTTAATATATATTGAATCTAGTAGGATTAAAGTAAATTAATATGTGAAAAATATGTTGTTAAAATGTACAAATGTACACTGCAATATTTTCCATTCTGCAGTATATTCTGTACAATTTGCATTTCATTATCTAATTTTTAAAAAGTTTTTTTGGAAATATTATGATTTACATCAAGACCATGAATGAAAAGTATTATTCTGATAATCTTGAAAATTACTATCCACTTAACACAAATTTCATTTTTAAAAGTTGTACTAGTTTCTACCCTTATTTATAATATACTCTTGCTTTTCTAGGGCAACTGCTGACCGCAGAAGTTTTGCTTCAGACTTTTCAGGTGATCCAGTCAACAACATTGCTGCAGCTCTAGATCCCACATTTAATGGTACCCACACCCTCTTTTCGTCACCTACACGAATTTCAACTCCTGGCAGTCCTGCATCTTCTCCTTTAGCAGGTAATATATCCATCTTCATAGAGCAAGTCCGTGCAACAATGAGAACACATAATTTAAAGCATCATTCATTTTTTAATTTAAATTAATTACCTTAAATTATAATTGATTTTTGTGTCGAACTTCCAGTGTTGAAAAATCAGAATATATTTGACTAAAGATTTTCTTAAAAAGCATTTAAAGTTTTTATCCATGGGCAATACTTATACTTTACTTATTGTATTTATTTATCTTTTATTTATTTAAGGCTACTATCCACTTTTTATTATAAATTAAAGAATTCTAATTTCAAAAATTACATTAACACTATTATCTGTTATGAATCAACATCTAACCATAGATTTTGAACAGAGTAGACCATCCTCTTGAGGGAACAGACACAAAAAGATTTATGGTTATTTTCAATTTTAAAAATCGCGTGTTAAAAAAGACATAAAAAATATACTTCAACCCTTTCTGTACCAAGCATCATAAATAGGTGGGTGTTCAGTGTAATTTATTGCAAAGGACTACAAATGCACGTCCATGACAGAAACAATTTGCCCCAAAGGACAGCTTTCATGTATACACATTTTTAAAAGGGGCTTATTGTACTTTAAATAAAAGATGTTACTATATTCCTAAAATGATTTTTAAAGGTTACTATCTGTTTTTCAAATATCACTAGACCTTCAAAGTTAAACTTTGTGATTTGCTTGTTCAATTAATGATACTGTATCTTTAATTTTCCAGAAGTGTCACCATATAGTGTTGGAATTATAGGCGATGCAATGCTTATGGGAAATGAAGAAGACAGTGTTGCACCTCCATACATGCCAATTCAAGGAACTCGTCGGCCATCTTCTCTTGAAAAAGGAAAAAAGTCTAAAAAGTCAAAGGATAGTTGCAAAACTCAGTGATTCAAATTCTTTACCTCTTTTCTATCTCTAAATTTCTGTGTACTGGTGTACAAGTTGTTTCTTTAATTATCTGAGGTATTTTTGTATGAGAACAAAGGCATTTACCTGCCTTTTAGTTTGTAATTAGTGTTTCTCTTTACAAAACACTTTTTAATTCCAAATAAATGCTTACACATTTTTATTAATTTACATTGAAAAATTCATATTACTTATAACTTAAATAATAATTTTTTAACAAATGTACAAACTTAATTACAGGCTCAGAGGTATTTTTAAAGGTATGCCCTCTAAATTTATTACTGTCACTTTTTAAAACTGTTTTATATTTTTAAAAAGTGTCTTTCCATTGCTCTGTGAAGATTACAGTTTTGCTATCCAGAGATCTGATATAATTTATATTATTAGTCACCTTTGAACAACTTTATTATGCACACAAATTTTATAAGAATGTTCTTTTTTTTTTTTCCCCAAAGTATTAGATGTTAAAAACTTGGAATTTTTAGAATTTGAAATCTTTCATTTATCATGTTTTTTCATTTTTATTGTATAGCATTCATAACACATCATTGCAATTTTATAAGTCAGATTTGAAAACTTTTTATTTTTTTATGAGCATTTATATTTGAGATATTTATCTGAAGACTCAGTAGCTATGCACTCTTTAAATAATAATAATCTTTACCAGATTTTTATGAAGCTATTAAAGCTAATTGTCTATTACAACCCATGTAAAATTAGATACAAAACATGCTAAAATGACAAATTTTATGTGATTGTTTATCTTTCGTCATGTAGTTATCTTTTTGAAATGTAGTAAGAACTCTATATTTAACTATTTGAAGATATTTAAAAAATGTGAAACTACGTTTAAGTTTGGATGCTTTTGAAAATGCATTTGTAGTTGCACCCTGTAATTATTTTCAGAAGTAAATTTGTAATACATTGTAAGATTTTGCATTAAAAGAAGTTGTCAAAATTAACTTAAGTGAAATCACTCCAATCTGGCAAATAGCAGGCATTTTTCAGTGCTAATAAATAAAAATGGATCAACCCATTAAGTGAAACTAATAAATGTGTTTGCATACAATAAAATGCAAAATTTCATTATTTTACTTAAAGGACATTTATCTTATATCTTGGTGAACCGAGCTTAGACTAGAAAAGCGCATTACATTATCCCATATATTCTGCAATAATATTTGATATTAAAACCTTGTAATAAAAATGCAATTCCTTGCTGAGTAAAAAAGCAGGCAGGAGCTAATAATTTAATCTTCTAAACATATGTTAGCAGATCAAGACGTAGCAAGGAAAAAAAAAAAATCCTGTGGGGAAGGGGGATGTGCTCAAAAAATGAAAAAGGTAGAATTTCTCACAAAAATGCTTGATTTATTGACATCCAATTAATAAAAATCTTAACATTTCAAGGAGTGCCCAAGCCCCCATGCCACCCACCCCTTCCAGCTTTGTCCCTGTGTAGCATATTAGAAATAATAATAAAAAACTTTGTTTTTAGCTGGTAATTTCACAATATCAACCTGTGATAAATGATAAATGTACAAAGGGATTATGAGGTACTTTTTTTTTCTCCCTTTGTTTTCAAATTCTGTATCCCTAAATAAATACTTGAATGACCAACATTTTTTTAAATGCCTGAAACGTCTGTAGCAGTCAATTTGGCTGCAATATCAGTTTACAGACTTACAACTTAACTTTTAAGGTTAACTAACATTAATTGTATATTCTCATAGTTTGTGAGAAATATGTTCTAAAAGTATTTAGAAGAGGAAAATGATAATTGCAACTGCTAAAACATTGTTTTAGATGTTACAGTCACCAACTGTAGATTTTTTTTTTCTTGTATTTGTTATTAAACAAAGTTGTTTTCTTAGTAATACATTTTTGCAGCAGATGCATCCAAGATTTCTATGTGCCAGAAAATTATTAAAAGAAATATTTACTATGAAATTAGCACTTTAAAAATGTAGGAATATCAGAATTAAAGCCTGAATTTCTTTTGTATTCTAACAAATTAACAAGAAAAATTGTGCAAGTGTTTATCTCATACAAATTATGTGGTGGGAAGCAGGAGCACTTGTTCACTGCATGCAATTTTCATTATAATTTGTATATCTACTACAGGACAAAATTCTTTGTTTGACTATCTTCTTTATTTTTATTTCAGGAAATAAAAACTTGAGAAGAAATATTTATTTTTAATTAAACTTATGTGTTCTCGCTGAATCAGTTCAGTGCTTATTAGTAAGAGTAGATAAAAATGCATCCTTCAGCAGACTAAAAATTTTACATTTTCAATGAATGTATCTAATGTGTTAAAATAACTTTAAATATGTTAAATAATTTTTAATGAATTTATTTGAATTGTTAAATATCTTTGTATTATGAGAAATTATTAAAATTCATGATTTGTTTAAATGTACAACTAAATATTTAAAACCAGTGGTGTTTTCTATTGCCTTATCTCAAACAGCCTCAACCAAACAGAAAAAAAATAGTAATAAAAGGTTTATTCGTTTCACCAGTGTAAGACATTTTACTGATATTTAGGTTTTAAATTTGTAAGCTATTAAAAAAATATGACAATTTCTCTTTTTTCCTGGACACTATAAAATATTACTGTATAATTATTTTTCAAAACCTCATGATGCTTATTTATCTATTTCTTTTGCTTTAAAAAGCTACTAGTAATACCTATTACTTTTACTTTTTGTGTTTATGTTTAGTGATTTTGTCATATTTTACTTCTTTTCAAACTTCTGTATGAATGTAATTTAGAATTTGTATAATTGATGTGCCATTTGTGTTTTAGTATTGTGAAATGGAACTTTCAAGTCTTTCACAAAAATTTTACAAAATTAATATTATTGTTTGTAGTCAGATGAATACTAAAAGCGATGAATTTTGAGATAAAACAATGCACTTTCTGTTATGGGGGACATATACCCTAATGCAAATGAAATTGTATGTGAAGTATATCAGCATCATGACTTCTGCTGAATAATGATTACTAGAAAGCTCAAATATATCTTCAGATGCTGTGTGTTGATATGCATAGAAAATGTTTTTATGTCCCTACATTGATTTTATATTTAAAAGATGCCATAAATTATGTATACCCTTAAGAAGGAATGAATAAGTAATTATTCAGTAAAGACTTTTGCCATACGTATTTTGAGAAATTACTCATTGGGATTCTTGTCCCATCGTGTATGTAAATTATCAGCATCAGTTGTACTCTGTGATTATATAAATTACTTTAAAGAATGACATGCAAGTGAGCAAGAAGGCATATTTTTATATGTAGAAGCATGATATCTTTAGAGAAAGGTTATTTTGTTTTAAAATTATGTATCTGACATAAAGCAAATTTATGTATATATGTATACAAAGTTTTCAAATGCTTTTATTCCTAATGCCCTTTTAAATTGATTTTTTAATTTTTTTAAATCGTCTTTAGACATTTCATTTTGATTTTCAGTAGAAGTAATAACTTTTCAATCATTACATGTGTTCTTAGTCTTGTTTTATCTATTTATTTATAGTTGTATTTAGAATTTAGCTGTTTTATATCTTATTTTTAGAGAGTTTACTGATTCTTTTATTGTGTTAGAATTTTAGTATTTTTGTTGTGTATATTTTTATGTCACCATTCTTTATATGTACTGTAATAAAATTTTTTATTTTTTACTTTGATTCAGTTTATCAAATTTTCTATTAAAATCAAATTTACATGACCAAAAATGTAGATTATTCAGAATAGTTTTACGAAAGATTCCCTATGCTAGGAAAGAGGGTAAACTTTTTTAGTGCAAGGACTTAGGTTTGTATGCATCTGTGAAAACTGTTTTATTTGTGTGTTGGGGGATTAAGACCCTTCAGACTACTGATTTTAAATCCTCTAACAAAACGTTTGATTTTAACCAAACTTTAAATATCTTTAGTCTGCATTTAATTTTGATCATTTTTGTAACTAGAAGTAAGCATCTAAGACTAATGGTTACAAAAAATAAAGGTCTGTCAACTTAGACATGGATATGTTGTATGTACAATGTTTGCTAATTTGGCAATGAAAAAGTTTCAAATTAGTGTAACAGAAAAAAATTTATTTTATAGGTAAACTTGCACTTGTGAAATCCACCCCCCCCCCCCAAAAAAAATAAAAGTTTTATTATGCTGGTTTTTGAATTTACTTCCGATTATAAACAATAGACAATTTTTTTGAAAGTACTATCATGAGCTGGTTCCATGTATAAATTGATTGGAACAAAAAAGAAAATTTTTAAAATAGTCTGCTTGCTTTTAAAGTATTAGAATTTCCCCATAGTTATAATGAAAAATAAAAATTAGGGTTTTTTTTTTTTTTTTTTTTTTTTTTTTTTTTTTTTTTAAAGAAGTGTTCATGAAGTATCTTCAATTTCAGTGACAGGTTGTCTTTTTGTTTATCACATTTGGGGGGGGGGGGATAAAATGTTGAAAGTTGTGATGGTTTGCAATTTTTTATGATTTATCGCCAAGTTTGGTGCCAAAAATTAGTACCCAAAACCATGGCGCCAGCAGCATAGGACAAGGGGGGGCGATGCCCTCCCCCCCCCCCTGGATTTTTGTATGCAGTGTTTTCCCCTGCTTTTTTGCTCTTTCCAACATGGTAATCATATGTTGAAGTAGTTTTTGCCCCCTCTTGAGTAGTCTTTGCCCCCTCCCCCCCCCCCCCCCCCCCGGGAAATATTCTGCCGGTGCCCATGCCCAAAACTGAATCGAGCTTGGTGATATCTTCCATATTTGCTGAGAAACTAGCAAATGCTAATGTTTATGGCAAAGGGAAAGTATAGTTAGAATATGCCTGATAAAGATTTTAAAATAGTTTTTGTAGGCAATTTTTACATAGATTTCAATTCCATAGAAGGGTCCCTTCTATAAGGGGCTTTCTGAGGTGTCCTAACTAGGGATGTATTAAATATTCTGTTGTTGCCAAATATTGAACAGGTATTTGGCCAAATATTACATACAGGGGCAGCCCGACATGGTAAGCAAAGTAAGCATCGCATCAGGGAGCCATTTCAATGATTCACATTGATCTAGAGCATTAAAGGGGATGCCACGTACCCTACTGCCTCCTCTGGCTACACATTTAGCCGAATAATTTCAGAAAAAAAAGAAAGAAGATATTTTAAATATGTATTTTCAAATGCATTTAGCAAAGAATATTGCTTAGCTTGTACTTCTGTATGTTATTTTATAGTATAAAGTACCATACAGATTTTTAAAATTAATTGACTTTTAAGCTGCATGAGAAATAATCATAATTCCCAGCATGAAACTCGTAGCAGAAAATACCCAGATGTGTGCAATTCAGATACTTTGTCAGAGTTTAGGGTCAATGCAAACAACACAAACAATCTTTCAGCAGACAGTGCCAAATGTTTTGGGGTGCTAAAATGTGGCTTTTACTTTATATTAAACACTGAGAGTATTAAAAATATATGTTAATGAAGTCTAACAGAAGCAGTTTTTCACAAGGGGCTTTGTAAAACTCAGTAATGTGATTATGCATAATTATCAAATTAATCTCATTTTTAACATAAAATATTTATTAAATTATGAATATCTCTAAATATAAATATTCTGCTATTAGAATTTAAACTTTGGAAAAAAGGTATTTTCATGAAAGATTTTTTTAAGTTTTACAGAAAATATACTGTTGAGTATTTTTAACCACCTACAAATAATGTAAAATTAATTGTAATTAGTATTTCAAAATGAAAAGGGACATATCATTTACAATTGAAATGAAATTTTTAAACATCTAACATTCGCCATTGGCCAAATATTCGGTATTCTGCCAAATCACTATTTGTCACATCTCTACAGGGCCGTAGCTCTGGGGGGGGCACTCTGGACGGCTCAGACCCCCCACCCCCTGGAAAAGCTTAAGCACCCCCTCAAGCAATTAACAGGCACCAAGAATACTTTTTTTTTAAAACAAAGTTTTTACAGTATCTATCCCTATATATAAAAATGAACATTTTCTGCTGTCAAAAATGGAGTTTTACTTGTCTGCACATTGCAAACTCTTGAAACATTGTAAATTTCAAGAGTCTGCAATTTTTGGCTTTTTTTACTGCATCTATAAACACAGTAAAAACAACTTAAAAAGAGTGAGTGGTTTATGTAGTGTCTAGTTTTAAAATGTCTGTGAACTTCTTGCCAATTAATTTCCTCACAAATCTGATTGAAATAATAAATCTGAATCTGAAATTACGGGGTATCTTGTCAGTATATCCTTGCAATTTGCGATCACCGCTTCCCCGCAATCCTGAAAACCTCAATCAGCATAAGAGGAAGTGAGAAAATATTTGGACTTCTCAAAGGACACAAATTTTGTTTACAGGGCCTCTTCTAGGCGTGCCTTGGTGAGAACTTCCTCTTTGGAGCCCCCTCTCCATCTTATCCTTCTCCTCTCTCTCAGAACTTTGACTGTCATTGTGTCGTGTTTTGGTGGGTAAACGCTAGTGCGACTAAGATGAACGAGCAACTAATGACCCTTTACAACAATAGCACCAGTTCCTTTGTTGAGATACTTCTCTAAGCCTGGGATTCACAGAGAGATGTTTGCTGTCAGAGCAGTTTTTTCCTGCAAGATCAAATGAATTCGAATTTGCAAATAAGTCTCTCGTGTTTCACACTCTGATGCCCTAGTGTATATTGCCATTAGAGTTACGGCAGTGCAAAGAAGCACCCACAGTCTCTTGCTTTGCTTTGCTGTTGTAGTATATATCCAATTTTGGGAAACTTAAATCATATATCCTAAACAAGATTTTGGTGGAAAGTGTTTTTATTGATGCCCGATGCATGCAATTCTTATTTCTCTAGCTTCAGTTTAAATCCCTGTCCTCCTTTTCTTTCTTTAAGCATTGGCAGATTTTCGACATTACAACACCTTTTTCTGAGTTCGGGAGCTCTATATTACCCTTATGCAATTGTGCAATGCCTATCCATAAGGACAGTTCCTGAATCGGTCTTTTCCAGTATTGAAGGGTGAAGGGATTCAACGTATAATCTATCGCATGATTGTTCGACTCTATTAATACTCAAGATTGTTTTCTGCCTCCTGAAATGTGTAAAAACTGATTTCAACATTTTTCGTGTTATAAAAAAAAAAGAACATGGAATTTAAATAAATGCATCAGTACATACACATAAGTATAAAAAGGAGTAAGCTGTGTTTAAATGTGTCTTCTTCTACAGTGACAACTCTCTACGCAGCTGGTGCTTTCTATAATCATAAATGCGATTATATTTCATTTACTTAATAAATACTCAGTACGGGCATAAAATAACTATTTAGTTTATCAGTTTCTCTGTTCACCATGAGAACACTTCAGTTTTAGTGAGCTTCGAATACAGTGGATGAAAATTGATGGTACTTAAATATAATTTATGTTTTACTTGTTTTAAGTAAAGTGTAATACACGAACATGATATATATAGAGTTCTAAATCTAGATCTTTTTTTTTTTTTCTCGCATTTGGCAAATAAAGACCTGTATGTTAAGTGTTCCTGTAAAAGAAATATTTTTGCCATATGCATGAATTTTAGCCTATATTAATCAGGAATACTGTCGCTTTCGATCAGTGAAAAAAATCTTTAGAATCAGTTCAGTAGTTATATACATAAACAGTTTAATAGTTAGAGGTGCCCTTAGAGCTTGATCTAATTTTTATGAGTGGCCCTGTAAAAGAACGATTGTGATATATGCACAAAGGCAGCTTATAATACTAAGGAATAGTGCAGCTTTCTATTCCTGAAAAAAGTTTTAGAATTGGTTCAGTAGTTAGAGATGCCCTTAGAGAATAATGTATTAGTATTATTTTCAGCGTCACTGTAAAAGAGCAATTTATGTTGTATAAATGAAAGATAGCATATAATACATAGGAATAGTGTAGTTTTCTATTATTGAAAAAAGTTTTAGAATCGGTTCAGTAGTTACAGAGATACCCGTAGAGCGTAATCTGATTCTTATGAGTGTCACTGTAAAAGAACTGTATTTTGCGATACATGCGTGAAAGGTAGAATATAATTCTTAAAAATAGTGAAGTTTTCTATTACTGAAAAAATCTTTATAATCATTTTTAGTAGTCGCAGAGATGTCCTTAGCGTGTAATGTATCAGAATTATTTTGAGTGTCTCTGCAAAAGAACTATTTATGCTATATGCATGAAAGGTAGCTTATAATACTTAGGAATAGTGTCACTTTCTATCTGTGGAAAAAGTTTTAGAATCGGTTCGAGATGCTGGTAAAGCGTAATGTATTAATTATTTTGATTGTCCCTGTAAAAGAACTATTTTTGCTATATGCATTAAAGGTAGCCTATAATATTCAGGAATAATGTAATTTTCTGTGAGTGAAAAAGTTTCAGAATTAGTTTAGTAGTTACAGAGATACCCGTAGAGCGTAATATAATTTTTATGAGTGTCCCTGTAAAAGAACTATGTATGCTATATGCATGAAAGGTAGCCTATAATACTCAGGAATAGTCAGGGTGTCTACCAAATTTCTGAAAGTCAATTTCCTGCTTTTTCCTGTAAATAAGATAATCAACGTGAAAAATATAAGAATGTATATATGCACGTATATACTTATCTTGGTACCCCCTGGATAAAATCCTGCCGGCGCCCTTGCGTGGCACTAGTGCCACCTAGTAAAAAGATTCTGCCATATAGTAATAATACATGGTAGCTAATGCTACTTTATTCCACTCATTGTTCTACCGCAGACGGAATCTCAAGCAAAAGGGATTAATCATGAAACATTCTTTTTTACTATCTTCTTTCCTCATGTAAACTTAATAAAAAATATCACTGTAGTATTGTTTATAGACCCTGTTGTACTATGAAACATCGCTCTCCCCTTTAATACCTAGGAAAAAATACATCTATTGCATGCTTTTTTCATTTGAGGTGGAAACATCCCCCCCCACCACCACCACCACCACCACTAGAGATGAGTTCGGGCTCATTTTTCGAAGCCCGAGCCCGAGCAATATTATTTAAGTTGGAGCCCGAGACCGAAATTTCAGCTAAAGATTAAAAAAATTCAGTTACTTCACTGATACAATACGATAAATTTTGCCGTTTGTGCAAATTAAAGTCAAATATAGTTGCAAACTCTTAATACACTTTCTAATTCTTTATATCCATGTTTATCAAATAATAACAATGTTTCAATTTTTATTAAAAATTCCGTTGAGTAGTCACATCAGTGTTAAACATTCGTATGTACTTAGATATATTAGATAGAGAAAAATACAAGTTATAAATCTCGTATAGTGACATTAAAAAATGTTACATTTAAAACATGTCCAGAAAAGAGATTTTGCATGATAAATTTAAAAAATTTGCATAGAATTGCATAAGAATTTAGTTGATAGGAACAAATACGATGTGAATATATACATTTAACTAAGATAGGCCAGTAAATAATGAGGCCAAAATTTTGAATTAATAGCCTTTTAAGACAGTTACGCAAATGAAATAGTACAACACACCATTTAGTAAATTATGTGAAAAAGCTAGCTTTTTACCCATCAATTATTTTGTTGCTGGTATTATATACCCATCAATTATTTCGGTCTCGTATACATCAGTACGTTTATTTTTCCGATGAATCGCTTTTTAAAATCCGTTTCAAGGAGTATGTTCAATAAAGGAGGCATTTTTCAAGAGCCCGAGCCCTGAACGCAATCGTGAATTGACGGGCTCAGCCCGGGCTCGGGCTCGAGCTGAGCCCGTCTCATCTCTACCCACCACCACCACTGGGTCTTAAGTTTTCCATATGGTTATTTTTCAGTTACACACACACACACACACACACCAGGGTTGTAACAAAACCCGGGTTTTCTGTAAAAAGCCCACCCCGGGCTGGTTCATTAAAAAAAAAAATCCAGTGTTTAGGGTGAAAAAACCCGGGTTTTCTGTAAAAAGCCCACCCCGGGCTGGTTCATTAAAAAAAAAAATCCAGTGTTTAGGGTGAAAAAACCCGGGTTTTGTTGGGGAAAATGGGTAAAATTAAAATTTTTGGTACTTGAACTCAAAAAATTGCACCTATAAAAATGCAAACTTCAAACCATACACAATCATAAAATTAAGGTTTAAATCATAAAGGAAACTTGGCACTGCCCTCCAAAAAATAAATGAATCAATAAATTTACTTCTAAAAACTTTCACTGCATATTCTTTTGAATAAATTATTATTAGCTTAGTAAATTATAAGTAATAGAAACTTAAGTGCACGCAAACAAACAAAAAATTTTTTCCTTTTAAATGGAAGAAGGATATTCTATTTTTCCTTTTGTAACTACTGAACCGATTACGTGAATACGCCTTAGAACCCCTTATAAAGTCCTCCCACCAAGGCACCCCTCATCCTAGGCAGATACCCCGCTTGCAGGTTTGCCTTAAAACACAAACAAACAAACTGAACCGATTATTAAAGATATTTTGACACATAAAAATCTACAGTACTGAAGTATTGTACAATTTCTTAAAACTTAAAGCACTTTGGGATGAATTGGCTGATGCAATAATATTTTCTATTGAATTCTATCACCTTGTGGTACAACACACCAATCTGTTGCATTGTAGAAATGCATGTTGTAGATTGTATATTGTATGTTATAGAAATTTGTTGTATTTTTATGGATTTACACAAAGGTTAAGTCTTATTTTAATAATGTTCATTATTTCTCTTCCTGATAAATTAGTATACTTACACCTTAGAAGGTTTAGAACAACTTACTTTTTCACCAATCACTGTTATCCTTGCTATGAGCCTACTTTATTTCCATGTAACTCATGTAATTACATGAACGAGGTTTCAGAAGCAAAATATGTACCAACCATACATCACAACATAAATAATTGGACATTACAAACTAATATTTTTGAAAGAATTTATTTATAGTATAGGTATTGTGAATGATACTGGTCCATACTGGTACCTTGATTTTGTGGCAAGTTTAAATTGTTGTCAACAATGGCAGTATTTATCGACAGCGTTCCCATTTGGGCTCCAAACATAACTTGATTAATTAGGTTTTCTGCTATTAATGTCACTTCCTTATTTTTGCTGGCCACAGATTCTAATTTTTTACCGACAAGTTTGCCAAAACTTTGGTATTCTGTTTCTGGTGGGCTGGTCAATTCCTGATGAACCATTTCAAGTATACTCGTTTACGTTTCATCATATTTCCGCTTCTTCCCTCTGTTTTCTTTCTTTTCTTCAAACTTTGGGAAAATGATGAAGAATGAGACTGGGGTTCATCATCGTCACCCTGAATTTAAAAGAAGTGTTAAAATTATAAACAAACAAATTGCATTAACAAAACTTCTTTTTTAACGAATTTTTTTTTTTTTTTTTACTTAAATAAAACACAGATTTCCTAATTTAGATAAATATATAAATACGCTTGATTCCTTAAACCTTACTTTATGACCAAAACCGTCAGTTATCCAAAACCTTGTGTTAGAAGATACATTGTAATTTAAAAAAAAAAAAAAAAAAGAATCATTTTCCGTATACACGTATTGAGAATGTTTTTGTCGCAACAGTTTAAAGTGTTTTTTTTTGTTGTTGTTGTTTTTTTTAAATCCGGCAACTTTTGAATAGCTTTTAAAATAGTCATTAATGCTTGAGACTCGAAACAATTCGAGAATGTTCCTTCATAAGCTACACTATACATACTGTAACAAACGATTGATTTATACGAGTTGTGAAACATTCAGAACACAGCTATACTTTTAATATAACTTTAACATAAAAGGAGAATAGATTTCAGAAATTAACTAGAGTAGTTATTGTACCTATGTCATGTTTATAAGTAAGTTGTAGATATAGGTGAAGGCAAATAAAAATTATTTACGCTATTATTTTAAATTCATTTAATACATTGTAAAGGTCGGCTGTATGTTGTTAAATAGATGTTTGAAGTCATAGGTACAGATATAGGTCGTATTTTATGTATCTTTTATTTTATTTTTTAGATCATAGTTATTACATAATAGATATTGAGTTGCAGTCAGACATAATGTATACATTATGGATGGAAAATTCTATTTTAAGACCTTGCTAAATATAATATTATAAGTAATGCAGTAAATTGTTATTGTTTTAAACTTTAAGGTATTTTTACTTTCCGAACATGTACCATGTAAGGAAAATATTGTAATCATGAAAAAATTCGACTTCGAGATTTTGGTGTTTTTACACGTTTTAAGGTCTTCTGAATCCAGTTATGCCATTTTTACGAGATGTATGTATGTATGTGTGTGTGTTTGTGTGTATGTGAGTGAACACGATAGCTTCTGAACGGAGCATTCGATTGAGCTCAAAATAGGTATATATGTCATAAACCACCGTCGCAAGACCGGTATAGATTTCTGTGTGTATAGGACGTATAGTTTTTCTACAGGGCTACGACAAAGATTTTTTTTACATTATGGCCTATGGGGGGAAATTCTTGAAAGTGCGCTAGCATTTAAACGGTATATTCCATTGAGCTCATGTTGGGTATATATGTTATAAACTACCATCCTAAGACCGGTATTGATTTTGGTGTGTATAGGACTTATAGTTTTTCTACAGGGCTACGACAAAGATTTCTTTTATATTATGGCATACGGGGAGAAATTCTTGAAAGTGCGCAAGCGTTTAAACGGTGGACGGTGCATTCGATTGAGTTTCAATTTCGTAATTATGTTTGAATTATTCATCGATTAAAATTTATTTTAATGTTTGGTCATGATCTTAATCGTAAGTGTTCGGAAAGTCGAGTGGAGTCACTCCAGATTTTTTTATTAAACTTGAGATTAAGTACTAAATATGGATAATTAAGGTTAGCGTATTTCAATTTAAGTAGCTTATGATAGGCTAGACATTTTTTTTCTAATTACCTCGGTATTGCTTGTTAGTATAAAAATAGGATTGTTGTTAATAGAAATCATAGTTCTTACATGATTTATTGATATAAGTTATAAAAGTTAAATTGCAATTCTTCAATCTGATTAGTTAAATAAAGCTTCTCATTTGGGTTAAAAAATTAGCAATTATATTATTTAAAGAGGATATTATTTATGATAGTTATAAATATATATTAATATTACGATATTTAGGTCCCCGATAATTACGTGTCCATAACGGGAGTTAACATATGAGTTGTAATGTTCATAAATACATATAGTATTAATATATACAATTATAATAACATATGAGTTGTAATGGTCACAAATATATAGTATAAATATTCACAATTATAATAATGTTATGCAACAATAATATATAAATACTCTATATATTATTACTGCTAAATTATGAGCGATTCCCTAGTGTTAATAATAGTAAATTAAAATACTAACGCATTTATTTTCACTGTAATTAAATAATTTAATACTGAAAATGCTACTTTCAGCATTTCCCAGGTACTTAACGAATAAAACTATGTTATCTAGGTTTTAATTCACTAATAATAATTTTTAAAATGATGCCATAAATTTAACATAAGTAACTTCAACCTAAATTGATAAGAAAATAACAATAAAATATACTACTCACCTCAACATCAAGAATATTGTCCTCATCATCTGCGTCCTCTAGGTTAGATGTGCCTGGTACGTAGGTGTCATCCTCATTTTCATTTAAAATTTTTAGAGATTCAAAATGCCAAAGTTTTGGCTTGCACACGTCATCTATGCCAGCTCCACTTCTCTGAGAATTTTTTACTTTATTTAATTCTCTAAATTCTCTTCTGTATGCACGGCGTAGAAGTTGTATTTTTTTTTTTTTTTTTTACGTCCTCGATTTTTGCACTTGGTGCGTCTTCCCTCATTTTTGCCAACAAAACCTCATATGCCTCTCTTCTTTTATTTTTGTTCATATAGTCCTTGTTTTTGACTTGCCAGAGGCATTGGCAATCTTCGCGAAGGATTGCTATGAAATCCGCGAGGCACTTACTCGTGAGGATGGCCGTCATGTCATATATAAAAGAAAAAGCCGTTCGTACTGTGTGATCGTTCGTAATAGAGTAATTCGTACCTTTGTAGACTGTAGTTCACTTAACTCCAGTTTTTCGTTCGCCAAATAATTCCCAGTTCTTGAGAATTGGCGAAAATTTTTCACCCCACTTCTCTTTTGTGCTCTATTGTGTACCTCGCTATTCATCTACCTGTCCCAGTAGTAGTGGTATTTACACACAGAGATTGATGAACTGTGTCCGCGGTAAACGGTCCTCTAATGTGTGGGGGCCTTAAAAAGCATATTTCATAACTGGCTTCCCGCTCAACGTTTCAAGATTTGCAAAACGAAATGAAACATCAAAAGAAAAAAGAATGGGTTACTATACTCAATCGACAATCTCTCTCACTCGCCAATCTTCAAATGCATAAAAAATTCATTTGTACTTCGTATAAATAATCTGAATTAATATAGCCAAATCCGCGATAACAGTTCGAATTCTTGGTGCCTTATCGTGCAACCGTGAGATATTAGTTGACCCTGGGAAGATATATTGAACTCTTGCTTCCCGTAAGGAGGCCCGTAAAGGGTGTGAAATAGAACATTTGATTCGAGAGTAATCGAAAAAGATTGAGAGAAATAATATGTAAATACTGGTTCATTGCATTTTCTAACAAAATAGCTGCAGGAGCTCTAATTTGTTTTATTGTAAATTTGAGCATTAATTACCTAAATTATATTTAAAAATTAAGTAATCTTTTGTTTTACCCCTGCTATATTTAATTTAATAAAAAATGTCAATAGAAGCAATTATGTAGGCTGTTAAAATTTTTAATTTAATCTAAAATTCTCTGAAGAAAAAAAGACTACAGGAGATGAGCTCTCATGCAAAACCCTGACTGGTCTTCCTGTAATACTCCCTAACATATTTCTGCACCCTAATTCCGTAGATTTTAAAGGGGCTTAACGTAGAAAAAAGTCTCCAAATATGTTTTTCAGGAAAAGTTTAGCAAAATTGTAAAAAATTAATATAAATTATAAAAATGTTAAGATTAAAATTCATAATTCTGTACAAAGTAGGGGTCATATACTGTCATATACAGAGTGGAGGTTCCACTGTCTGTGTAGTAAACATTTTTATACATACTGAACTCGTTTGTATTATTTTAGTTTTTAGTACTAAAATGTTTGAAGGCATAACATGAACTTCTCCCCCCCTCAAAAAAAAATAAAAAAATCTTAGCAGTGACCCTGCCTTTGGGTGCCCGGAACTTATATCCCCTAACACTTCTACACCGTATGAATGTGAAACAATATTATTTAATTAAAGTAACGAAATTTTATGCCAACACTACGAAATATATACAGGCCCATTACTGCCAAATAGTGCTGGCCCGGTCATTAAATATTTGAAATAAGGTATCACTAAAAAAAATGTGAATACAAATAAGTTTGTTTGCTAAGTCTCAAAGAACAGTCACTATGACGTCACAACAACCGGCAGTCACAAATCAGTCCCGCAGTGACTTCACAAAGCGATCACTTAGTGACCGATCACACAGTAGTCACAGGGTGACTTCACAGTGACGTCACCTGGTGACTGGTCACAAAGAACGGGTCGCAGTGACCACACAGTGGAGTCGCATCACTCACAAGTCACAATGAAACTAGTTTGTGATAGTCCTGTGACAGTTGTGACCCTCTGTGACGTTACAGCGACTGTTTTGTGACCATCTGTGCTATATTAGGGAAGTCCGCCGATCAAGGCATCTTCCATTCTAGGCATATACCCCTGGTGCAGGTTTGCCTTAATATAATTCGGCATTTGATGGATGAATTTGTTGTCAATAAGTCTAAATGATTGTTCTGGTAGGAGATCGATGTCTGCTGTATCCTGTTGTGAGGCTACAGATGTGCTTGGCATCGATAAGTATTTGGTGACTTAAGGTAAGGTTTTTCTTTTTTTTTTTTTTTTCTTTCGAGGAGAAGGAGTAATTTGCGGACACTGAGTGATATCAAATTTTGCAGCTTAGTCTAGTATTGTATATCTGCGGATTGAAGGTTACTGTTTGGAGAATTGTTCCTTAGAGATCAGCACACGAGTGCTTAAGACTGAAGGAGGGCTTTTTGAGGCGCCAGTGTTTAGAAAACAGTGGCAGTGCGTGAGAGAGCAAGTCCCTAACTTTGTGTGATTCAGTTCAGTGGATTCTGTTATAGCTTTGAGTGTCCTTGAGATAGAGTATTGAGGTTTCCACGCCACGCCTCACGAGATGCCGAGCCGGGGTTTCCACGCCTCGCCTCCCGAGATGCCGAGCCGGGGTTTCCACGCCACGCCTGCCGAGATGCCGAGCCGGGGTTTCCCCGGCCACGCCTCCCGAGATGCCGAGCTGGGGTTTCCACGCCACGCCTCCCGAGATGCCGAGCCGGGGTTTCCACGCCACGCCTCCCGAGATGCCGAGCCGGGGTTTCCACGCCACGCCTCCCGAGATGCCGAGCCGGGGTTTCCACGCCACGCCTCCCGAGATTCCGAGCCGGGGTTCCCACGTCAAGCCGATATTTCCAAGCCCGGCCTCCGGAGATGCCCAGGCGGGGTTTCCACGCCACCCCTGCCGAGATGCCGAGCCGGGGTTTCCACGCCACGCCTGCCGAGATGCCGAGCCGGGGTTTCTACGCCTCGCCTCCCGAGATGCCGAGCCGGGGTTTCCACGCCACGCCTGCCGAGATGCCGAGCCGGGGTTTCCCCGGCCACGCCTCCCGAGATGCCGAGCTGGGGTTTCCACGCCACGCCTCCCGAGATGCCGAGCCGGGGTTTCCACGCCACGCCTCCCGAGATGCCGAGCCGGGGTTTCCACGCCACGCCTCCCGAGATGCCGAGCCGGGGTTTCCACGCCACGCCTCCCGAGATTCCGAGCCGGGGTTCCCACGTCAAGCCGATATTTCCAAGCCCGGCCTCCGGAGATGCCCAGGCGGGGTTTCCACGCCACCCCTGCCGAGATGCCGAGCCGGGGTTTCCACGCCACGCCTGCCGAGATGCCGAGCCGGGGTTTCTACGCCACGCCTCCCGAGATGCCGAGCCGGGGTTTCTACGCCACGCCTCCCGAGATGCCGAGCCGGGGTTTCCACGCCACGCCTCCCGAGATGCCGAGCCGGCGTTTCCACGCCACGCCTCCCGAGATGCCGAGCCGGCGTTTCGACGTTACGCCTCCCGAGATGCCGAGCCGGGGTTCCCACGTCAAGCCGATATTTCCACGCCCGGCCTCCGGAGATGCCCAGGCGGGGTTTCCACGCCACCCCTGCCGAGATGCCAATCCGGGGTTTCGACGCTACGCCTCCCGAGATGCCAAGCCGGGGTTCCCCACCCCTCCCGAGGTGCCAAGCCGGGGTTCCCCACCCCTCCCGAGGTGCCAAGCCGGGGTTTCCGCGCCACCCCTGCCGAGATGCCAAGCCTGGGTTTCCACGCCACCCCTGCCGAGATGCCAGCTGGCTCAATATTTGTGACCCTGTAAATAGGTTTAAACTAAATTTTTCTGCCTGTTTATGTATGTGCGCCCAGGGCACAGGCCCTAAATGTCCGTACCATAATATTGCCCGATAGGGCCATTTGTTTCTAGTAATATTATGTTAAAGTATTTTTGGATTGATTGATTAATAAAAAGTTTGGTTCACTACAAAAATTAATACCTTTTCTTGCGCAATATGATTATGGCGGTATGTTATTTATGCGAGGTACATGGCGATCTTGTTTCCTCGTTTTGTAGTTATTAAGAGGAACATGAAGACTATAAGCAGATAATAGCACAAAACATATGTGGGGGGAAAATAGTTTCCATTGACATTTAAAAATTTAGTTTGTGAAGTATAATCCCACGGCTTTATGAAAGGTTAGTTTCCATAACAATTCGGTCCAGTGGCGCACCCAGGATTTTAGTTTAGGGGGGCTGGGCTACGAATTCTGCTGAACTCGGTTATAGTGACCTCAATTATAGTTATAACTGTCTTATAACGTTAAATTACACTCATGTCCATAAATTAAGGATAATGAAGTTCAGGCAAAGAAAGAGAAAGAAGCAAAACAAATTTGACTTATTTGTAAAGTCTATTTATTAAACAAAAAGTAAAGAGCAAAAAAGATGCTATATGTTTGACATAATTAATAAAAATTGCAAGTTTTACTCCCTTGACCGAATTTCAAAAAAGAACCTATTTACAAAAAACAGTATAACATGGTTAGTAGGATGGTTAATACGGAGTATGTCTCCCGGACGATGCAATACAGGCCTGACAACGCCTAGGCATGCTGAGTATCAAATGATCAATCTGATCTTGGAGAATATTACACCACTCATCAAGCAATGCACTCCGAAGTTCCGGTAGACAGGTAGGAGGGGTTGACGGGCTGCAATTCGTCGGCCAAGCATATCCCACACATGCTCTGTTGGATTCAAGTCCGGTGAGTATGCTGGCCAATGCATACGGGTGATATCCTCCGATTGAAGGCATTCG
>JAWZYV010013725.1:0-217187 GCA_038373885.1 Cheiracanthium punctorium
TCAAAGGGTTAAACATAGGTTATCGATCTTGCTTCCAGACGCAGACTGAAACCAAAAGCGACACTCTAGATCCTTTCTCAGGCGACACTGGATTATAAAAACTTATCCCACGGTATGACAAGTGTTGCAGTTCAAGTTATTCTTATGTTCTGAAGCAGCTGAAATATTGTTCTATCTTTTGCAATAAATTTTTCAAGGTAATAATGCTTTGTCCTTTTAATTGGCCGTGGTAAACTTATTTTACTGGCGACCCCGTTATGTACTCCTATTTAATTTTCTTCTTTTGTATAAGGATACGTAAATTTCGATACTGATTTTCATATAAGTAATCTAAAACTAAATTTCAGCTACATTATGAGGTTAGTCAAAAAAAAAAAAAAAAAAAAAAAAAACTGGAGTGACTCCAATCGATTCTCCTTACCAAGCGTTTAAATAAATTTTAATCGATGAATAATTCAAACCTACCAAGGCATCCCTCATCTTAGGCAGATACCCCTCGCGCAGGTTTGCCTTATTCACACACACACTCACACACACACACGAATGTACCATTTAAACGCTAGCGCAACTTCAATAATTTCTCCCCATACGTCATAATGTAAAACAAATGTTTGTCGTAGCCCTATAGAAAAACAATAAGTCCTACGCACATCAAAATCAATACCGTTCTTAAGATGGTGGTTTATAACATGTATACCCAATTTGAGCTCAATCGAATATACCGTTTAAATGCTAGGGCACCTTCAAGAATTTCCCCCCTTAGGCCATAATGTAAAAGAAATCTTTGTCGTAGCCCTGTAGAAAAACTATAAGTCCTATACACACCAAAATCAATACCGGTCTTGTGACGGTGGTTTATAATATATATACCCAATTTGAGCTCAAGTGAATGCCTCGTTTAGGAGCTATCATTTTCACTCTCATACACACAAACACGCATAGACACACATCTCGTAAAAATAACATAAATGAATTCAGAAGACCTGAAAACTTGTCAATACACCGCAATCTCGAAGTCGATTTTTTTTCATGATTACAATACTTTCCTTACATGGTATATGTTCGAAAAGTAAAAAACAGACATCAGAACGGAATACACAGTTTACCCCAAAGTGAATTCTTCAGTTTACGAGTGTACTTGCAAAATCCTTTCATGGAGGGGGAAAAAAATGACGGAGATTCTGCAAAACGCTTTCTCTTGAGTCTAAATAAATCTGAAAATAATGGATGTCTTATATATTTATTTTTTCCACTCAAATAATATAAGGATTGCCACGAGAAAAAGTGGGAATTACCAAGAAGATGAACGATAAAGATATCAAGCTTAAGGACATAACAGAATCAACTAAATTGATCTTTCAGAAATCTTGGAGTTTCTAGCTATATATATATATTGTTCTCGATGCTTTGGCTTATTCTTTTTTAACATCTCCTAACTAAGTAGAAAATTGTTTATGATTTCGATTGTTCTATCTGTCCGTCCATCCGTACTCTAACTGCATTTCAGCGGCTACGAAATTCATGTAGGTTATATTGCTGCGTACTGTACCATGTTACCTATTGCAAATAAAGCATGCTGTACGCATAGTTCTTTTATGGAAGCACGCAAAATAGAATGCTGTATGAGCAGACAATGTTTAAAGTCTGTATTAGAAACATAAAAACAATGCCAGACGAAACAAAATGAGTAAATAGAAGGTGGTCCATAATTCCCTATGCTTTTTAAAAGATTGAAGTAGAAGAACCCAAGATGCAGACAAAAAAGAACCTTTTACTAAATGCTGTTTCAGAATACTCTGCTAATTCCCGGATTCATCGTTCTAAAGTCCATTTCGTGTAGAAAGTTCCAGTAAAGAGTCCTCTTGTAAGGATGGGAAACGAATTTTATTGCTTCTAGAACTTCGTAGAACAATCAGCTGTACAAAATTCACAAGCACAATCAGACAGCATAATGTGCTTTTAACAATCCGCTTTGTATAGAAACTCTCACAAATGCTGTATTTCTCACTCAAAATAAAAAAACCTCCACAGGCAAAAATTCAGTGGGAATGTACGAGGGATTTCGTAAACAGCCCCTCAAGATTCACCAATGAAGAATCTACACACAGCACTTAACAGCAAGAGGTTTCAAAAAGCAAGCATACTATAGCACGGTTCACAGAGCAAGGCAGCGGACTCATCGGAAGCTCGATAACACACTGAACTGGGAGTCTGTCACATCTGTATTTATGGGTGATTTAGAAGCTACAGGGAGCTTCTATAAGAATGTATCTCTGGAAGATTCCACATAAAGCGGGACTTTTGATTACGTAGAAGAGAAATATTAGGCTATTATGCATGTTAATCCAGAAAAACTAACTTTACTAGCCCTATTGGGAAAATCGCGACAAATGACCAAAATGTCGCCAAACTTGGCGAGCTTTTGGCGAAAGATCGACGAATCCGGCGTCAAAAGTAAGTCCCCGAAATTGAGGTTAGCGAAGGTCTCGGACCAATATTTCTCGAAATTTCTAGAAAATGCTATAGAAACCAATAGGGAAATCCAAAATTCCGTATATCGCGTTCTGATTGACCGATTTTGATGCAGCAAAATGCAAAATTCAACTATCTGACGCTCAGAATACTATTTTTAAAAACTAGGAGGCAGAACAGACCGAAAATTCGTAACAATACAGAATCCGTGGCTGAGTGGATATGACAATCAAAATGACAGACGGCTGAAATGAGAAGGAGCGTTCTGGAGTGGCCTATCCCGCGGCTGTCGCTCTAACGGTCTGGAAATTTGGCCAGTTTTTACTCCCGATGTAGCGTAAATACACGCTAGAACCTCTTAAATAGTCCTCCGACGAAAGCAACCCCCCCACCACCTATACTTGGCATATAGTCCTTGCGTAACTTTGCCAGATCACAACACAACACGACATAACACTAAATATAGAAAAAAATAAATTTCATATAACATTAATCGCCAGTAGATGGCAGCACGCATCCGACGACTGAATGCCGTGAATGACCCAAAATGACGTTTATAGTAGAACAAATCGCTTCCTGTGAGTTTCAGCAAGACGGGGCTCCCTTGAGATGTGCCTGAGTATCTTAATGAGAAGTGAGAGAGCGCTTCGCCAGACACAGAAGGGAGTCTACACCGCTGGCAAAGGATGGCAGCAAACTGGGTCAACCTGAGTTCCAAGATTAACAAGAATCATGATATAAATAAAACTTTGTAAATTAACACACGTAGCAAGGTATTTATCTTAATCAGTACGATCGTTTCGGTCAAAAAAATCTTCATCCTCAATCATTCGTAAGCACAGTCTCACAGAATAGTGGAAGACTGAAAGATTGTTTGGGTGCCGCTGCTCTTAAAATACACATTAAAGAATGATTGCCCATAAAAAGTAAATAATGAGAATTCTTTTGGGTGTTCCTGTAAAAGAACTGCAAGTGCTATAGACACCATTTTAAATAGCTTACATGGTTCAGTACATAAGAATAACATATATAAATGTTGTAGAAATCGATGCATATTTACAGCAGATAGAGCACGGACGGACAAACATATAAACCGAAATCATGAATACTTTTTTAACCTTGATTATAAACCCTTTTGGAAAGTGTTAAAAATGCAATAATTGAAGAACTATTACCAGTTTTTATTTTAGTTTGTAATAGAGCAAATAGAGAAATCCCTTGCTAAATAACTTTTTTGGGTGAAAAGAAAAAGGCATTTATAAAAGCATTTTAGGAATAAAAACTTTTTCTCAAGCTTAAGACATATCTGATGTCTGATAACTTTTATTTCTTCTGCTCCAATTGCGAAAGGAATGCCATTGGAGAAAATGGAAAAGTTATCCCCGAAATGCAATGATGAAGATATCGGCTTAAGGACATATCGATATCAATTGCCTTAATCTTTAAATAGAGTCTCTGTATTTCTACTTAATTTTAGGAACTCTTATATATATCCGCCTTTCCCCTTTTTCTCTTGCGTATGGCAGGGACTTACGACCATTTTAATTGCACCGATCATTCGATGAGGTAGTATAAAAGATTTTTAGGAAATTTGCAAGAGTTGTCGAGATTAATCGAAATAATAATGGGATGGGTTGGCAATTGTATGTATGCATGCATTAAATAATCATTAAAAAAATGGTGAGATCGTAATGAAATCAGTAATTGTTTTTTATATCTGCCATTGATATTTAGTCGCGAAGAAACTGCATATCGCAGAGATAACGGTGGTAAAATCTCGAAAAATTAATTATTGCGTTTTGATCACGTATGATGTAAGAGAAATATTGTAATCATAAAAGTTGGACTTCCAGATTTTGACGTATTTACACATTGTTAGGTCTTCTGAATTCATTTATGCAAAATTTTTACGGTGATGTATATGTTTGTTTGAGTGTTCCTAAACAGTAAATTCAATAGAGCTCAAACTTGATATATCTACCACAGGGCTATAAAAAATAATTGTTTTACGTTAGCCCATGGACGAAAATTCTTGTAATTGCGCTAACGTCAAAACGGCGTATTCGATTGAGCTCAAATTTAGTACATATACTGCAGACTACCCTCGCACGACCTGTTAAATATATTATATTTAATTGAGTACATGGTGCAGTATATTGCCTTTACAAGAATCTGTACACCTTTAAAAAAGCCAATGATGTGCAGAAGTACGCAGAAAAACAAAACAGTTTGTGAATAAAGCATTGAGTACTTAACCCTTTCAGGCGCAACCCTTTTCCAATGCTGGAAAAAGGGCAGCAGTTGCCATCGCTCGACTTAACGACCAGCAAGATGGCGGACGATCGAAACGTTCATCGCATGCCACAGATCTAGAGACCCTTTTTTGACGACAGTTGGCTATGCCGATACAGCCAGCCTGTCGCAAAAAAAGAGTCTCTAGATCTGTGGCACGCAATGAACATTTCGATCGTCCGCCATCTTGCTGGTAGTTAAGTCGAGTGATGGCAACGCGTGCCCTTTTTTCAGCATTGAGCAGTCTATCCTGCCGTCCTCGCATGCTTCCATTTTTCAGCAGATGTCAGTGCTGTTAAAAATAATCGTGACCATTTTTTTTTACAGGAAATGACGTGCTAAAAAGTAAAGTACTCTCTTGAAGCTATGTCACCTGCAACTATTTTTGTAGAAATCCAATCTATTCTTCGTGACTGGCAACAGTCGAAACGTCAGAGTTTGGTGTTCCCAAAACGGGAACACTGCGCGTTAAAGGGTTAAATGCTGCAGAAAAAAGGTAATTACCAAAATACTTTGTTATACGAACTTATCAAAATGTACATATCTGAGCACTATGTAGCAATCGGCGAAAATTATCTAACAATTGCATTTGGGGATATGAACATGTTTGCAATTGGCTGCCAAAACAATCGTTAACTATTTCTCAGAAGAAACCAATTAATCATCCGAGGTCACTACACTCAAAGGTCATTTTAGCCCCCCTCCTCTTCAATTTTACAGCAAACACTCGCTTTAAAGTACTGACTCAATTCAACTAATTTGCTTGTCATTAGGAACAAAATTGTAATCTAACGAGGGCACATTAATATTTACTAATGATGTTATGTTAGCAGGTGGAAACTGCTGAATAATTAGCAAAGTCGAGCTGAAGTTCAACTTGACTTATGTTTAGTCATCGAAATACTTTTTTTTTTAAAACTGATATAAGTTTGAGATTTTTTTAAAAATTTCCCTTATTCCAAACACTTTCATATTTTAGACTCACTACAGTATGCATTTAAAGCGTATCATAATCCATGCGTCGTCCCTATTTTTCTTCCCCATTCCATTAAGTTGGAAAGTGTATCATTGTCCATGAGTGCACTGTATTTTTCTTCCTTGTTCCATAAAACACTTCTTTGGTATCGTAATTTATATTCCCTATTTTTCTTCCCTATTCCATTCAGTTGGAAAGTGTATCATTGTCCATGAGTGCACCGTATTTTTCTTCCTTGTTCCATAAACACTTTTTTGGAATCTTAATTTATATTAAATTCACCTACTAAAACTGTTTTTAGTCTCTGTAAAGTGTCATTCAATTATACTTCACCTTTATAAATGTTCTTCGGAAAGTGTATCATAGTCAGTGAGTGCACTGTGTTTTTCTTTCTTGTACCATAAAACACTTTTCAGATTTGAAATCTTTATTTATAAGTAAAAATCGCGTACTAAAAGTGTTTTACAATCTTATTCAAAAATATTCTAACCATACTTCCCTTTTACAATAAATCGTGAGGTTTGTTAGTTCCTCGCCCAATATCATAGAGAAGATATCTCCAAATCTAGTTTCAGCTTCGGGGATACTTATATTTTGAAGCCAAACTTGCCGATAAATCACCAAAAACCGCAAACCTTGGCGACTTTTAACACTTTATTCGTCCCTTCCACCACTAACGTGCCGACACAACTCCTGTCCACAGGAATGTCCGTACATTATGCTGACAGAAAATATTAGCATGAACGAGATAGTACTCTACTGTTAATAAGCGTAGTATGACAGAAAAGTTTAGGAGGAGTGGGCACATATCAAATTAGAAGGTAAGAAAGGGAAAATCCCCTTAAGTTTTGAATCACATCTTTTAACCCTTTAAAGCGCAGTGTTCCCGCTCTGGGAACACACTGACGTTTTGACTGTTGCAAACACTGACGTTTTGACTGTTGCAGTCACGAAGAATAGATTTGATTTCTATAAAAATAGTTGCGGGTGACATAGCTCCATGAGAATCCTTTACTTTTTAGCACGCTATTTCCCGAAAAAAAAGATGGTCACGATTATTTTTTACAGCACTGACATCTGCTGAAAAATGGAAGAATGCGAGAATAGCTGCATAGATTGTCCAATTCTGAAAAAAGGACAGCCGTTGCCATCGCTCGACTTAACGACCAACAAGAGGGCGGACGATCGAAACGTTCATCGCGTGCCACAGATCTAGAGACCCTTTTTTGACGCAGCTGGCTGTGCGGCACAGTTTCTAGACCTGTGGCACGAGATGAACGTTTCAATCGCCCGCCATCTTGCTGGTAGTTAAGTCGAGCGATAGCAACGGCTGCCCTTTTTTCAGAATTGGGAAAAAGGTTGCGCCTCAAAGGGTTAAAAAAAGATTATTAAAATCTGAAACCCTTTTATATTTTAAATACACACTAAAGTGCTATACAGGGCGAATCTAAACTCTTGGGGAAAACTTTAAGGGGCGATTGGGCACACAATGAGGAATCGTAATCATATAGCAATCTGGGTGAAAAACGCAGATCTAACTTACCCGGTAATAATCACTTTTGGAAAAGTGTCCGTCTAATTTCTTAACCAAGTTTCATAAACAATAGGCTCGTCTCCGAAAATTTCATCCATGAAATAAAATAAACTTTTTAAAACTATCCATTTTAGTCTTCTGTTTTCGGGGAAAAATACATTAGTTTCTGGCGAAACAGTGGTCGGAAAGCGCACTGTTTTTTCAGCACTTTTTCAAGAAGGGATTGTTAACAGCTATACGAAGACGACGTTGCCGACCCCACATTGCTATGTGATTCTGTTTCCCTATTATGTGCCCTATCACCCCTTAAAGTTTTGTCCAAGAGTTTAGATTCACCCTGTATATACATAGATAATGTACATTCCATTCAGTTGGCAAAAAATGTTGTCTCCTTTAACCCATGTGTCATCCCATTGTTGTCTCTTAATCCATTAAATTGGAAAGTATGTCATTATTCATGAGTGTGCCGTATTTTTCCACATTATTTCATAAAACACTTCTTTGGAATCGAAATCTGTATTAAAATCGTCTACTAAAACTGTTTTACAATCTCTGCCAAGGGTATTCTAACTACATTTCACCTTGATAAATACTGTTTGGAATGTGCATCATAATCCATGAGTGTGCTGTGTTTGACTTTTTTGTTCCCCAAAACATCCAGAATTAAATTTATATTAAAATTCCCTACCAAACTGTTTAGCAGTCTTATTTAGGCATAATTACAGGCATAATTCTTTATAAATACTGTTTGGTAAGTGTATCATAATCCACGAGTTTGCCGCATTTCTCTTCCTTGTTCCGTAAAACACTTCTTTTAGAATAGAAATTTACATTAAAATCACCTTCCATAATTGCTTATCAGTCTTCGTCAGGCATATTCTAACTATACTCCTCCTTTGCAATAAACTGTCGTGCTTGCCAATTACCAGCCAAATTTGGAAGATATCGACAAGGTCGGTTCAGTTTTTTAGGACTTTTTTTTTTTGCACCAAACTTGTCGACAAATCATCAAAAAGTGCAAACTTTGGCGACTTTCAACATTTTGTTTTTCCCCTCCCCGCTATTCGCCACTTTGACGCATTTGAAAAGTGCCTCGCCGTGACAAATCATGCAGACAAGTTATGTCGATGCTAAAAATCCTGATTGATTTTAATAGTACTCAAGTGCTAATAATAAGCATTCATGTAAAATGTCAAACTAACCAATAGTCGAATCGGAATTAAAATGAATGAATATCTCTAAACTGGCACGGGCCGTAACGTGCATGAATTAATTTGAGTGTTCCTCTGAAAGAACTATTCATGCTGTAATACATCATATTCGATGTATTTTGCCAACCTAATTTAACTATTAAGTTTATTTTCTTTGAAATAGTTGTGATGCCTACAAAATACACTTTAAACATAATAAATCCAAAAACTGCCCAACGATTGCTTCTAAACAGCCGTAATGTTTTTAGTGCTTTGGAATTCGTTTGTGCGCTACTGTAAAAGTACTAAAAATGCTACATGCACCATTTCCAATAGGGTACCGCCATGTAGCCAATAACCTTTATGAGTTTAGTGGCGATCGTTCAGTGGCGTATTATTGCAAGTTTGTCGCGGGGGGCGATTAGTTTCTCGGTGGGGGCAGTTAATTAGAAGATTGAAATATACATCCATTTTATGGAAGCAAAATAGGCGGGGGGCGCCCTCCCCCCTTTAATCCGCCCTTGCGATCATTACATGTTTACGATAATTACAGCGACTACGAAGTTAACCCTTTAACGCGCAGTGTTCCCGCTCTGGGAACACCCAACTCTGACGTTTTGACTGTTGCCAGTCACGAAGATAGATTTCATCTCTATAAAATAGTTGCGGTGACATAGCCCACGAGAATCCTTTACTTTTTAGCACGTCATTTCCCGTAACGAAAATGGTCACGATTATTTTTAACAGCACTGATAGCTGCCGAAAAGTGGAAGAATGCGATAATAGCTGGATAGATTGCCCAATGCTGAAAAAAAAAGCGTCTCTAGGTCTGTGGCACGCGATGAACGTTTCGATCGTCCGCCATCTTGCTGGTCGTTAAGTCGAGAGATGGCAACGGCTGCCCTTTATTCAGCATTGGGAAAGATTTGCGCCTCAAAGCGTTAAATCTTTAGGAGGGGATACTTCCCTTAGGAGGTAAAATAACGACGTTGATGCATATAGGCGGCGCGACAGCTCACTGGGTCACTGCTGGTATAGCCATCGAAGAAAAGACAATATTTAAAAAAATCTGGAGTGACTCCACTCGACTTTCCGAACACTTACGATTAAGATCATTACCAAGCATTTAAATAAATTTTAATCGATGAATAATTCAAATATATATACCAAAATGAAGCTCAATCGAATGTATCGTTTAACGCGCTAAACGCTATCGTTAAACGCTAGCGCACTTTCAAGAATTTCTCCCCATAGGCTATAATGTAAAAGGAATTTTTGGCGTAGCCCTGTAGAAAAACTATAGGTCCTATACACATCAAAATCGATACCGGTCTTACGGTGGTTGTTTATAACATGTACACCCAATTTGAGCTCAATCGCTTGTACCGTTTAAACGTTAGCGCACTTTCCAGAATTTTCCCTCATAGGCCATAATGTAAAAGAAATCTTTCTCGTAGCCCTGTAGAAAAACTATAAGTCTTATACACACCAAAATCAATACAGGTCTTGCGACGGTGGTTTATAACATATATACCTAATTTGAGCTCAATCTAATGTACCGTTTAAACGCTAGCGCACTTTCAAGAATTTTACCCCATAGGCCATCATGTAAAAGAAATCTTTGTCGTAGCCCTGTAGAAAAACTATAAGTCCTATACACACCCAAATCAATACCGGTCTTGCGACGGTGGTTTATAACATATATACCCAATTGGAGCTCAATCGCATGCCCCGTTCAGGAGCTATCGTGTTCACGCACATACACACAAACACACATACACACACACACACATACACACATACATACATACATCTCGTAAAAATAGCATCAATGAATTCAGAAGCCCTCTAAATGTGTCAATACACCAAAATCTCGAATTCGAATTTTTTCATGATTACAATACTTTCCTTACATGGTACATGTTCGGAAAGTAAAAAGCATTTATTTATAATGACTATCACATTCAAACAAACGGTATTTACATTCACTTAATGCGGCGATAAATTTTAACACACAGCTGACGTTGGTCGGACAGATCTGCGGACGAAATCATTTACATTTGTCAACTGCAAAGTTGTACTTATAGTCTAAGAGCCAGCGGCCGCCAGACCTTCGTCATAGTATAAAAGCTGAAACTTTCTCATCGCATACCCCCCCAACTGAGGTAGGAACAATCAGCCACTATAAAGTTTGGAGGATCGTGGCTTTGGCAGGTAACAGGTGGCCAAGGTGTATAAAATTGCCGAAAATTTTCGTCATTTCATAGAGCTTAATTTTTTTTTTATATGTTCTTCTTCGCAGTACTAGAAATCACTTGATCCCTTGCCAGACACTTTTCAATCGAGGCAAAACCCCCGCCAGACAATCCCAAAGTCATGGAAAACGTAGTTCTATGACGAGCGCGCTGCAGCATCGTAAGAAAGTTCAGAAGTAGCAGTATAAAATGGGCTTGGCACTTTGTGACAGCTTGACGTACTTCGTCGCGGGAATTTACGAACACAACAGTTTTCCATGACTCCCGTTGACTTTGAGATTGTCTGGCGGGGGTTTGCCACGATGGAAAAGTGTTTGGCAAGGGATCAAGTGATTTCTAGTACTGCGAAGAAGAACATGATGAAAAAAAATGAAGCTTTGTGAAATGACGAAAATTTTCGGCAATTTTATACACCTTTGCCACCTGTTACCTGCCAAAGCCACGATCCTCCAAACTTTAGAGTGGCCGATGGTTCCTACCTCTGTTGGGGGGTATGCGATGAGGAAGTTTCAGCTTTTATACTATGACGAAGGTCTGGCGGTCGCTGGCTCTTGCTCTATTAGCGTTGGCGCTTTCTTTTATCCGAAGTGCCTCAAATGCAGCCGAACCTGCTTAATGGAATTGCGGTTAAAAGAATATCCCGCTTACTGTAATAAATTTTGAATGTACCAAACCGTAATAGTTAGTCATTGTGATCCCGGATAATGGAATACCCCGCTTACTGTAATAAATTTTAATGTACCAAACCGTAATAATTAGTCAGTTTGATAACGGATAACGGAATACCCCGCTTATTAGAATAAGTTTTCGCGGCAGGTTTGATTGCCTCAAATGCAGTCGAACATGCTTAATGAAAAATCGGTTAAAAGAATATCTCGCTTACTGTAATAAATTTTGAATGTACCAAACCGTAATAGTTAGTCATTGTGATCCCGGATAATGGAATATCCCGCTTACTGTAATAAATTTTAGTGTACCAAACCGTAATAATTAGTCAGTTTGATAACGGATAACGGAATACCCCGCTTATTAGAATAAGTTTTCGCGGCAGGTTTGATTGCCTCAAATGCAGTCGAACATGCTTAATGAAAAATCTGTTAAAAGAATATCTCAATTACTGTAATAAATTTTGAATGTACCAAACCGTAATAGTTAGTCACTGTGATCCCGGATAATGGAATATCCCGCTGACTGTAATACATTTTAGTATAACCAAACCGTAGTAATTAGTCAGTTTGATCCCGGATAATGGGACATCCCTCTTATTAGAATACATTTTCGTGGTAGAGATTGGCTGTTTCATTAAGCGCGTTTAACCTATTTAATATGCAGAATATCAATGCATAAGTGACATTCAGTTCAGGAATTGTTTTATGGTTTGTGTACTTCCAGCATCAATTATTTTTCACATTTCAATTATTCAGAGAGAGTTATACATTTATTTTTAGTCTTACCGAAATTTTAATTAGATACTTAAAAATCTTATATTTCGTAAATTATGCGAATTAGAAAAGGGAAAGAAAATTTGTATCAATAATTATTTTAAATTGTTCAAAACTTTTCGAAGAAATGGTAATCGAAACATTACTTATTTATGTTTCGGATTCAATTACACAAAATTGTTTGGGAAGAACGAAATATTAAACTAATTTTCAATTTAAAATATGTTTTTGCAGTTTTTCAATCAATATATTTTTTATCATCATCGCACGAGCCTTAAGCTATAAACTTTCTATCCGAGTTCATTAAAAAAACTCCTGCTGGTACACATGAATTTTTTTCCATTAAAAAAGAAGAAAAGAAAAAAAAAGCCTGGAAATTAACGTGAGTTTACGAGTGCATGTATTAGACAAAATTGTTTAATCGAATATGGGAAGAAAAATTACCTTCTGAAACAATGGAATATTTTTCATTTTTTTTTTATATTCGCTGTTTTTAAATTTGTATAAATGGAAATCCAATTTTTTTTTAAATTCTGTAGCAAATATTTGAATACAATCTAAATAATTGTGTATAAAAGGTCACAATGGATAGAAAAGTGATTCATCATATAAATATTCTTTGGTATTCTTTGTTCTTAATTATCATGCATTATTTAATGGAATTAATAGATTGTTTTTCATATATTTTAATCTCAACCGTTAACGAGGTTTTTTTTTATTAAAAAACGAGTTTTTATTAAAAGTTTTATTAAATACAAATGTTCTACTTTTACTTTCAGATTTTCACTCGATACTGAATTTCTGATTTTCTTATACGGTATATTAAATGTACACAGTCTCAAACGCTATATTAAAGTACACTTGTAAAAGAAAGTTATGAACTGTTCCATAAATATCACTTCATTCCTATGTGACTCGCAGTCCTTTACTTACACATATCAGCGTCATCTGTCGTTAACTTTTTGAACTACATTTTTTTTTTTATAATGAACAATTCC
This sequence comes from Cheiracanthium punctorium, assembly GCA_038373885.1. Lineage (NCBI taxonomy): Eukaryota > Metazoa > Arthropoda > Arachnida > Araneae > Cheiracanthiidae > Cheiracanthium > Cheiracanthium punctorium. The sequence continues at coordinate 13,160 of JAWZYV010013725.1, forward strand.
AGTCGTCCCCCCTAATCCCATTCTCACAGAACGTAATTTCTTCATCATTATTTGTTCTTTTTTTTAATGAATTTTTACAGTTTGCTCGAAATATTGAAGCACCCGTTTATACAGATGAACACATGGTGTCTAGAAAAGCACTCTCTGACTTTTAGCGTAAACAGTGATGAAGATTGAAGAGGAACTTACTGGTCAATAATAAAAAAAAAAAAATTGAGGGGTGGGGTGGGGGGGTTCTGTTCTCATGCTTAGATTCTGATTCTAGACATTGAAAAACACTTAGACTTTCCTTTTTAGTTCTTAAAGTTTGCTTTTGTTCGATTTACGTCGAAAAGTATATTTTAATTCATTTCATAAACGAAAGATGGCAGCACTTTGATTAACCCGAAAGTAAACTGTATTATTATTTGTAACTCTGTAGTATTGCTTGCAGTATTATTTGTAGTATTATTTGTAATATTATTATTTGTTTGTATTATTATTTGCTCATACGAACATAAAAGAAATATGAAAAATATTCACTTTTAGACATTAATTTCTTATTATTTTACATTTATATGTTATTGTTTATCACGAATCTTGAATAAAAAAGACTTTTATATCCAGCAAAAACTTTTCTGGTCATAATTTAGAGTGGTATTTAAAAAAATATATAAAAATCAGTGAATTTTGCCAAAAAATTGAAAAATTGCTTTAATTTCTGCAAAAGCAAACTTTGATAAAAAAAAAAAAAAAAATATTTTCCTTAGTTTTGGCGTAGGATAAACTAAAATTTAACATGTAGAAGTCAGACCCAAAAATCGTGTTGACCGGTGTTATTTGTTTAACCACTCAACCTCTGCGATCCTTATTTTACGCCAAAAGAGTTTGTAATGTGCATGGTGATACCGAATTTCGCTTGTACTTTTACACTCACCACTCGACAAATGTGGCGTTAAAGCACAAGTCTTACTTCTCTGCAGCTACAGTTTATACAGAAATACGATTAATTATAGATAAGGTGACCATAGATTCGAACGTAGAATTGAGAACATTTCACCGATTCTGAAACAAAATTGGGGACATTTTATAATTAATGAAATAAATATACACTAATCTAATTAAAAAACAATGTAATAATTAAAAATTGTCCTCTATTGCTTCTTTACTTTTCGAGGACATATCGCAAAAAAACACAGAAATTGGGAACTGTCCTCGAATTGGGGGACGTATGGTCACCTTAATTATAGCCACCCTGTAAAAAATTTGAAAAGTCTGAACGTTTCGGGAGGCGCATAGAAGAAAATGATGCCTTTAATCATTGCTTTTTTCATTTTAATTTTTTGATTTGTTTCTTTAATTTCTTTAATTTTACTTTTCCCTTCCCCCATTTTCAAATTTTATTCTTTTTCCTTTTGGGAATGGCAACGTCTGCTTTACACTGTGCGTCTACTTTTTTGTTCTCGCTCTTTTTCAGGAATTGCATTGAAGAAAGAACGTTTTTGCAGCTGAATAAGGGTGCTGCACCCCTTTTCTACGGAAACTTTCGTGTTTAACTATTTTTTTTTTATGGATATTCTTCATGTTACGCTTAAAGAAATTCAATCTCTATTACATTTTCAATTACCCGAAGTGTACATCTACTCGCGAAAGGATAACTCAATAAGCATGTAATTGTAACCTGAAATGAGAAAAAAAAAAAAGGAGGTTTTTTTTTTTTAGAGCTATTTTTTTTTTCACTCACAGCAGGTAAGGGAATAATCTCGAATCGAAAGCTGTAATCAATGAGAGCGGGTGAAAGGGAAAATAACTTAGTTTTTCCCCCCTTTTTTCCCTTTCTATCGCGGGATCGGAAATTACATAAATATAGTAACGGATCATTAGGACGAAGTAAGAAAAAGCTAAACTGGGAAAAAATGGCTTCCCAGTAGAAACTAAATGATATTTTTTGTGACGTTTTCCCCCTTTTGTTTCTGCCTTATGATACCGATAAATTATTTTCTCTTGGCGATAAATCATAGATAAAATAGATAACTATTTATTTCACTTCCACGCAGAATAAAATAAATGTTTTATCTAGAAAGCAAAGTGAAATTTCTTATGATTACTGCGATATATCTATCTGCGTTTGGCTGAAATTCGACTGAACAGGGTAGACCGCGCCTCTGTCAATCTACACTCTTAAAAAATTTGGTGCAACTAGCGTTCCAGACGTCCGGATAAAGCCGGACATAGTTAGGCTTTTTGATTGCGTCTCCGGCTTTTGTTAGGCTCTTTACCGGTGGCTTTGGCTGATTAGTAATAAAGTACTTGAACTGATTTGGCATTCGATGTTACTTATATTTCATTAGAATTTAACAAGATTCATGGTAATAATAAAAAAAGCTTGATTTTACATACAATTTTTTTGTTGTGCCTATTAATACTGAGACAAAATCCTCAATACTGTAGGCTGTCCGGCCTTTTTACCCATATGTCTGGCCAAACTGGCTCGTCTGTCCGGCTACAGTGGAACCCCGATCCATCGTTCCCGCATTCATCGTTTTCCCGTATTGATCGTTTTATTTCTATGGTCCCTGCACAAACTGTATTCAAATAAAGTTAACAAAACCCGCATGCATCGTTCGTCAAAAATTCGCTTTCCCGCATTCATCGTTGTAAAATGTTTCTTCCGGCCGAAATGAATTTGAAGATCAAGTGGATCAATATGGCTTACAAATCTAATTACTTCCTGGTATGATATCTTGGGTTGATGATGGTATAGGTGAAGGGTTCTTCCGTCTAGCAGGGATGAGTATGGTGTGAAATGTACTGATTATATTTCCACTGATTTAGAAGTAGCAACGTGCGGTATCCTAAGAATGGAAGAAATGTGACGCAAAAAATGAAAATAGTCGCGAAGAAGCTGAGAATAATATTCATGCCGATAAGACTGATCCAACACAAGTTTATCCTACGCAATAAATATTTGAATCTGTATGACTTTTATATACAAGCATGAATACAGATAAAAAGACAAAAAAAAAAAAAATTGTAAATCTTGAAAATTTTCTATAACTAAAAGATTTATGAAACACCCAGTGTAAAATTACTGATTTTTAAAAAATAAGTATCACTTAATTTCTACACAACTTCAATTTGTTTCTTTTACAGTTTGGTAACAAATTTAGTATTTTTGGTATACCATATACATTGTGTGTATTCATAAATGCTGATTTCTTCTTATTTTGATTTTAACCCGCATTCGTCGTTTTCCCGCATGCATCGTTTTTTACTACGCACCCATTGAAAAACCCAGTGTAAAATTACTTATTTTTAAAAAATAAGTATCACTTAATTTCTACACAACTTCAATTTGTTTCTTTTACAGTTTGGTAACAAATTTAGTATTTTTGGTATACCATATACATTGTGTGTATTCATAAATACTGATTTCTTCTTATTTTGATTTTAACCCGCATTCGTCGTTTTCCCGCATGCATCGTTTTTTACTACGCACCCATTGAAAAACCCAGTTTAAAAAATAAGTATCACTTAATTTCTACACAACTTCAATTTGTTTCTTTTACAGTTTGGTAACAAATTTAGTATTTTTGGTATACCGTATACATTGTGTGTATTCATAAATACTGATTTCTTCTTATTTTGATTTTAACCCGCATTCGTCGTTTTCCCGCATGCATCGTTTTTTACTATACGCACCCATTGAAAAACCATAGATCGAGGTTCTACTGTATTTGGTTTGGCGAACTGGCAACCCTAGGTGCAACATTTCACCAAAACATGGCACTAAAGAGTTCGCTTCATAAGATGGTGAAACCTTGTTCCCTGGGCCTGATTACTGAAAAGACTCGGGAAGCTTGAGCTTTCCCTCAGAATTTGAAGGGGGCCCCCGAAAATGACTGAAAAACTGCGATAAAATTCAAAATCTTGTTTTTAAATGATCTTTTAAGTTATTGTAAACATTTTTAATGAAGAGAAGTGGTGCTTTCCAGAAGTCTTGATACTTCATGTTGCAACATTTCTAAATGGGTTGTTTGTGATGTCTTGGCCTGGGACATCTGCTGCAGTTGAGAGTTCTTTTCTATTATGGGGAATATTTGGTCGGCAGAAAGGGTAGACTTTTAATATGTAATGTTAAACATCTTTTAAATGTCAAAATTAATTCTCAACTTCTGTGTTATGGTTTTTATGATGTCATCGAAACAAAGAATTCCTGAAAAAAGCCATGTCTAATGAAAAATAGGACTAAATTAATAAAGTTTAATGTTCCAGTAAGGTAATGTTTTTAGTTATTTGTTAATGTTTAAAGTAATTTGAAAAATACTGTAAAATCTCGTTACAATGAACTAAACTATTATGAAGATTAATGAATAAAATATTTTGATCAAAGGAAAATTTCAAATTAATAAATAAAATACTCTTATCAAAAGAAATCATTAGAGCTAATTAAATCAATGAAATTTACTTTTTATGAATAAAATATTTTTATGAAAGAAAATCATTAAAACTTCACTTTTCCCAAACAAAAAGGGGATGGGGGCCCCGAAATGAGACTGAGCTTCCCCTCACTTCAGAGGTTAATCGGGCCCTGCTTGTTCCAACCATACTTTGGCGAAGTACCAAACATTGGAACAAGGTTTCGCCATCTTACGGATCCAACTTTTCTAGTCCCATGTTTTGGTGAAATGTTGCATTAAAATTTTCAAGACTGTAACGGTACGGAGTTTTTTGGGCATTTTTTCTCCAAATTTAATGTGAATACGCGTGAGAACCCCTTGAAAAGTCCGCCGACCAAGGCACTCCCTCCCGTAGGCAAATCCTCCCTTGCGTAGACTTTGCCATAACACAAACAATCTTGGCGAAATTCATTTGCTTTAATGGATCGAAAGAGCTCGTCAAGTGGCTTGACCAGTTTGAATGGCAAGTCAGAAATATTCGGTTGGAAGTTTTTGTTATACAAAGCAGGATCGTAAAGCAAAGTGATGTAATGGTTAACACATTATGCTGCCTTTTCCAAGGTCCGGCGCTCAACACTGTAGCTGGGTAAGGTTGACTGAGCCTTTCAAAACTTCAATGGTTTGATATAATGTATTGTGTTATGGCAAAGCTACGAGAGGGCAATCTCCATAGTAATGGGACTGGGCGGCAGAAAAATTGGGAATTTTTTCGTAACTTTTTAAAAATTTGCGAGAGGAGTATTATTTTTTTTAACATCGTCGTTTTTTAGCACTAGGGTAATATTTCGTTCAGTCCTAGATTTTTCTCTACGCGACTTTGTAGACATGATTTGTAGACAGGTTTAGTAGACAGTATTTGTAAACAGATTTTGTAGACATCAACTGTCAGGGTGAAGATCTTTTCAAATGTGTTTGCCAGATAACGCGGAGTGGGGAAGAGAATAAAAGTCGCATAAGGTTATAGATTTCAATTCCAAATATGTGCTTTATGGAACAAGAAAAACAAACACGGCACACTCATAGATTATGATGCCCGTTTCAAACAGTATTTAAAATGTAGAGGATAGTTGGAATATGCTTGGCGAAGATTGTAAAACAATTTCAGTAGGCGATTTAATATAGTTTTCGTTTCCAAATATGTATTTTATGGAACAAGGAAGAAAAATACGGCACACTCATCAATAATGACACACTGTCCAACTCAAAAGAAAAATAGGATTATCAAATTTTCCGAGACTAAAATGTGCAACTTTTTAATTTGGCGAAAAATAAAATGGTTGATGTGCGGTTTTGAGGAGATGTGATTCTAACGCTTGACGGAATTTCTCGTCAACTTATCGTCTGCTACTTGGATTATGAATACACCTGAATAAGTTTTTGAAACTTTCATTGAGTTCGAATTATGCATTTTTCTGCGCAGCTTCCCCCTCCCCCCCACCCCATCTATTTCTATTGCATTACATTCAGAAAAAAGATGCTATAAATATCAATTTTTATGTTGTTTAATCACACTCATGACTAGTGATATACTTTCCAACTTAACGAAAGGAGGAATGAAAATAGGGAGGACGCATGGATTATGGTACGTTTTTAATATATAGCACTTTAGTGCGCTTTTAAAAATCTGAAAGTGTTTCAGATTTTCTTACTTTATAAAACAAAAAAAAAATCCTATTTTGAGTACTTTTTCAATTGACACTGCCCACTTATTTCTAATAGATAAAGAATTCAAGCGTGTGTTGCAACCTTTTTGAAAATCCCTGTATATATACTCCATGGATGTACATATACATTTCCATTTTCAAAATCTTCCTTTCCAGATAAATGTAAACGCTTGTACTTTTTCAAGCGGCATCTCATGCTTACATGTCAATTATAATGCAAAATGATAACTTAATAAGCTGTAATTGTATCTCCTGATGAGAAAACAAGATGCTTCAACTTTTCTTTTTAGGGATATAGTTTTTTTTTTTTTTTTCCTTTCTATCCTGGAAAGAAAATATCTTTTCTGAAGTAGAGGGCAGTAATCAGTGAGGCCGGTCGGAAGAGAAAAATTACTTTTGTTTATTTTGTTATACTTCTTCTTTTGGCTCTGACAAGAGATCGGAAATTGCATAAACGTATAGTTACGGATAATTAGAGCGAAAAAATTGCTAAACGACGGAAAAATTACTTGCCGTTGAAAACCAAGTGCCATATATATTTTTTTTTCTGTCGTTACTCTTCTGTTTTGTCCTTCAGGTATGTAATGTTACGTATTTTCTTGTTGCGAAATAGCGGATTAAATAGGTAGTTAATTATTAGCACTACAGTGCTGTTAAAATCCAGCGGATATTTTTACTTTCCGAACATGAACCATGTAAGGAAAGTATTGTAATCATAAAAAAATTCGACTTCGAGATTTTGGTGTTTTTACACGTTTTGAGGGCTTCTGAATCCATTTATGCTATTTTTACGAGATGTATGTATGTATGTGTGTGTGTGTGTGTATGTGTGTTTGTGTGTATGTGAGTGAACACGATAGCTCCTGAACGGAGCACTCGATTGAGCTCAAATTGGATATATATGTCATAAACCACCGTCGCAAGACCGGTATTGATTTTGGTGTGTATAGGACTTATAGTTTTTCTACAGGGCTACGACAAAGATTTCTTTTACATTATGGCCTATGGGGGGAATTTCTTGAAAGTGCGCTAGCGTTTAAACGGTAGATTCGATTGAGCTCAAATTGGGTATACATGCTATAAACCACCGTTGCAAGACCGGTATTGATTTTGGTGTGTATAGGACTTATAGTTTTTCTACAGGGCTACGACAAAGATTTCTTTTACATTATGGCCTATGGGGGGAATTTCTTGAAAGTGCGCTAGCGTTTAAACGATACATTCGATTGAGCTCAAATTCGTTATACATGTTATAAACCACCATCCTAAGACCGGTATTGATTTTGGTGTGTATAGGACTTATAGTTCCCCTAAAGGGCTACGACAAAACTTTCTTTTATGTTATGGCATAATGGCATATGGGGAGAAATTCTTGAAAGTGCGCAAGCGTTTAAACGGTGCATTCGATTGAGTTTCAATTGGGTATATGTGTTTGAATTATTCATCGATTAAAATTTATTTAAGTGCTTGGTAATGATCTTATTCGTAAGTGTTCGGAAAGTCGAGTGGAGTCACTCCAGATTTTTTTTTTTTTTCCGTCGACATAACTTCTACACGATTTGTCACGGTGAGGCACTTTTCAAATGTGTTTGTCAGATAAACGCGGTGGTGGGAGGTTGTAAGTCAACCATGATTTGCAATTATTGAATATTGATCTCCAAGATTATCGCCAAAAAAAAAACAAGTCTTCAAATCCGGACCAAGCTTGGCGATATCTTCCAATTTCGGCTAGAAACTGGCAAAAAGCGGCAATTTATTACAAAGATGAAATATAGTTAGAATATGACTGACCAAGATTGTAAAACAGTTTTGGTAGGTGATTTTAAGATAAGATTTCGATTCCAGAGATGTGTTTTATGGAACAAGAAAGGCATACACGGCACACTCACGGATTAGGATGCCCATTCCAAACAGTGTTTAAAATTTTTGAAGTATAGTTGGAATATGCTTGGTGAAGAAGCTAAAACAGTTTTAGTAGGCGAATTTAAGATAGATTTTGATTCCAAAGAACGAGGAAGTTTATGGAACAAGGAAGAAAAATCCGTCACACTCATGAATAATGGCACTGTCCAACTTAAAGGAATAAGAGGGAGGACGAATGGATTATAATAAGCTTTTACTATCTAGAAGTTTTGTGCGCATTTAAAAAGCGTTTCAGATTTTATTTATTTTTTAATTTAATTAATTAATTAATTAAGCGTTTCAGATTTTATTTATTTTTTAATTTAATTAATTAATTAATTTATTCTTTACTTTCGACATAAAACGCCTTCTTTGAATGAGAAGTTTGATAAGCAGGGCCTGGCTACAGGACATCCAATAACTATAGGTACAAAATTTAAGCGGAGATGAGGCACAAATAAAAAGAATTAGAATCGCACAGCAAAGTAGTGTCAAAAACGAGGTTTTCACTTAATTGTTCATAATCACGTTTCGGAAAATATTGAAGTGTTTTCCTAATTTCTTAACCAAGTTTGATAAATAATGGGATTGTCTCCAAAAATTTCATCCATGAAGTGAAATAGAATTTTTAAACTATCCATGTTAGTCACGTGTTTTCTCTGAAAAGTACATTAATTTTTGACGAACAATAGTGCGAAAGTTCACTATCACTTCAGCACTTGTCCCTAAGTGGCTATTAACAGCTGCATGAAAACGATGTTTCCGACTTCACATTGCTCTGTGATTCTAATTCCTTTTTAATGTGCCTTACCTTCCCTTTAAATTTTTTACCAATAATTATGCGACACCCTGCATATGTCGCGCCACGCACTCTAGGGCTGCCCCTGTGATTCCCTGCGCCTTTCGCGCTGCCAGGATTCTGTCTGGAGCGCGCGTAAAAGTCGTATTTTTAAAATGGCATCGTGTGTTCTTCGTGTCTACAGTTTAATCTGCTGTTGTGATGACTTTTACTTGGGGGAGCTTTGCCTACATATGTTCTTTTAACTATGTGTGAAGTGTTCTGTGTAATTATTTTTATGGATATTTAATAAGCTGTTCCGTTTGAACTTGGGTGCCTCGTCATTTGAGCGAAGGTCTGGGAGTTACAACTTGATTTTCTATTCCACTATGCACGTACATCTTGCCTTGACGGCAAGGGCGGCTCCAGTGAGGGGGCCATAGGGGCCATGGCCCCCTCCGAAATTTTGTTTTACAACTTTAGATTCGCATACTTCACGATTTCACACGTTCAATTTGCATTTTTAACAATTTATAGACCTAAGTAAAAAGTTCGATAGCCCCCTCCGAGAATTTAGTCTGGAGCCGCCCTTGCTTGACGGAGCGTTTCATTTTACCCTTGTCTATTTACATAAATGAATATACACTACTGGCCAAAAGTATTGCAAGTTTGAGAAATCTAACCATCGTTTCAAGAATAAGCCCAGAAAAAAATGGACAGGAAATTTGCCAGATTTAATATTTTTGAGAATTTATGTAGTATAATTGGAAAGAATACATCTGAAAATCACCAAAAAACAAAATGAGAGCTTCAGGAACCCATAATTTAAGTTGGCACCATGAAACACCGAAGGAAGTGTTGTAAAACATTGTGGATTCCATATCTAAAAGAGTGGCTGTTGTGATCCAAGTCAAGGCTGCTCAGCAACATAATAAATGATCTTTAGTTCAATTGCATTTATTTATTATCCTCTTTTTGCAGAATAACTTGAAATTAATTCTTTATTTAATTTTATTCCGGCGAGCCAAAATGGATTATGATTTCTATAAAAACCTATATATTTTTTATGCTATTTTTTCAATAAATTAAATAATTATTTTTGTTCTTTAACTTAATGCTATCTTGTCTTTGAAGTTATTAATTTAACATGTTGACATTAAAAAATATCAATTATATTGATTTTTAATTTTGACGGGGGAGAGGGGCTTAATCTTGAAAAGGATTAGATTTCTGAAAATTGCAATACTTTTGGCCAGTAGTGTAATTCCCGTTTTATTTACATTGTGTTTTACTTCCTTAATTACGTTACTTCTTCGTTGCAAACGAAATTTACCAAGGATGTCTGTAACATTCTTTCGCTGAAAAAATTCTTCTGGAACGATTTATTATTCTGACGTAAGAACTCTTTCTGACTTCAGTCGTGTTTATAAAAGAAGCAATTAAAAACAAATAACGAACAAGCGTGGAGGGGAAAGTTCATTAAGCGGCTCAAACATTCCCAAGTTTCTTTTTTTTTTAAACTTACTTTTTATTGCTTCCATAATTTTTTTCAAAAAACAATCTTAATTAATTTCATCATTTTACATCTCATGTTTATATATCTTTCGCGTTTGTAGAGAAACGCTATTAGTTCACACGTCAGTATAACTAAGCTGTTAATTAATGACAGTAATTTAGCTCAAAAATAGCTTAAGTATTTCGAAATAATTTCATACCCACGTGTCGAGTTTTAGGGAATAATTGTTATTCCATGAAACAAAGTAATTATTCTGGAAGTAATTACGGAGCAAGTTCTAACAAATTTTAATTATTTTTCATTTCGCTCTCTAAACTAATTAATTATGTATGCTCGCATTTTTATATTTATGAGTTTCTTCCAGTACCAGTAACGAATAATTATGTCGCGATCACACTTCTAAAAATTAAGTGTCGAAGATAATTAAAAATAAATAACTACGACATGCTTAATATGAGTGGATTTTTTTCGTCTCCTTAAATTTGAATGAGAATTGTGTGTAATACATACATATATACTGGGTGATTCAAAATAGATGTTAAGGCGATTATTTTTTAAACCGTAAGGGATCGAAACATACTTCCAATTAGAAAAGTTCGTCAAATTAAGAGTAGATTTCAGATACGGCTTTTTTTACAGGGGGTTGTAGAGAAGAAGAGGTGATTATGGAATACCATTTACATTTCTAACTGTAACTTCATAGATTTTTAAATAAAATCTCCCAAAACAGCATGAGTACATGCTATAATGAATCGTAATGGAATGTCCATTGCAAAGAAATTTACAATTTATTTTGTTGTTATAGAAAAAAATATTTAAAAAAAAAGTTACGAATGGAGTATAATATGGAATAGTCGGGTAATATGGAATAGATGGTTTAAACCGATGAAAAGCAATTTATATTGCTTCATATATAGTTATTTGTTACTATAAAACAAATTTTTATGTTTTGTAGTTTAAATCATTATACTGGAGTCATTTCTGCTTCGAGTCGATTTAGAAAAGTTGTAGATATAATTTTCTTTCTTTGCTCCGATACAGTCATGGTGAGCCCACAGAGAACAGCTGGATCTTTGAATCCAAACTTATCGTCGTTGATCATTAGAGAATTTTTCGTGACAAAAGATGCATTCAGCGTCTTTGTTTTCCGGGTCTTGAGTGGATGACATGAAACCCATTACAATATTACCCAGTATTCCATAATACCCGACACGCCATCTCGGAAAACGAACCTTTAAAACTAATTGGCAAAACACTGTCATCTAAAAAATAACCACAGTTCAACAAACTACCCTTCTCTTAGTGTACATTATGCGTAACATCCATGTTCATGTCACGTGTTGACTAGTAAGTTAAAATCTTTGAAAACTTATCTACAAAAACTCTTGAAAATCACAAAACATACTTTGTTCTGTAGCGAGTGGTGCGGCAACAGAGAGCGGTCCACTCTTACTGCATTGTAAGAAGGGAATCTTTCTTGAGTTGTTCATGGTATTCCCTTGTGTCAATAGCAACTAACAGAGCCAAAAACTCGGTATTCCATATTTCCCGACTATTCCTTAATCACCTCCTCTCCTCTATATATATATACCGGGTGATTCAAAATAGATGTTAAGGCGATTCTTTTTTAAACCGTAAGTGATCGAACATACTTCCATTAGAAAAGTTCGTCCATTAAGAGTCGCTTGAGATAGGCATTTTTTACCGGGGTTGTATACATATCAAAATACGAAATTTAAATATTTATACGGTCCCTCCTTCCTACCCTTTATATTGAGAAGAAGGTTGCTCTCTACTTAAGAAATTAATTTAAAAATCCCGCGTCTCTACGTGAAATAGTGAGCGAGAAAATTAATTTTGAAAAGGATGACTTAATGCTATTTTACCTACTGTGTTGGCGTCCGTTTTCAGGCGAAACAAATCTTATGAGTTGATAAAAGTTAAATAAAGATCCCATTGTTGGGAAAAGGCAATTAAATGTGTTCAAATTGGGTAAAATGAACAGGTACAGTTTTACCTAAAATGATCGGTCTTTTCTTTAAGAAATGAGCGATAATGTAGTCTTTTTTTTTAGGGGGGGGGGGGGAGTGTCATTCACTGATGACATCACTCTTCTAGAGAAGGAATTTTAAAATGTAAAAGAGAATGGCAAAATAATCGTGTCGGTTACTCTGGTGTGGTAACTTTTACTAGAAACTGCCAAGCATGCTGTCAGATACAACAGAAATGAAATCCGAAAGTGATCCAACAGATGGGAGCACCATTCAGACCCTTGATCTAATCTTAAGAACTTGACCCACTAACGAGGGGGTGGGAGGCCCTGATGGGTTACTTCTGGTTCATCTTTTAGTTTCGCTTCACGTTTGTTGTAGTTTTGATTCGTTTTTAAGTTCTAATTCTAGCCTTTTGAGGCGACATTCAGATGCTACATTGTAACAAAGATGTCAACTCACTGGCAGTAATAGTCTGTTCCTAATATGTTAGAATTAAATTCAATATTCACTTATCCATATGCGTATTTCATGCAACTTTAACTCATTGTCTCACATATTCATCCTGTTGGATTTCAGAAGTGTCCAGAATCAAGGAAAGGTAAGCAATTACCTTATTCTATATCCACAAACTTCTAAGCTAAATCATGAAGATAATCATATTCTATAATTATGCACGATATCCTACTTATATTCGATATTATACTAGATATTCTACATATAATGAATCCAATTCTAAATTCATTCCATACACATGCTCTATAGGAAAATTCTAGCTAAATTAGGATTTTGGGGGCCAACTGTGTCTATCGGGTCACTATTAACATAAATGAACGTCAGTTGAAATGTAATTAAATTTTTCTCATCTTGTAGACATCCCCTTATTGCTTGGCGACACATGCCAAAATTTTCAAATTGATTCACTTGGAGACACGGGATTTGATTTATTCATTTTCTTAGGCAAAGAGCAACATTCTTCTAAATATAAAGGGTAGGAAAGGGGGGACCATATAAAAATTAAATTTCGTATTTTAATATGTATACTGAAGGACTGCGCGTTCATACGCATTGTTTTTCTTTTTCGTTTCTACGACTATACTCGGAGCACAGCTAACCTGATAATGGAGGGAATGCTGCAGACCGTGTGATTCCGCCGCTTTCAAATAGTTCTTTTCGTTTGCCCTGCTTTTTACAGAACTAGGACATTTATCAACTATTAAGTTCTAAATTAAAGTGTATGTTATAAAATAATTGCATATTTATCTTATTTGAATTCAATAATTAAAAGGATTATGAAATTAAGTCAGAAATTAGATGTAACGCCTTCACAGACGCTTGACCAATGATAGACCACTTTCGTGCTGGCGGGAATCAGAAATCCAGATTCGCCTTGCGATTGGGTTACTTTGTGATATTGACAGCCAAATAATTGGAAAGAGAAACGAGTGTCGGAGTGATACATTCGGAAAGTAGTGAAAAGGCTCCTCTAGCCTTCTCCTCTGTTATCAGGTAAGGTTTGCCCCGAGTATACCTGCTAAAGCTCCCGGAAGAAAGTCACGTGACGCGCTTCTCTCGAAGCGTCGAGATTCATTCTGAGTGTTGTTGTTCTTTATGTAAGCATGATATTTTGATGTGATGTGTTTGTTATAATAAATATATTTGTATTAAATATGGACTGACTCGTTCTTCGACGATCCAAACGGACTTCTGACATTTCATATACAGCTCCCAGTAATCTGAAAGCTACCCTTAATTTGAAGAACTTTTCTAATTGGAAGTATGTTTCTATCACCTACGGTTTAAAAAATATAATCGCTTTAACATCCGTTTTGCATCACCCGTTATATATGCAATGTGTAAAGGGAAAGTAAAAAGTAGTTTGGTTTCGTTGATGAATTAAAAAGAGTACCCGTTGGTTTTATTCTTATTACACTTAAATCTGACGACACACAATACCAGAAAACACGACAGAATCAGAAAACAGAAACTGAAAATTGACGAACTTCCGGTTTTTCAGTTTCTGTCAAGCAGAATCAAGGGCTGAAAATGTTGAACTTTTCTGTTTCTGCCCGCGTTTTCTGCCGTGTGCCAGCCAATAAGAATTCGCCTAGATCCAGAGCTGTCATCCAAAAACAAGATGGCGTCACATTTCGATGACGAAGTACTTGTATCTCAGAGATAATTCCTTATATCTTATTGTGTTATAAATCTGTATTCAATAAAAAATATAAATGAGAAAAAAGGATATTTTCTTAAAACCAACGTTTTTGTATTTAAAATAGTACTTACTCTTCATCTACAGTTCGGGGATCTTCATTCAATTTTATTGCTGTGAAAATTCCATATTTTTCTCTTACTAGGAAATGTTTTAAACTCATAAAGTATGTTTACGTTTTTTAATTTCATGTGTTCTAATCAAAGTCGTCCTATTCATTAAGTGAATGCTTATTTTAGCGAGAAATTATTCGGTATTCACGTATTTTTTCGCGCTATTTCAAGCATCAAACGTACCTAGCAATAAACGATTTAAAATGAAAACGATAGATGGCGCCTGCATCGTAGTATATGCTAAGGCGTATTATGCTAGAGTGGAGTCAAGTGCCGACAGAAAATAATCCCGACAGAAATTCTTTTCTGCGAGAAAATTCCGCTTTCCGGTAATGTGGAGTCTATGCCTAACAGTGAAGTAGAATTGCTTGAACCTTGTTTAAGTGTGGGAAGCATTTTCCAACACTGGTGTACTGTTACACAGGGCTTTATTATCGCATGGCCAAATCGGGACTTTCCCCAGGGCCCCCGGGTCGAAAGGGTCTCCAATATAAAATGTTATTCTGAAATATTCTTTTTTATATCAAAATTTTAGGAAAAATAAAACAACTTTCATGGCTGAGGGGCCCCCAAATTCATCAATACCCAGGGCCCCTGTTGGTCATAATCAGGCTCTGCTGTTACAAACTTTATTTGTGAGACCGAACAGAAATGGAGTAGCAACATGTTACTGAATCCCGTGATCATTTCATTTTTGCAAAACATAATTTAATTCAAATTTTTGACATTGTCATTCCTTACGTCAAATGTTAAAAATGTCCGCCGAAGTCTTGCTAAGATCGATGAATTTAACCCTACAAGGCACCGGGTACCCTGTATGGAACGACCAATTTCATTATTCCTCTACGTCTACAAAATACTAGTAGAGACATCTGTCGGTTTTTAAGAGTATTTAAACGTTGATAGGAACAATCTAATCCAGTCTGTTGCTTGTAGATGCACTTACTCTGTTCCTATTATTGCCAAAACCGATCGAAATTGAAACAGTCAACTTTCGAATGTGGTTTTGTTTATTTTAGAAAATGAACAAAAAATAGTTAGCAAAGAGTTTTGACCCGTAAAAAATGACTGTGTGTAGGAGTTCGTTTAGTATGTTCGTTGGAGTATATTTGCTGGATTTAATTAAGTGTTGTGTTAACAATTTTTCCCCTTTCATTTTGCCGGACTCAGCAAGTTATGCGTGTTATTAGTCGTTAATTGTAATTGTAATACTTTTGCATTTTAAAGTTCTGACTTAAATGAAATATTCTCAGAAACCAGAGGAATTTTAAATTTGCTTACAAATTTTATTAGAAAAGCCCGCATTTTGTAAAAGAATAAAACAATTTTTAAAAAAGAATAGAATAATGTTAAAACAAATAAAACAAAATAAACAAATTAAAATTCAATAAAAAATAAGTATTTAACGTTTTTAGTACTGAACTAAGTCGGTAGACTAATAATTATGGAAACTTACTAGTAGGTCTCTTTGTACTTATTCAGTTTTTTTTTATTTCATAGGTAATTATAGTCCAGATATGTATATTTATTTTCATATTGTTTATTTATTATTTAAGTTCTTATTGCAGGCGTGACATAACTCCCGCACAAGTGCGGCGTCTCACCCGCAGTGCAAAGTTTTGGAGGGAAAAAAAATTGTTAAAAAATATATTAATTCTTTTTTTAGAGTTTTTCTCGCAGTACACATGTTTTATGTTTTACTACAAATAGCACATCATCATTTTTGTTTTACTGTATGTGCAGCCTCGGATTTTTTTCCACAGATTAAAAAAAAAAATATGCTGCATAAGTCCCGAAACATAGAACTTCTCCGTTGTCCTTTCGACTTCAAGATATCGAGGTTAAAACTGCACAAAATTAAACATAACGGTTGATCAAAATTTTTCCTTCCGACAAGACTTTTCCTAATCAGTGAAAGTACTTAAAAAAGTCCACTAAAGATCACACAATACAGTTTCGAAACATAATAATATTGGAAATTGTTTTACATTAATGGATTAACTGAACCCTGTCCTGCTAAATTAGATCATAAAAGTTAAGAAATTTTGCTATGTGCCTCAAAAATTCCCATGGATAAGGTCCCTTAACTGGCCGAACCTGATTGATTACCTTCAGGAGGGAATATTACGCGCCATAAATAGATGTCTGAAATAGATGACGCTAATTTGACTAACACTGTTATATAATTTATAAAAGCATCCTACTCACAAGAGACCCAAGATTTGGAAACGCTCACTCTCCCACTCACAGATTAATTAGTGAACTAACGAGCGGACCGCGCTTTAACCTAATTTACCCGAGAACAAATTCCTGGTAATTGTTTTATTGGCGCGCTGCCTCTTTGCTTTTCTTTACTTAAACAAAGTTTAAAAGTAACAAGAACATTCAAAAAAAAAATTGGTCTTTAAAAGTTAAAGTTATAATTTTTAACCCTTTGAGGCGCAACCCTTTCCCGATGCTGAAAAAAAGGGCAGCCGTTGCCATCGCTCGACTTAACTACCAGCAAGATGACGGACGATCCAAACGTTCATCGCGATCAGCAGATCTAGAGAACCTTTTGTGACGACAGCTGGCTGTACCTTTTTTTCCAGCATTGGGCAATCTATCCAGCTGTTCTCGCATTCTTCCATTTTTCAGCAGATGTCAGTGCTGTTAAAAATAATCGCGACCATTTTTTTTACGGGAAATGACGTGCTAAAAAGTAAAGGATTCTCGTGGAGCTCTGTCACACGCGTCTATTTAAAGAAATCAAATCTATTCTTCGTGACTGGCAACAATCAAAACAGTCAAAACGTGTGCGCGGGAACAGCCAACTGTCGTCAAAAAAGGGTCTCTAGATCTGTGGCACGCGATGAACGTTTCGATCGTCCGCCCTCTTGCTGGTCGTTAAGTCGAGCGATGGCAACGGCTGCCCTTTTTTCAGCACTGGGCAATCTATCCAGCTGTTCTCTCATTCTTCCATTTTTCAGCAGATGTCAGTGCTATTAAAAATAATCGCGACCATTTTGTTTACGGGAAATGACGTGCTAAAAAGTAAAGGATTCTCGTGGAGCTATGTCACCCGCAACTATTTTTTATAGAAATCCAATCTATTCTTCGTGACTGGCAACAGTCAGAACGTCAGAGTTTGATGTTCCCGGAGCGGGAACACTGCGCGTTAAAGGGTTAACCTAATTTACCCGAGAACAAATACCTAGTAATCGTTTTATTGGCGCGCTGTTTCTTTACTTTACTCCTTTTCCTTTTCTTTCTGAACAAAGTTTAAAAGTAACAAGAACATTCAAGAAAAAATTGCTGTTTAAAAGCTAAAATTATAATTTTTAAAATGTATAATAACACTCCAGGCCCGGACTGGGTCTTTTTGGGGGACCTTGGATAGAGATTCAAAAAGTGGCCCTGTACTGCGGAATTTAGACGGAATTGCATATGTAATATATAGAAATTAGTCTCATGTGCCTAAAAGTCACATTTAATCCTTTAACGCGCAGTGTTCCCGCTCTGGGAACACCAAACTCTGACGTTTTGACTGTTGCCAGTCACAAAGAATAGACCCTAGCAGCAAAACTAGTTGAAAAAACGTTAAAATTACGCTGGAAACACGTTTTTTGGCGATAAAAAACGTGTTTTAAACGTCTTTTGGACTAATTGTGCTACTAGGGGATTTTATTTCTATAAAAATAGTTGCGGATGACATAGCTCCACGAGAATCCTTTACTTTTTAGCACGTCATTTCCCGTAAAAAATGGTCACGATTCTTTTTAACAGCACTGACAGCTGGTGAAAAATGGAAGAATGCAAGAACAGCTGGATAGATTGCCCAATGCCGAAAAAAGGGCACCCGTTGCCATCGCTCGATTTAACTACCAGCAAGATCGCGGACGATCGAAACGTTCATCGCGTGCCACAGATCTAGAGACCCTTTTTTGACGACAGCTGGCTGTCATGATTTGTCATGATTATTTCTAACAGCACTGGCATCTTCTGAAAAATGGAAGAATGCAAGAACAGCTGGATGGATTGTCCAATGCTGAAAAAAGGGCAGCCGTTCCCATGATGAACGTTTCGATAGTCCGCCGTCTTACTGGTAGTTAAGTCACGCGATGGCAACGGCTGACTATTTTTCAGCATTGGGAAAGGGTTGCGCCTCAAAGGGTTAATTATTTTAGAGATTTTGGGGCCCTGACTCTTCGGGGGCCCCTTCGAGCCTGGGATTTCTGCCAGCCTCCGTTGCGCCTCTGCGTAAAGATGTGTGATTACTGGGAAATAAATAATCAAATTACTCTAATATCAGTATTTATCAAATTACTCAAATTGTATTAGTAGTATTCTATTTTTGTTGGCCTTTACGGGGCTTCTTGGGTGGGGGTGGGGGGGGCTGCAACACACACACGAGCGTAGCTAGAGCTTTTAAATGGGATGCGTCCTTCTTTCTATAAAATTTGATTTACGGTATATTTTACTATACGTATTTTGTAAAAAAAAATTCCGTCGCATAGTGGATTTTTAAACTTTGTAGTTAATTACTCTTAATTACTCATAAAATTACAGTTCATAAAATTAATGTAATTTTTTCATTAATATGAATTTTCTGTAATTTATATGACATTTAAAATATTTTTACCGTATAATATTTTGAGACCCGAATACAAAAGATGGATATGCTACTAAAAAATGAGCGTTTTTTGCGTAGACTGAAGGGTTTGGTGTCCAGACCCCCTCAGCACCCTTCATATATACATCCGTAAACACACGTAAAAGAAGATATAAATACGGTCATTGGGGTGGTACGAAAGATCCACTGTTCAGGCGTGGGGCAGTTCTAGCCTCTCTGCCTCTGAGGATGGTGGAAATTTTTTGCGACTGAAGAAATGGTGGATCACTTGTACACATGGGCGCCCATACCTGTGGGCAGGGCCATATCCCCCAGCTCGCAGGGAAAAAACATATTTACTTAATAATGTACGTACTAGTATAACGAAATGTGGTTCGACGCTAAAATGTAGTATCTTTCTAGTGCAGGACCGCTGGCCATCAACTCCCCCTATAAAGGTCATTGGGTGCCCATGTTAGTACACCCGAAAGGATAGACCTCAAAGTATCTTTCTATATGTATGCCATGTAAGATGTATATGTTCACTTTTCTAAACTTAACGGGATGCCCTATAAGGAAATAAAATGGAACACATACGTTGTTTCAAAACATATACAAACTGTAGAATATCTTCCACTAGATATTCATAACTTCAGCCTGTGAATCTCAAGAGGTGCCTGGCGAACTTCTATGTCGATGCTGAAGTAAATAGGCATATTGCTATTAAATTCTAAACCAATAAGTGATTAGAAGGTGGAACTCTGTCTTAACGCCAGGATGTCGCCAAATCGCAAAAAGGATGTCGCCAAACTAATCATTGGAAAATTCCGAAACTTGTGAATGCGGGACACCCTCACGCTGGCACGTCCTTTTAAACCCTCTTTTAATCTAGACTTTCATCTGCCCCCATGATATTTTATAAATTGTTGTATATAGTCTGTATGTGTAAATAAAAATACACAAGTATGGATTTCGACTGATGATTGTGGCTCAATAACACTTTCGGACACGTCATGGATTACTTTGCAAAGTTATTCTGTTAAGTGCTCTTGTTAAATTAACTACTTGTTGCTCACCAACTCGTATATGATCAGATAAGACAGTAGTAGAGAATGTTTTGTGATCGGTGTGTTTGCCATGATTTACATTTCTTTCTTTTCTTTTCCAGATTCCTTGGAGTGGCTTAAACTTGGCGGGAACCAGTTAACTAAAATACCGCATCACGCGTTCAGAAATTTAACTCGCCTGAGGCAATTGGATTTACGCTCCAATAAACTGTCCAGGGTGGACGTAGATTCCTTTGCTGACTACGGAAAAACTCTAAAATTCATATTCCTTCAGAAAAACAGGTGAGTGGAACTCTCGTTTTATGGGTCTGTTTGTTTAGTGCGTGAGCTCATGTCAAACCAATGGCAAGCTTAACCCGAAAAAAATTATTCCCTTTTTACTTATTTTCTGATTATTCTTTTGCATTGCCTACATTACCGCTTGGAAAATGTACCTTTGAAAGGAACTCTAACAGAGGCTTCCAACTTACCCTAAAAGCACACATGTTCGTAAAAGAGTCGCTATGACGTCATAGGACTGTCCTAAACTAGTGACATTCTGACTTGCGAGTGATGCGACTGTATTTCGCAGACACGGTGAAGCTTTATTTGTGACCAGGTAAAGTCACTGTGAAGTCACTTTGTGACTAGTGCGTGATCGTTCATGAAGTAACTCTATTGTGTCACTGTGTTACTGCTTTGTGGCTGCTCGTTATTAGAACTTCAGAATGACGCTACAGAGAGTCACATTTGTCACAGGACTGTCACAAACTAGTGACATTGTGACTGGTGAGCGATGTGACTGCATTCTGTAGTCACCGCGCAGCTTTATTTGTGATCAGTCTCCAGGTAACGTCACTGTGAAGATACTTTGTGAGTAGTGTGTGATCGGTCATGAAGTAGCTGCATTGAGTCACTGTGTTACTGCATTGAGTCACTGTGTTACTGCATTGAGTCACTGTGTTACTGCTTTGTGAGAGCTGGTTGTTAGAACTTTAAAATGAAGTCACAGTGGCCATTTGTTGCGACTTAGTAAACGAACTTATTTTTGGTCCCATTTTATATTATGCCCACACAGGGAAGCCAGTTCAAAACCACTGCTTTATAACATGTTTTTTTTAAGTAACTCCAATCTTTTGATCATCTGAAAAGTTTAACTCTGATTAAAAAAGTAAATTAATAAAAATAATTAATTTTCTTATTTAAAAGCGCCATTTTTCTGATTTTTCTTGGTTCTCTTTTAATATCATTAATTATTATTTTTTTTTTATCTAATCTATAGGAATGTAAAATTGGCTGTTCAACTACGTTTAATTTCTTAGTTGTAGATTTTGTAAACTAATTCAGTGTATTCTATTACTTTTTTTTTCCCGAGAAAAAGTAAAATTAAAAAATATATATATATATATTTATAAAATAGGCGCTGTAGCCCATCAACGTAATCTCTGCCACGCGAGGTATGAGACTGACTGACCAAAAAATACGACTTTTGTGATTATTTTCTTTTTTTAATTTACTGAATTTATAGGTCAGACTATTGGGATTCGAAGACCGTTATATTTTTGTTGCTACAATAACGAGAAGCCGAATTATAGGAGAAATAATGAACCGGAAGTGAAGTATTTTGTACTTTATCAGTATCTGTAAACGCGTTTTCTGAAAAAGTGTGTTTTTCGTAAATTTTCTTCACGATAAAAGTCAAATCTTATAACGTGCTCAAGATATTGTTTTGGAATTTTTGCCAGAATATTTTGATCATTACTAGCTGTGTTCTGAAGCATAATATATGTTTTCGGTCTTTATTTGCTTTTTTTTTATGACCATTGTCTTCCAAAAAATGCTGTTTTTAGAAAAAGAAGTGCATTCCTTATAAAAGTTGAATTTTAATAAACATTAGAACTTTTGCAAATCTTTTTGCTTTACACTACAGATCAATATGCTAGTTATGAACATAAATATTGCTAAAAATGTATAACAGAACTGTTTACAAGAGATTTAGCGTAAATATAAATTTTTTAGCAAACTTTCAAAGTTTGCACTGAATTTTTTTTAAAACTGTATTTAAATTCTTAGTTTTATACCCTATTTAATTAAAAACATGGGTTTTACATTAAAATTTTACATTAAAAAGAAAGTGCTCTAAAGTTAAGTTCATATATCTCAGGCGCGTAGCTAGGAAAATTTTTCGGGGGGTGGGGATATGCGCCTGGAAAAATTTTCGGTGGGGGATATGAACTTATATGTGTATAAATAGACGGAATTTCATCACTAATCCAAAAATTTCGGGGGTGGGGGGATATATCCCGTTACCCCCCCCCCCTGGCTACGCCCGTGAATATCTTATACTATCACACTAAAATATTAACATAGTATTCATTCTATGAACTGCAATATTGTTACATGCACATTAATAACTATATAAAATTTTGAGACTTCTGTTACTATATAAACAGAATACACATAAGAATTTATTCACAAACACATGCAGAATAAATTCATCAAATCCATAATTTTTGGCGCTCAGGCATTTGCATAAAAAACTTTTATCCTTAAACACCTGTTTCGTAAACAAGTACATCGAACTGAAAATATACTTAATCATCAAAACACAATCCAGGACACACGTCTGATATGTCTGAAACCTTTTCTAAACTAGAGCTCCTGAGAACTACAGCCAGGTGCAAGCCTCCATTTTTCAGTACAATAGACCCTCCTATAACACGGGTTCATAAGGGGGTATTTGTAGAACGCAGCGTAAAATATGCGATCGTTTTCGTAAAACACATTAAAAGAGACTCGTATAGCACGGTAAAATGATTTTATTACGCTTAAGTCCTATAACTAATATAACTTTTGAATGGCAACACCAAACATCATTGTGTTTTAAGGTGCGCAAACAAGTTTTGCAGCAATTATAGTGCGCAGTCCGCACAGGTGGAGTATAGCTCAGACACCGTACAACAAGGATTCGGCAGAATGTATCTGCCATGTTATAGGGGGTCTACTGTACACGGAAATTTCGTCATCATCCTACTTTGGCGCAGTTATCGCCCAGTTTTTCAGCGTAAAGTAAGTGCAAGATGTATTAAAAAAGCCCCGTTTATTCTAGAAAAAAGATAGTTTGATTATATCCTAACTAGAGAAGAGCAAGCAATAAGTCGAAGTCCAATGTTCCCTCTCCTATTCGAATATGCTTGGAAAGTTTTTTTTGTCTATTCTCGAACTTGAATTAGTCACAAAACGGGAGAAAATATTCTTTTTTTTTCTGTTTCTTTTCCTTTCTTTTTTTTAAACTAATAATTGAAGTGACTGGTAAAGAATACGTAGTTTAAAGAGAGAGAAAAAAAAATAATTATTGTCATTGTATTGTTTTATTTTTTATGGGATTTCCAAGACTTAAATGAACTAAATCTTTTCATAAACTTTGAACTAAAGCAGAGTACTTCGAATTTTAGAGAAAATTTTGTGTTGAAAGCATTATATTGGGAATTGATGAAAAGTTTGAGATAAACGAAGACTTCGAGTTGTAGCGAACTCACTCTATAAAAAATAGGTAACAGTTATTGTATTCAAATCCGTCAGGTATTCGCCTTCTGTCTTAAGACAAAACAAAAACAAGAACTTTGGCTAGTAAAAAAGAAAGTGCTAGGCCCACCCTATCGCCTTAGCAATAGCTGCAAGAAATTAGAGCATTTCGAGCTGTTCAGGGAGTGATTAGAGCAGTTTGATGCTGAAGAACTATTTGTTTTAAATTTCACCTATTGTTAAAGAAGAAAATTACATTTTGACGATAAAAAGTATACCGCCATCACATTAAATGGCTGGCAGGGCTGAGTACAAGTTGCAACGATCGGGCAACAGAATGGCAACTTGCGTCAGCTGGAATCCTGCCGACTTATTTCAAATTGCTTAATCCTATTGTCTTTAAAAACATGAACCGAAATTTGTTTCATGTTCGGTAATGTTTAACAGATTTTAAAATGCCTAGAATTCAATTCGAATGTTTAACTGAGAATCATGCATTTTGTTCTTTTTATTTCTCCCTCCTAGCATCCAGACGATAGAACACGGTGCGTTTGACGTACTGGAGTCTGCGCAGTGGATGTACATTCATTCCAACCAATTAACTGCGCTGCGGCACGACACTTTCAGGCCTGTGATTGATAACCTGCACGTTCTCGATCTTCACGGTGAGTACCTGTTCCTTTTTTTTTTTTTTTTTTTTAATTTCGACTTCTTGTTCCCGGGTTTCATTTTGTTGCTTTGTTGCCGAGGAAGATGGATTCTTCGTAAATTCTTTCTTTCTTGTGAAAGTGCTTAATAAATGAGGGTAATAAAGCGCTGGAAATGTACTTAAATGTTGAAAATTTCTTTAGTAGTTTAACTGAAAAAGGTGTTTCTTTTTTTAATCATTTTATAGAAAAGTTGAAATTCTTTAACGCTTCCCCCTAACAAAGTTGAACGCCGTATTACGACCTAACTTTATTTTTGAAAACTTCTAGCTTTGTAAAGCAAGACTATATTTTCCCTATCAATTGATAATTTATTTAATTTATCCTCTTGCCTCATACGATACAGAAATTTGTGTGGAGAGAATGCATTATTTTGTTTATAGGTTTCCCGACCGATCTTGTTGGAAAATGCTTCATATTGGATAATTTGGTATGGTTTACCTTTCTTGTTGTTAAATTATAATAAATGAAGGTAATAAATGCAATTAAAAACCAAGAAAATAAAATCTTGTTCGGTTTCAATTAAAAGATTGCCTTTCCTTTATTTTTCTGATTGTTGTTTAAATGATTCGTATATACTTGTTGAATTTAATATAAAAAATGATTTCAAGAACAGTCTGCGTAATACGAAAACGTTAGTTATGTTTAACTAATAACTCTCTCAGTATAATTTAATATTTACTCAAGTTTAATGACTAATTCATGTAAATACCGGTTTCATCTACCTTAATGAAAACTTCAAAAACTTATTTCCTCCAAATATATCCTTGAATTTGTCATCCTCCAAAGACAGTCTTGAATTACAGCTGAAATTCTTCAGATATGTAATGCAGTATATGAAGCTGAACAAATCAAAATGAAGGTATGTACTTCTTTTCGTATTAAAAGCAAATTCAAGCGACATCTGCTTAACAGAGCTTTCACATTTTCATTCCTAACCATGCTTTCAAGTTCCTTTTCCACACTGTACTCCAAGTAATTGCTGGCTATTTAACTAATAAATCTGTGAATAATAATAAACTCTTACATATTTTACAGTAAATTTTTCACTAATTACCCAATCTCCAGTTAACAGACATACTAATAAATTTGCAGACATTCTAACAATTGATGACAGTACAATAATGCTGAAAAAGGTAGCATGAATGAATATTTCTCTTAATGGAGTACACGAAAAAACTTAATACATTATAATCTATGGACGTGTTAGAAGAAAAAAAATGTGTTTCAGAGACTCTCCTTCTATAACTCTAAATTAAAATTTTAAACAAAAGAGAAGTACGTACCGAATATGGGTACTGCTCGGAAATTGCTCTAATGACCCATAAAATTAAATTTTTCGCTTACTTCCTAATCCTCAATTGAACTAAAGTTTAGCATATTATTGTATTTTAGTTAACAGTATAATATTATGGAAAAAACTGGATTCTATATCATTTTTTTATACCGTATGTTAGCTCTATGCAATAACTTCTCTACCCGCCATCTTGGGTGAGGCTGATGTGTGATTCCCGTAGCTGATCTTTACGAAATTTTAAATAGAAGTGTTCACTGTAAAATGTTTTTACATATAATTTATGTATTTACATTCCAGGCAACCCATACGATTGCAACTGTGAAGTCATGTGGTTCAGAGATTGGTTGCTGTCTAAGGGGCAAAACGTTGCCAATCTTCCAAAAGAAACTCGGTGCCACACCCCGGAGGAACACGCGCAGAAGCCCATAGTGAAACTAAACAATAGCACTTTTGACTGCTCTTGTGGCAACAGTGTTTCCAGCAAACTGACCAACAATATCAGCATTTTTTCGATATTCTTCCTGTCAGTTTTCGTGTTTTTTATGGGTAGATAAAACTTTTGAATACTAAGTATTAGAACATTTTTACCATTGTAAACAAATTTATATTCTGATGTAAATTGTTCCAATTTTATGTATGTGGAAAAATTCAAAGTGGATGAAGAAAGAAGTGTCCTAAAAAAAAATCATTTTTTTTTCCGATTTGAAGATGGTTGTTGTTATTTTATGTTTTACTTACTGGAGCTTTTTATTGGTTGGTAAGTAACTTCTAGTATAGGCAAACAAATTTACAGGGTGAAAATTTTGTTGCTTATCCTGAGAAGGTGTAAAGGTAACCTCCCAATCCTACAACTGACGTCAAAATAGCGTAGCTATTGTGTATTTCTGAGTCGTTGAGAACTAAAAGGCTTCGCTATTTTGACGCGCCATTTTTTTAGGCGTTAGCTATGCTCCAGCGATATTGAGTTCTGCTTGTATAATTTTTCCAAATTTTGGTATTTGTTTTTTCTTTAATCCAGAAAAAAAAATTATACAGTGATTTTGATCTGCTTTCAACAAACATTCTAACGCAGAAAGAGTGAGTAGTCAGTCTTAAAGAGTAAAATAGCAGCCAAAATATCCAAACACACTAAATAAGGAGTTTTCTGAGTTTTAACAACTTGATAACTTATGCCTGCATCATGACCATTCCCTAAGCTAGCAACCGGACAGAGATAATCGTCAGTATTTTAAAATAAGTTATTTGACCACCATTCCCTTAATGATTTGTAGCGTAGAGTCCTCGTGCTCAAAAACATTCAAATTGTTGGATACAGCGCCATCTATATGGCGATAACTGTCTTCTGAATGGTTGTTCATGACCAAAATAAAATGAATATATACTCCTTTGGAAATAATTTCGTTAAAAGAGTTCATTTCACTCTTTTTTATTTCAGAAGATAAATGGTTTTTTTTTTATGGCAGAAGCAATAGTGTCTCTCCGAAAAGATATGTTCGAATTTTACTAAGTGGCACTTACAACATTAATTTCAGTTGAAAGTAAAATATCTGAAACTTAGACTAATCGCAAGGAAGTAAGTCAATTCCCTTACATTAATACTAAGCCTATTAAACGCAACATAACTCTACTTCTTACCCCATTTACACATACCATTTATTTCTGTGTCTAAGACAAGAATATTTGGAGTTTTTCCTAAACATCATTTTTTTTTAAATGGCTTACGTAGAGCTTTTTGAAGGGATGATGCTCATATGGCACTTGCACGACAACTAACTGGGCAATGGGCATCCGTCTATAAATATTGTGTTAGTGTATTTCTTTTCTGAACCCAATTCCCTCCCCCTATAAGTGGTGTTAAAACGTGGTTACTAGAGCGGTTGATAGGTTCATCGATTATCTTATACACGGGTTTTTAATTTTGGCCCTCGGCATATTATGTACTGAATATAAATAACTATTGCATAAAGTTTTCATTGCGAATTTTCATATCTGTTATCATATCAAAATGTCTCACATATCGATATACTAATAAAAATTTCTAAAGTCACCTCTTCTCATAAAATGTGCATATTTTATCAATCAAATATAAAACTAGTTTTCTTTTGTACAGAAATCTTTTAATAAGTGGAAAAAGTAGAGTGAACACACATATCAAATGTTATTCACATTTTACTTTCTTAATTTTTATTTTAACTAAAATAAACGCAGTTAAGTTAGACCAGCTGTTCCAACCTTTTAAGATTGACCCTCCCCCCCCCAAGAGAGGATAACTTACAATGGCGTCTCCCCTCCACCCCCTCACACAGCGGCGGATTATTTAAAGTTTGTCGGGGGGGGGTTAGTTTGTCAGTGGGGGGCGGTTAGTTAAAAAATTTACATATACATCCATTTTATGGAAGTAAAATAAGATCTTTTACATTAATTTCTTTCTTCTCGGGGAGGAGCGGTCTCCCCCTCCCCCCCCTCTTTAATCCGCCCTTGCCCTCACATTCCTCAGCATACAAAAACAGTTTTTCATTCTTCAACAAAGGACATTGGGTAGCCTTTTCTACAAAACAATAATATGGACTATGTTTGAATAAACGTTTTAAGCGAAAACTGATATGTTTCGAAGTAAAAATAATAAATAAGATGATTTTTTTAGAACGTGCGTTATCACTTGCTCTTTTCCTGTTTTTCTCGCAACCCCCTGCAAATGCTCTGCGCCTTTAAGTTTGGGAACCGCTGAATTAGACTAATAAAAGTATATGCAAAATCTGCATATGTGAAAATGCAACAAATGATACAGTTATTTTCTCCCTGACGTACCTGCTAAAGTTATTACCGTATTAGCCCGAATTTAATGCGACCCCGAAATTTTTCATCAAGATGATTAGAAAAATCCCCTACGTCGGCCTCTAATTTAGCACGAGTCAGGTTTTTTACCTGCAATGATTAGTCAAAAAATACCGCGTTATAATCGGGTCAATAGGGTATTTCTATCATTTGAAACAGAAAGAACTTGCGTATGTACGTTCTAATGTAAATCTAGAATACAACAATATGTATTATTTGGATTTTGTTGTCTAAATAAGTGTCGTGACTTGACATTACGGACCCGATAGTGTTGAAAGCACTATACTAGCGACACTAGTGTTGAAAGCTGAATGTGATGCTTGCTCTAGGGCAGGAGTTCCCAAAGTGTGTGCCACCGCACCCCAGGGTGCCGTACAGTGAGGCAATGGGTGCTGAGACGCGACCATGATTCCATTAAAGTACGTGCTTGAATTTCAAATTAGAACTGTATTAATTATGTTTATGTTCTTACTGCTTTACTTCTCTAATTTGTTCTTCACAATCGTGAAAGTATGACATATATACGCTTTAGATGACTAAGTCATGGGATTCATCTTAATACCGTGTCGGACCTCTTTTTGCTCGGCGAAGTGCAGCAACTCGACGTGGCATGAACTCAACAGATCTTAGGAAGTCCCGTGGAGAAATATTGAGCCATGTTGCTTTTATAGTCGGTCATAACTGCGGATGTGTGCCCGGTGCAGGATTTTGTGCACGAACTGACCTCTTGATTATGTTCCATAAATGCTTGATGGGATTCATGTCAGACGATCTAGGTGGCCAAACATTCGCTAGATTTGTCGATTGTTCTTCTAACCAATCGTGAACAGCTATGGCCCGGTGACATGGCTCATTGCCATTTATGAAAATTGCATCCTTGTTTGGGTACATGAAGTCCATTAGTGAATGCAAGTGGTCTGCAAGGAACTGCATAGTCATTTCCAGTTTGACTAGAGGGCACGGTGCATGCCACAACCCACACCATTATGGGATCACCACCAGCTTGCGCAGCGCCTTGTTGACAATTAGGGTGCATGGTATTATGGGGCCTGTCACACAATCGACCCCTATCATCAGCTCCTACGAAATGAAGTGTGCTACGATCAGTGTGCCATGCTTTTCCAGTTGTCTAGGGTACAACCGATATGGTCACGATCCCTATAATGGTGCTGCATACGATATCGTGCTGTTAGTAAAGGAATTCGAATCGGTTTGCTGATGCCATAGCCTATTAAAGCCACATTTTGCCGCATTGCCATAACGTACATGTCCATCGCGCGTCCCACACCTATTCCTGATGTTATTTCACAGTGTTGCTTATCTGTGAACACTAGCGATTCTGCGCATACGTCGCTATTCTGGGTTATTATAAGTGCAGGCGATGGGCCACTGCGATGACCATTATAGGAGGTGATGACTGAAATTGGGTATTCTCGACTCGCAACTGACATTGGATCTCGGAATGTTGAATTCTCCTATGATTCCCGAAATGGAACTTCCCATGCGTCTAACTCCAAACTACCACTCCAAAGTCAGTGAATTGCCTTCGTGTGACCATAATCACGTTAGAAACCTTTTCACATGAATCACTTGAATACAAATAAAAGGCCTAGCAATGCGTCAGCCATTTGTACAGTTTGTTCACGATATTTCTAATATTTGTATGTCAGCTTATTGCTATCCCATGACCTTTGTCACAACAGTGGACAAACATATACAAAATTACAGTATTCCACAAGTATTGCTGCGACTTGGGTAAGTTTGGGAACCTCTGCTTTAGGGGTTAAAAGTTGAATATTATTAAATATTTCTGACGATTATATCTATGAATATTTATAAACATAAATTTCATTGCCTAAGATATGATGCTGTTGATTTTAATTGTTATTGTTGTATTCATTGTTAATTTAACCCTTTTCCGGCTCTGATGATCTAACGCTCTAGAAATTATTGCAACTAACTGAAAATGAGTTCTTATAGTTTGTGTTCGCGTAAACTTATAAGTGTGAAAGTATTAATGTACGAAAACAGAGCACCATGGAATGTTAAGGCCAGAGAAGGGTTAATGGTAAAGAGAAAAAATATACGTATTATCTTTTGTTCCAATTGTTTTTGTTATAAATGTTATGAATTGTTACCAAATACCATGTCTATGTAAAAGTGAGTTCATATCATTTTTATACTGCATATCAGCAAATCAATTTATTTAATGGCAATATTTATTGAAAGTTTATAAACTATAGAAGTAGCTCGAAATGAGCTGAAATCAAAATATAAAGAAAATTTACCAATAACGATTGTAAACATTTTTTAATGGCATTATTTTGTAATGTTTTTCAGTCAGTACTGTTTCACACGTATAAAAGTACAGTATTAAAAATATCCATACCAACATCAAGAGCGCCTTTAAGAGAGAACTCTCAAAAAATAATTTTAATTTATCAGTACTGCTATAAGCATTATCATCCATTGGCTTTCTTGTTTATAACCTTATTCACCAACTAGGTGTCAGCACAGGAATCAAGCAGCACGAGATACTGGATTAGTGCGCGGATTAGTGGTAAATTGCACTCTCCAAAATATTCGCACCCGGATTAGTTTAATCCATAACAGTCACTATCTTTTCGTAAGCTAGTCAACGATTTTTCGAATTTGTTCTACTTATGATTGAAATATGTTCAACTCCGAAAGGCAAAATTGCACACAATATGAAATTGAATTGCGTACTTAAAAATAAATAAATCGTATATAAAAATTTACGAACGCCATAAGAAATAGGCAAAACAGGATGCACGGAAAGCTGTTGAAATTGATTCACAAGTAAATAAAAGAGCGACCATCTATATAATCAGTGTTCACTGTGTTTCAGTCAGTACTTCCACAGCACTTTAAACGATACCGACGTCTGAAATCAGCTTATCCATATCTACTAAATGATAGGTTCCCAACGTGGGCGATAACGCCCCCTTGTGGGCGTTTGAGGCTTTCAGGGGGGGGGCGGTAAAAGACCCAGAGAAAATTAGGGGGCGTTGATATGGCACGAAGGGGCGTGGGAAGATTAACCAAATAAAGTCTAAAAAAGACTTAAAAATTACGCTGATAATATTTTAATAAAAATACTTTTTAGTATAATTAAGATGCGTTTTGATTTTTCTCTGAAACTGTCAATTTATTTATTTAGAAAGCAACAGTTTATCTATTACTTCGTATCATCAACACCCCAGCCTGGCCTTATAACAGTTAAGCTAAAAGTTTTATTCCTCTTTTTTAAATGAAGGAGAAATTCAGTAGCTTTTCAATTCCAACAATATTCTATCTATTAGTAATTTTTTTTTTAATTTAATTCTTGTTTTCACCATGCATTATGTACGCTCTTGTTTCTCTGGAGTGGGAGGGGGGCGGTATTGAAATATTCACTAGAAAAGGGTGCACCAGTTCAAAAAAACGTTGGGAACCTATGTACTAAATCATTTCGTTTTTCTGGACATGCACGTCTTTTCCGTTTCTCGAAGTATTCCATATGTTCCAGATCTTCAAAGTAGCTGTTCGACATGCTAGTTGCAAGTAGGTAAATAAACATGGTGGATAGGCTGACGTGCTAGCATGCTCGTCAAGTGTTTGTAGAATAATGGGATTAAACTGGTGTTCGATAAACCAATGGCGTCAAGGACTTCGGCTGTGTATCAATGTAATGAATGTAACACTGTTATAAACTGTGCCTTTTATTACATGTTTTCATGAAAAGATTCTTTAAATTAAATGGAAGTGCAAAATTTTCCGCAGTGAGATTAGATTAGTTTCGTAAAATATTGTCTTTTTTTAAGAATTTTTTTTTTTCCCAGATAGTTTCATGACTGATACAGGTTTATCGTTCAATATTGTGTTCAATCAAATCAATCATAATGATTAAGCCTAAAACGTGATGATAATTCCCTAGATTTTGCTCTTCAATCGGATAAAGACTGTTTCCGGATTCTGACTGACAGCAGAAGCTCAATCAATACATCAAAAAATTGGCCAAAAATACACTGCAAATCTTTGAACACATTTTAGAACACTTTTTGGAACACTTATTTTGTCCCCTTTTTGAGAACACTTTTAAAAGCACATTTCAGAGCACATTTTGGAACTCATTTCAGAACACTTTTTGGAACACATTTCGGAACACTTATTTGTCCCCTTTTTGAGAACACTTTTTGGAACACATTTGGGAACCCATTTCAGAATACTTTTTAGGACACTTATTTTGTCATCCTTTTTAGCACACTTTAAGGAATGCTTTTAGGATTACATTTGAGAACAGGCTCTAAAAAGTGAGAGCAGGTGCTGGTGCGGCGGAAGTGACGTAATCAAGGGGCCTGGGCGGAAGTGACGTAAGGGGTGGAGTTGTATTTTTGCATGATTTGGAGTCTGTTATGTTTCGATTGGGACAGCTTTTAATTTATTTTAGTTATTTTATTTAATTATTAATTAATTAATTTTAGTGCTGCCATTTGTTATATTGAATTTTTAGTGCTGCAATCTGGTGTTATGTTTAGGAACTACGTTTTTAGTTTTGGACTTACAATTTTTTAGAGTTTGGAACTGATTTTCATGAATTATTAAATTAATGAACTTAAGTTAATTACTATAATTTAGTGCTGCCATTTGTTATTGAATTGAATTTTATAATTAATTTGTGGACTTGGATTTTATTTTTTCTCACTTACCGGCAGCAGGATTCGAACCCCGGACCTCCCGATCTCGAGGCCGATGCTATACCGTTCAAGCTACTCGCTCATAATATTATCGTTGTAACAAAGAAAGCAATCATTTCACCAGTGTTCCCAATCTGTTCTCAAATGTGCTCCTAATATGTGTTCCCAATTTTTTCTTAAGGTGTTCCCAATCTGTTCTCAAATGTGTTCCTAAGTTTAGATTAACAAATATCCTAAGCATAACACTTTAAGAACACATTCGGAACCATTTCAGAACACTTTTACGTAACTGGAACACTTTTTTTCAATAAATGTGTTCCAAATGTGTTCCCAATGTGTGCTGGGAATTTGCAGTGTAGTTGAACAACCTAGGCACGACATCTTATCAAAGCTTACTGATCTGGGACCTGACAAAACTGTCCGTTTTCGATGGATTCCTTCGCATTTTGACGTTCATGGAAATGAAGTTTCTGGCAAACTAGCTAAAAGTGTTTGTGACCTTCCGATTCCTTCATCTAATACCTTGCAGCCTTCAGAGATTTACACTATCCATAAAATTAATTTCAATTCTGTCTGACGAATCCCACCTGACGATCACTGGTATTCAGCTAAATGTCCTGTTCCTTTCTTGTCTTGCAGAGGGTCTAGACCCGCGCAGACTGCTTTGGCGAGACTGGTCATCTGAAATGCCTAAAATTTTCCCACCATTGCGTGCACTCACTTCCTACTTCTCTTGACCATCTCCTTCTTTGCATTGGCATCTCCTTGAATCAATTGCCAGACGACCAGGAGAGGGTATTTGAGTCCATTGTGCAGCAAGGTCTCTTGGACTTTGTGTAGTATATCAGCACCAAGGGGATAAGAAACATCAACAACAAGTCTAAAACATTAAAGTTTTTTTTTTTGGGGGGGGGGCGGAGGGTAACAAAGAAGGAAATGAGATATGACAGAAACTTGAGTGAACGGTGGCACGTACCTCTAATAGCAGTACTGCTAATATTTCCAAATTCAGACGATAACTGAAAGTAGAACAAAATGAGCAAAAAGAATAACCAAGGACGAATAATCATATTGCCATCTGGTCTAGAGATTAAACGCATTCTCTAGAACATAGGTTCCCAACCTTTTTTGAACTGGTGCCCCCTTTTCTAGTGAATATTTCAATACCGCCCCCCCTCCCACTCCAGAGAAACAATAACGTACATAATGTATGGTGAAAACAAGAATTAAATTAAAAAAAATACTAATAGATAAAATATTGTTGGAATTGAAACGCTACTGAATTTTTTCTTATTTCTCTTTATTTAAAAAAAAAAGTAAAAGTTCTAGCTTAACTGTTATAAGGACAGGCAGGAGTTTTGATGATACGAAGTAATAGATAATAAACTATAGTTTTCTAAATAAATAAATTGACAGTTTCAGAGAACAATCCAAACGCATATTTAATTATATTAAAAAGTATTTTTATTAAAATTTATTTTTATTAAAATATTATCAGCGTAATTTTTTAGACTGTATTTGGTTAATCTTCCCAATCCCCTCCGTGCTATATCAACGCCCCCTAATTTTCTCTGGGTCTTTTACCGCCCCCCTGAAAGCCTCAAACGCCCACAAGGGGGCGTTATTGCCCACGTTGGGAACCTATGCTCTAGAATATCTCCCAAATACCCGCGCCTATTGGATAGTTAATTTCCCGTTTTCAGGATTCCATAATTCTACGATATATTCCGTGTCTTACTATACTTTACTCAACATGCAGTTTATTTCATTTATTTTTATTTTTTTCACGTTCTTCATAATTTTATTTAGAAATTGCAATGGGAACTACAAATTTTTATGCTGAGCATTTGAAATTAAAACCGAAAAATTTTCTCCCGCCATAATGATATTCTTTATATCAGCGGTAAGCGAAAATGCCGAAAAATACTTGTATTCACAATGTTTGTATTGGTTAATTCTGTGTCTGATGGTTCACTATTGTGTAGCGCCTTTATGTATCAAATTAGTGTATGGAAATATTTGAACTACTATTTGTTTTATCGCAAATAATCCCAGAAAGAATTGAATTATTATTTTCAAAACAAACTGCACCATCAATAAAGAAACGAGAGAACGATGAAATTAAATTAAACAGTAGCGTATCGTGTTTTTTTTTTTAATAATCATTTTTTCTGATAATAAAATCTTGTTTTCATAGTGTCTTTTTCGCAGGGGAAACAAACATGTTAGGTTAACTAGAATCGAACAATATTTTTTAGTACTGTACTTTGTACTTTTAGTTTTTTGTGAGATATTTGGCGCAGCTTGATTTATATCTTTCATTAATGTCTCATTAAATACCTGTTTGAAATTGAAAGCCGAGTTACTTTTATGTAATTAGAAGTGACACAAATTTAAGGTAAAATATTCACATGGTATTTATAGAAAAAAATGTGAGGTATAGTAAGATTTTAAATCTAATATGGAATGTTTTGCTTTACCCTTATTAAAATTCAGCGTTGGGCTCACATATATTTTTGAATGTTTTAAATTTTCCAATAAAATAGTGTTGTTTCATTAATGCCAATTATCAAGTTTCTAATCATTACTACGTTGCTTTGTATGTATATAATTGTGTTGCTGTAATTTAAGCACACATTTTATGTATTTAACCCTTTAAGGCGCAGTGATCCCGCTCTGGGAACACCCAACTCTAACGTTTTGACTGTTGGCAGTCACTAAGAATCGATTAGATTTCTATAAAAATAGTTGCGGGTGACAGAGCTCCACGAGAATTCTTTACTTTTTAGCCGTTATTTCCCGTAAAAGAAGGGTCACGATCATTTTTAACAGCACTGACATCTGCTGAAAAATGGAAAAACGCGAGAACAACTGGATAGATTGCCCAATGCTGGAAAAAGGGCAGCCGTTGCCATCGCTCGACTTAACTACCAACAAGATGGCGGACGATCGAAACGTTCATCGCGTGCCACAGATCGAGAGACCTTTTTTGACGCAGCTGGCTGTGCGCGAGCACAGCCAGCTGTCGTCAAAAAAAGGGTCTCTCGATCTGTGGCACGCGATGAACGTTTCGATCGTCCGCCATCTTGCTGGTAGTTAAGTCGAGCGATGGCAACGGCTGCCCTTTTTCCAGCATTGGGAAAGGGTTGCGCCTCAAAGGGTTAAGATATGTTTTAATAATTTGAAGCATTAAGTGTTTTTACATAGATAAATGTAAAAAAAAGTATATTCTTTCCAAATTCCCCCCTTTCCCCTGATTGTTTTAAAAGGAACTGTGCATAGACATTAGTTACCACAATAAAACTCATTGTGGTAACAAATGAGTCGACATTTAATTTCTCCAATATCAAAGTATAAGACTTTGAAAGCCCCCGATGTACAATGCATACCAATTTTCGGCTATTTACTGCACAAACAAAGAAATATTAGTGAATTTCCTGATTTATTGTAATAATTTTTTGAATCCGTTTACAAAATGCATAATTTTAAAATTATATTTGACTTATCAAATTCCATTATACTCTTAAAGTAAGATTAATTCATTTTTGAAAAGCGTTTAAGCGTTTTTATATCTGTTTCATTTTACACACAGGCATGCTTTTAAAAAAAAAAAAAGCGGGAATAAAAGGAATTTTAAGATTGGAATGACTTAACGCTTGCTAAGACGATTTAACGGTTAAGCCGAGAGATTTTCTTTTCATCTTGGTTAAGCTAAGCACGCCCCATTGTATATTTTATCCGCTTCAGAAGATATACAGTTGATCATAATCAGAAATATAGAATGATGTGCTACTATAGTTTAAAGTTTTTACCAAACCAGCCGAAATATTACATAAATATGTTTAATCCTGCATAATAAAGTATTATTTATATAGTTACACATGATTTGACTTATAAAGATTGTTGAAATTATTAAAATAGTCGGTTAAATCCTAGTTTAACACCCATCTGCGCCAATGTGCGGAAAAACTATTAAATGTGACACGTTTGTGTAAACGATATAACGCTTGATATTAAACGAAACGACATTTTGTTTTTGTTGTTTAAAAGAAATAAATTAAGTAAAGTCTCATTTTTTGAAGTTTCGTTTATTTTCCTTTTATGTGCTTTTGCATGCATCCAATGTTAATTGTTGGAATTTTCATTCCATTTCCTAAATTAGTGCTTTCGAATTTCTAAAACTTCGCGTTTTCCCGTAGTGTTTCTGTTAACGTTCTATCTCCTTTAGACAAGACTGGAAAACGAGCCAGAAGCACCGATTTTTGAAATCGCGCCAAGATAGGTGTTAAACACAAAAATCTGCCAAATAATGATACCCCAAAAGTAGAAAAACTCATGATGTAGTACTTACACAGCAAAGACAGAAGTTACTGTAATTTGAACTGCCCTACAAACGTTTTCAATTCAAGAGCATTTATTTTACACCCTGTGTATGCTTTTTGATTATATTTTGATCTGATCATGGTTTCGAGAGAAGCCTTTTTGAACGTCTCATCATCAAGGAATCTCTTACCAACAGCTTTGAGCTTTAAATGCACAATAATTTATGTATTATAGATATTATACTTGAATGTGTTTGTTCCGTGAAAATGGGTGTAAATGTGTGTGCATATGTATAATTTTACGTGGTCATTTGTCTCCTGTACATAAGTGATTCTACGCATAAGAGTGAACTGTTGTACACGATGAGTGATATGGTGTTTTATATTTTACCACTTTTACGTACATTAATTGATATAAAAAAATATATAAATAAATAAATATATATATATATATATATGAATAAACATATCCTTGTTGTAAATTAGCAATAAAATGTGGCCTGGAGGCTTTCAATTTTGTAGTTGTCTGTTTTTATTAAATCTTCATAGGCTGTACACACACTGTAACGTAGAATTACATTCCCCTATAACGGTTCTAGGTAAAGAATAAAAATTTCAATATCGCCGCAAGTTTCAATCTGACTCCGCTTGAAAACTAACCATGTGAAATAACCAGACGGACTGACAAAATTAACAGGGGTTTCTTTCACGGCAGCCTGCAAATTGATGTCCTAGATTAAAAAAAATTGCGCGATCATTAACTCTGACACAATTTTTACGTCGTTTTCTGCATTTGGGCGATTCTAAGTAGCTTCTAGAGATCATGCAGTTGATATTTTTCACGAGATTGAACCATGGAGGATTTAAATGGGGGTAGCTCTCCAGACGAGACAGGTAGGTATCGAGATACCTACCTATCTCGATAAGTATCGAGATAGATACTATTCCAGATAGGTCTTTGAATGTTCGCTGGAAACCAGTGTTACTTACAAACGGAATAAATAAAACAACTGATGTGGGCACCATGACTTCCGTGTAGATCCAATAACATATATGAATTTTTATTCACTTCGTTAGCACTTATTTAATTTTGAATTGAGATAGAATAGATCCATAATATCAAGATTTGGCGACTTATCGCCTAATATGAAAGAGATCACCAAACTGGGTTTTGGAAACTCGTTTATGGCGCCAAATTGTGCGAAATTTTGCCTAAGCTTGGAAATGTAGTTCCCGAAGTATTGGGAATGATTTAAACAATGATAAGCCACAGACTGATAATGTATTCAGCATGTTCATGCATCTTAACGTATTGAATGTCCTTTTCGTGAACTTGTACAGAAAACAACTCAGTCGATTGCAATCGAAAATGGAAGTGCATAACTCAATGTTAGAACAATATATCATTCTACAGCCAATCGTTTTTCAGCTATGAGAGTTGCATGCGTGCATTATGAGTACGTACGCACGTACAGGCGTTACCTCAAATACAGTCAAAGTGAATTGACGGTCGGGAAAAATGAATCGTACATACCAAAAGACGTACATAATTACAATCGTACCCTGAGTGATCATGCAGAAATTTGTTAAAGAATGAAGATTTTACGATTACAACCTTTGCCTTTACTACGCACACAAAGAGATAAAAAAAAACGTAATATTACTTTGCTGTTATTTCTCTTTTTCAATGCAAAAACATTAATCTACATTAACCGTTTATCGCGCAGTGTTCCTGCTCTGGGAACACCAAACTCTGAAGTTTTGACTGTTGCCAGTCACTAAGAATAGATTGGATTTCTATAAAAATAGTGGCAGGTGACAAGGTTCCACGAGAATCCTTTACTTTTTAAGCACGTCATTTCCAGTAAAAAAATTGTTCGCGATTCTTTTTAACAGCACTGACATCAGCAGAAAACTGGAAGAATGCGAGAACAGCTGGAATGATTGCGCAATGCTGAAAAAAAGGGAGCCGTTGCCATCGCTCGACTTAACCACCAGCAAGATGGCGGACGCTCATCGCGTGCCACAGATCTAGAGACCCTTTTTTGACGCAGCTGGCTGTGCTGTCATCAAAAGAGGGTCTCTAGATCTGTGGCACGTGATGAACGCTTCGATCGTCCGCCCTCTTGCTGGTCGTTAAGTCGAGCAATGGCAACGACTGCCCTTTTTTTTCAGCATTGGGAAAGGGTTGCGCCTCAAAGGGTTAAAACTAGATATACCAAGACCAGTCAAAGTGACTGGTTTGTGGCTATTTTTTCCCTTAAAAAAATCTTCTGTATATCTAGTGTTAAAAAAAAATACTGAAGAAAAACTCAGAATTACTTCGAACTCTACTCACAGATAAAATAATCTTCGAATACTTCGATAATATTAATAATACTTCCATAATAATACTTCGATAAAATAATCCCTTAAAAAAATCTTCGGTATATCTAGTGTTAAAAAAAAATACTGAAGAAAAACTCAGAATTACTTCGAACTCTAATCACAGATAAAATAATGCCTGCAATATTTAAAGTAAAAGCAATTGCGTGGTCCAAAGTAATCACTTCAGTGCTAACTACACGACTGAAAGAAAAGTTTGATTAGATGCCTTATGGGATAGAAAATAATAATTGCTGTTATTAGTAATACTTATTCAGAACTATAATTTTCTAGCAAATGGGCGTTCACGAAAGAGGCACTTGAATTCGCCCAGTCTTTCGAAACTTTCAACAAACATTGCAAGAGAATTTCGAAATGAAATCTAAATGCTTTGTTGTTAGCAACAGTCTGATCTGTGTCTAGGGATTTAAATACAGTACCTCGGATAAATTGGCGAACTTTTAGCGATCCATCTTTATTATTCTGTGTTTTTGTGAATTCATATCCGAACTGTTTTGTTTTAAACCTTTATATCTCCGTGCTTTCCACCTGCAACATACTAAACGAGAAAGGTAAATCGTGTCAAATGCGTCGGTTATAAGCGACTTTTCAACAAAACTCTCTTTCGTAGTGCAAAATTTGGCGATGTATGGATTTATGGAAGCGATCTAACGACATGAAAGTTAGCGAAATTTTTGAGCATGACCTCAATAAAGCCTCTATTGATGTAATTTTGCGAGATACTGTAAAGGTGATTTAAATGTTTTTATTTATTTGAAGAGTGAACTGTTTAACCCTTTCCCAATGCTGAAAAAGGGTAGCCGTCGCCATCGCTCGACTTAACTACCAGCAAGATGGCGGACGATCGAAACGTTCATCGCGTGCCACAGATCGAGAGACCGTTTTTTGACGACAGCTGGCTGTGCCGCACAGCCAGCTGTCGACTTAGATCTGTAGCACGTGATGAACGTTTCGATCGTCCGCCCTCTTGCTGGTAGTTA
Source organism: Cheiracanthium punctorium (assembly GCA_038373885.1). NCBI lineage: Eukaryota > Metazoa > Arthropoda > Arachnida > Araneae > Cheiracanthiidae > Cheiracanthium > Cheiracanthium punctorium. Next base: position 54,163 of record JAWZYV010013725.1, read on the forward strand.
AGACGAGCGATGGCAACGGCTGCCCTTTTTTCAGCATCGGGTAATCTATCCAGCTGTTCTCGCATTCTTCCATTTTTCCAGCAGATGTCAGTGCTGTTAAAAATAATCGTGACCATTTTTTGACGGGATCAAAAGTAAAGGATTCTCGTGGAGCTATGTCACCCGCAACTATTTTTTTTAAAAATCAAATCTATTCTTCGATACTGGCAACAGTCCAAACGTCAGAGTTTGGTGTTCCCAGAGCGGGAACACTGCGCTTTTAAGGGTTGTAAGTGACTTTCCAACGTAACTCTCTTTCGTAGCGCTAAATTTGGCGACGTATGGATATATGAAAGCGATCTAGGAACACGACACTTAGCGAAATTTTTGAGCATGACCTCAAAAAAGCCTCTATTGATGCAATTTTGCGAGATCCTGTAAAGGTGCCTTAAATGTTTTTATTTATTTGAAGAGTAAGCTGTTAAAAACGTCTATTCTACTAATAGGGAAATATTTGTGTTCCTTGGCGATTTTTTAAAATTTTATTTTTTGAATGTTTAAGCAAATTTTTTAAAAATATTTTAACATTTCTTTAGCTCTACAATTCTTCCGACTGAACCAAACATTAATTTTTTATTCACATTAGAAATTATTATAGTAAAATTACACCAACACATTCCCTGTCCCAAGCAATATAATTTTCACATTCTTATGTCTCTGAATTAAAAATAATAAAGGATTTCCTCTCCAGTTTTTTTTTTCCCCTTAGCATCGGATAGGTATCTGTGAAGAGCATTAATATAAAAAAGAACGGCAAAACAATCTGAAATACATAGAGGAGAGGAGGTGATTATGGAATAGTCGGGAAATATGGAATACCGAGTTCTTGGCTGTGTTAGTTGCTATTGCCACAAGGGAATACCATGAACAAGTCAAGAAAGATTCCCTTCTTACAATGCAGTAAGAGTGGACCGCTCTCTGTTGCCGTACCACTCGCTACAGAACAAAGTATGTTTTGTGATTTTCAAGAGTTTTTGTAGATAAGTTTTCAAACATTTTAAATTACTAGTAAACACGAGACATGAACATTGTTACGCATAATGTACACTAAGAGAATGGTAGCTTGTTGAACTGTGGTTATTTTTTAGAGGACAGTGTTTTGCCAATGAGTTTTAAAGGTTCGTTTTCCAAGATGGCATGTCAGGTATTATGGAATACTGGGTAATATTGCAATGGGTTTCATGCCATCCACTCAAGACCCGTAAAACAAAGACGCTGAATGCATCTTTTGTCATGAAAAATTCTCTAATGATCAACGTTGAATTCAAAGATCCAGCTGTTCTCTGTGGGCTCACCTTGGCTGCATCGGAGCAAAGAAAGAAAATTATATCTACAACTTTTCTAAATCGACTCGAAGCAGAAATGACTCCAATATAATGATTTGAACTGCAAAACATAAAAATTTGTTCTATAGTAACAAATAACTATATATGAAGCAATATGAATTGCTTTTCATAGGTTTAAATCATCTATTCCATATGACCCGACTATTCCATATTATACTCCATTCGTAACTTTTTTTTTGAAATATTTTTTTTCTATAACAACAAAATAAATTGTGCATTTCTTTGCAATGGACATTTCATTACGATTTATTATAGCATGTACTCATGCTGTTTTGGGGGATTTTATTTAAAAATCTATGAAGTTACAGTTAGAAATGTAAATGGTATTCCATAATCACCTCCTCTCCTCTATTTCTTCCCTCGCATATTTCCCCCATATTACGCCACAAGCTGATTGTGACATAAAATCCGTGCACTTCATTCCAGTTTTCACTGCAATGCATCTATAATTTGATTTTTTATAAAACTCAAGTATCATCAAAAGGTTTTGATATTAAACCCTTTAAGCAATTTATGATCTTGTCATATCAAAATTTATTTTATTATTTTTTATTTTTATTTTAAAGCTGCTTGAAAATTTTACCATGAAAACAACTTTACATTATTTGCATATTTCCAAGATTCTCACGTCAGACGCTTAACCCGCAAGCAGTCGCGTTGGGGTAAATCTCACCCCAGCGACATTTTTCTTCGTAAAATGGGAGACAATTTTTGAGAACAAGTTTGCCCCGTCTTCTGCCTTTCAAAGTCAAGGTCTAGTTGGGGTGGGTGAAGGAATTTCGTTTCTTTGTTATCCGGAAGGGAAGAAAATTCCACTTTGGGATTCAATACTCCCGCGCGACAAACAACGTTTCATTACGTTGTTAACGTAAACTAAGTATAAACTAAATGTAAATTAACTATAAATGGACGTTACACTACTGGTATGTATTGACAAAAGGCTATTAAATGAAATTAATATCCTATTAATAAAGTAATGAGTGTTTTTAGGTATAAAGCATATCCTATGCGATTTTCTTCTCAGAAAGCATGATATTTAAAGAAACTGCCAGAAAATCTCTAAATAAATATAAAAAGCACGATTTCTTCCCATGAAACGTAACAGAACTGATGTATTTTACGTTATAAGTCCACAAATTTGTTTTTAAAACGTTTTTAGTCAAAAATATAAAGAAGACAAAATGGGGTAAGATTTACCCCATGCGACTGCTTAAGTTACAAAAGTAGACGCGCGTGCTTACGGGTTAAATACGCAGTAATGTGCTATATATTAAATAATTACTAAAGTTCTATAGATTAAAAGCGTATTCTAATCCATGCGTCCAACCTATCGTCTTCCTCGCTTATATTCATTTAGAAAGGTTATCATAATCCACGAGTTTGTAGTATTTCTCTTCCTTGTTCCATAAAGCACTTCTACAGAATGGAAATCTGAAATTAGATTTAATTTCTTAACCAAGTTTCATAAAATATGGACTTTCCTCATTCAATTTCATAAATCTAACGAAAGAAACAATTCTGAAATAACACTTTTTATCGAGTGTAAACGGTGAAAGAGGGATTAGTTTTTGAAAAACCACTATCGGAGATCACTTGAACACTTCACTATCACTTGAACAGTTCTTCTAAAGTGATTATTAACAGGTGCATGAAGACGACGTTTCCGACCCTGTATTGATAAGTGATTCAGAACCGTCTGTGTACCCCTACAGGACCGCCGTGCAAGGATTTCCCCAAATTCTGGTAGCGGAATCCATATCCCTGTATATTACACCCGATTGCCTGAGCGCTGTAACCCCTGTATCCCAATCAGCTGAAGAAAGGGCAGACGTTGCCATCGCTCGACTTAACTACCAGCAAGATGGCGGACGATCGAAACGTTCATCACGTGCCAAAGTTCTAGAGAACCCTTTTTTGACGACAGCTGGCTGTGCCGCGCAGCCAGCTGCCGTCAAAAAAGGGTCTCTAGAATCTTTGGCACGTGATGAACGTTTCGATCGTCCGCCATCTTGCTGGTAGTTAAGTCGAGCGATGGCAACGGCTGCCCTTTTTTCAGCATTGGGCAATCTATCCAGCTGTTCTCGCATTCATCCATTTTTCAGCAGATGTCAGTGCTGTTAAAAAGAATCGTGACAATTTTTTGACGGGAAAGGACGTGCTAAAAAGTAAAGGATTCTCGTGGAGCTATGTCACCCGCAACTATTTTTTATAGCAATCAAATCTATTCTTCGTGACTGGCAACAGTTAAAACGTCAGAGTTTGGTGTTCCCAGAGCGGGAACACTGCGCGTTAAGGTGTTAAATAGTGCAACTCAAAAGCCTTCGTATTAACTTTTCATCAAAGACACAAAAATTCATAAAAGAATTAGCGAATCACACCCAACACGATAATACACACTATAAGGCACACTGACACGCACATAAATTTAAAAAAAAAAGCAAGCTTGAATACTTCCAACTTAAACCCTACCAAAACGAAATACTAAATTAATTAAAAATTTTCTTCAGACAGTAAAAAGTCATTAAGTTATAGATAATTACACGGCAGCCCCCTTGAAGCAAATATTAATGATCTCTGCTTTTAAACTTTCAACAACTTTGCATTAATTACCTGACATAAAATATTAATTATCTTTAAATTTGTACCAGTCGTAACTGGGGGGGGGAGGAATGATTAAACATTTATATATTGCAATATAAATTTTAGTGAACTGAAAACCTCTTTAATGAAACCTGTTAAATGACAGATAATTTCCCGCGAAATATCTTAATGAGGAAATTTTATACGCGTGTCTGCATTTATGCACATTTTTCTTTCATTAAAACTTTTAATTTTATCTTACCTTTATTTTTTTAGCACTAGAGTGTTTTTCCTCGTTCATTCCGGTATCTTCTATCGACATAATTTGTGAACGTATAGTTTAGGAACAGAATTTGTCGACCTATTTTCGTCGACACTTTTTCCCTGCATTCTTTTACCCTTTAACGCGCAGTGTTCCCGCTCTGGGAACACAAAACTCTGACGTTTTGACTGTTGCCAGTCACGAAGAATAGATTGGATTTCTATAAAAATAGTTACTGGTCACACAGCTTCACGAGAATCCTTTACTTTTTTAGCACGTCATTTCCCGTAACAAAAATGGTCACGATTATTTTTAATAGCACTGACATCTTCTGAAAAATGGAAGAATGCGAGAACAGCTGGATAGATTGCCCGATCCTGAAAAAAGGGTAGCTGTTGCCATCGCTGGACTTAGCGACCAGCAAGAAGGCGGACGATCGAAACGTTCATCGCGTGCTACAGACCTAGAGACCCTTTTTAGATGACAGCTGACTGTGTGGCACGCGATGAACGTTTCGATCATCCGCCATCTTGCTGGTCGTTAAGTTGAGCGATGGCAACGCGGCTGCCCTTTTTTCATCATTGGTAAAGGGTTGCGCTTCAAAGGGTTAATAGGTTTGCAATGTAACTCGCGGGAGGAAGGAGGAAGAGTAAAATGCTGAAAGTCGCCAAGCTTTGCAATTTTTGATGATTCATCGGCAAGTTTGGCGCAAAAAAAGTTAAATTCTCTAAAATATTTTAATTATTATTCTTAAAATTTAATTATTATTCTTAAGATATTTTCTAAAACTTTTATCATTCACAAGAAATTTTAGATAGTTTTACTTTGTGAAAACGAAACTGTGATGACGTCATAGTAGAAGACCTAGTGATGACGTATACGCTTCTATTCTCAGGCCTTCTATGTCTATTAGGTGTTGACCTAACCTGGCGATATCTTCCATATTCTGGCTGGAAATTGCAAACGATACAGTTTATTACAAAGGCGAATTATGGTCATAATATCCTTGGCGAAGATTGTAAAGCAGTTCTAGTAGGCGAGTTTAGTATAGATTTCAATTCCAAAGAAGTGTTTTATGGAATAATCTAGACAAATACGGTACACTCATGGATTATGATACACTTTCCAAACAGTATTTATGAAAGTGAATTGTAGTTAGAGTATGCCTCACGAAGATTTTTAAACACTTTTAGAGTAGGTGATTTTAATATAGATTTCAATTCTGAAAAAAATGTTTTAGGAAACAAGAAGGACAAAAACGGCACACACATGGATTATGATGCACTTTCCAGGTTAATGGAATAAGGAAGAAAAATAGAAACGACACATGGGTTATGATACGCTTTTAATACATAGTACTTCAGTTTCAGTGTGTATTTAAAATATGAAAGTGTTTCAGATTTTGATTTTTTTAATGAAAAGTATACTTTATTTGCGCACAGATAGTACACACGCGACTTGTTTTTCAAGAAAACTTTTGGAAAAAAAAGGGTGCTTACAAAAGTCTTTCCTGTCACCCGACTTTAAATTGCATACGGCGAGAGATGTTACCTTAATCCCTTAAAAACATACTAATTTTCAAAACTCAGATTTGTTTATATTTTTAAATGTTATGTTCGATTATTTCAGATCTGTGAGCTAAAATAGAACAGTTTTTGAAAACTACGGGGGGAGGGGACATGCATCTAAATTTATAAGTTTCCTTATAAATAAATGGAACATATTACTTACTTCTTTTTTTTAAAGAAATCTCATTTTCACATATATTTTACCATAATTGCTTTTTTTTTTTTCATGTGTGTTACTGTTAGACATCGAAACACAGAATGCAGAGGTCATAACATCACGATAAAAAAATGTCTATATAATAATAATTATAGTCATAATAAATATACCAATTATAACAAATCCAATTCGAATTCATGCTGCCATCTGGTATTCTAGGCATCCATTGAAACATATACGTGGCCGGAAAATAAGTTATGTTTGAGTTTTTTCGTGTAGAAATCCGCGACTGCTTTTTCCTCTCCTCTGTGATAGAGCTCTTTGTGAGCAACGGGCTGCGTCATTTAAAGGAAGAATATAAAGTGGATATGTGATATAGAATGAAATTGATTACAGCGCCACCTGGTTACAAATGTAAAGAGATCGTCATCATTCTAAAATGTTGCTGTGCTTGAAAGAGATACATAGCGGGAACACAAAAGCATAGATTGATCGAAAATTATAGGGATGTATATTTAGAAGCAAAAATAGAAAAGTGCCTTCAGATTTTAAAAGAAAGCTGTAATATGAATATTTTTCTAAACGATGTTAGGGGAGGTACATACCCTCCTGAGCCCCCGAAACTCGACGCTACGCTTATGAATGGAGGGGGGGTATCTATTGCAGTGCTGCAGAACGTCTTCGATTGAGAACAATATATTCTGACAGCTTGCACGTAATAATTGTAAGGATAGAACCTGTAAAACTCATGTTTGGTCGCAATTTCATTTGAACTCGTTACGTTACTAGAAACTCGTGCAAAAATAGAAAAGTTCTCTTTTTACCTCCAATTAATCAGAGACGTCCCTATTCAGCGGTAGAATACCCCAACTTAAAGAAGCTAATTGTTCTTTCTTTTTCTAATGCTTTCCGTGCTCTAAAAAGTGGCTGAACAGACTATCGTAATAACATTGCAAACAAAAGGCATTTGGTTGAAAGAAATGTTTTAATGAGCTTATGTATAACATAAATTAATCATTATGCAGTTATAAATATGAAAAACAAATATGTTGGAAGTGTTATCATATTTTAGCATGTTAGCTTATTTTAAAATCTAAAGTTCTGCAGCTTTTGAACTATGTTAAACAGGCTCTTAAAACCTGGAGGTTCTACAAAATCTGCGAGACCCTAGGCCATAGCAGGCGCGGGCCCAGCTTTCCAGCGTGGATATGAGAACCAAACTACAGAGAAAATCATTTTCTCGGACACTACATTAGCACAGAGCGTGAAAGGAATCAGTTCATAAAATCTTCACGAATGATTCGAGACCGAACGAAAGATGGGAGATCTATCGAACGAATCGAGACGTAATGAAAGAACCGAGATTAAGTGACCGAACCGAATCATTTGAATCGACTGTCTCGCGACTCATCAAATTAGCTAGTCCTCATAAAATGAATAATAGATCCGTTTCAATGTCTGTAAGGAAATGAACAGGCATGAATGCATTGAACCTATTTGTGACATGCACTGCCGTTCTCGTTTTCAGTTGCTTAGTAAATGCCATTTCGTTAGGGTAAAACAGCTATTTTGAAGCGTCTTATAAATGGTAACTATTACAAATTTTATCAAAATAGTTTATTTACTCGGTTTGTTTCACTTAAAAGTCCATTTCAGTAAGCTTACTGACTGTTAAACAATGTTAATTATTAGTTTGTTGTATTAATTTTTAAGAATGATAGTAATCGTAATTGGTATCGTGCATTGTGGCCGATTATAGATAACTGTAATCATTTCATGTCTGCAAGCATTTCAAACCAGTGTATCCAGCATGTCGGAAGTTCAACGTTCCAAAACACGACTATTTGATTTGAAAGGAGTAAGGTCCGTTTCATTATGAATTTTAAACTTTGATTGCTATTCAAAACATTACATATATATATATATGAATGACAATTTATAATATGTGCATAATGATTCATATACAGAATATAAACTAAGTATATCAGTTATACATTCAATAAACATATGACTAGGATACTATTAAAATGTTTTTAATTATATGAAATGGTAAAATTGAAATTTTGTTTACATAATTGTTAAAGAGATACGTTAAGACTGATGGCAAAGATCTTTGAGATGTAACATGTACATGCATTTGCAAGTACAATTTAATGTACAATAAATATTCATACATACAAACTTAGTTTGTCTTGTGAAGTATATAATGTCTATATCACGAATCAATATAACAAGCATATGTATTAAACAATGGCATTATGCTATTGTTTAATAGTATCCCACCAAAATTAAAAGTTTTTGAAATGATTAAATAAATATATGCTTCGTTGAAAATGTGAAATTAAAATCTTCTTAGACCTCATAGCTCTAAGGTTCATCACTCTTAGAATGGAAATAAATTTATCCTTCTAACTATTGAACATCCGTCTTTACATTTTCAAAACTTTTAAGAATTTACCCGACATTGCGTGATATTATCATTATTTTTGTTCATTCTACTTTCAAGTAACGCCATAACTTTTCAATTCGCTTTACATTAACTCCGTCATCAGATTTTATATCAATAAATATCACTTACATTTATATAAATGGTAAAAAAAATGACATAGTTTTATTGTTATGCAAAAGGGCAGGGAAACCGATAAATATAGTAAACGCATACAATTAACTTAAACGGTATTTATAAACTAAAAATGAATGTAAAAGACACGTATTTGCACCAAAGTTTAAACGTCACAGAAATGCGAAATTTACTTAATCAGTAAGATATTATTTCTTCAAAATTCAGGGGGAGAATCAAGGGTAAACTTCATCACATTACGTCATTTTTATTCAAATCGAGGTTACGTCAAGCCAGGCCTGAAATTTGTTAGCACAAAGTCGGGGGAAAAAATGACACAAATTCGATCGAGAGAAAGCTATTTACATATACAAAGAGCTCGAGCGTCGAAAGTAAAATCCGAAAATATTTGCATTTATAATTTAATCTCTTAGTTAAGTATTCGTCTAAAAGCGGGGGAGGGAGTGGGGTGAATTTGATTATGATTTCAAATGTCGATCATTTTATGCCCTGGATTCAAAGAATTTATGTAGATACTACGCTTGATCTTTTAGCTGGACAACTAGTCATGTGGCAGAACAAATAAATGTTTAAAGCTCTATTGTTAGTCCATTTTCACATTAACAATTGAGGCTATGACTCTTTAATTATAATTCAGAATTCTATTTAACATTTTATATGTCTACTTAAGAAAAATCAACTACATTTTTTCTTTTTTTTAGGAGCGGGGGAGGGTTAATGAAAATTGAAATGTACACATACAAAAATACTTACCGGTATTTTATATGGATACCGATATTTACATGTTGTAGAGAATAAATCCAGGTAGTACTTTGAAACACCGGTGGTACAGTATACCAACAACATTGCTGTCATAACAGAAAATATCCCACATATTTCAAACTAAGTTTAAACACTTAAAAAAGATAAGCAACGAAAAAACACAAAAAAAAACAATAAAAATACGAGTGTTAATTTTTTTATATAAAAAGATAGTAAAAACGCTCCATCACAGTATTAAAAATACAATTTTTTAACATTTTCAAAATTGTAAAACGTTTAATTTGTTCTGTTTGTCTGTGATCCAACTGTCGTTAACATGCATCCATTACTACGATATCTAAAACCAGCATTCCTGTGTACTTTATTCACTATGTACAGCATTGAAAACGCGTGATCGTTTTCAAAAATATCTTTGTACCACTGAGTACGAGGACATTAAAAAAAGGATATCTTTAATTTTACAGCAAGGTCAAATTGATCAAATAATGTATTAATGAATTGTTCTTTGTTAGAGCATCTTTTTATTATACTTAATTAACAAATTTTATGATACTTGTAGAGCACATAATCTCTCCTCATCGTGACCCCCCCCCCCCCCCCCCCGAAAAAACAAATGAAAACACGTGATATGTTAAGCTATACGCGTCTCGAACATAAATCTCAACGCATATTTAAATACTAACATTAATCTCTTAATTACAACTAGAGGCTGGGAAGGGAAAATCGCATTTGAATTCGATTATCGTTTTATATGACACCTTTACTATATTAGCGTTGTTGAAATTGTACTAATAATAACACTGTGGATAATTTTGCACGCATTAAGTGGCGAACAATTAAGCAAAGAAGTACGTCATTGTTATTGTTGTTGTGTTGGAATGCGGCTGGGCATTAAAGAGGCAATAGGGTGTCTTTTTTTTTTAAGAGAAGGAGACATTTTTAAGAACAATGAAATCATTGGCGTATTTAAAGGGGGTGCCGAGGGGCCCTTACCTAAAATATGAAACATCTATTTTTAAGCAACTGCTATTTTAAATCATTTATGTTAACTCCAGTAGCAATGACATTTAAAGTAAACCAAATTTAGAACATAAAGCATCCTAACTAAATAGCTTATCTGATCCTAACAGCTAACTTAACTGCTTAACTATACTGCAATACTTATCTACAGTGATACTAAATGACTCCTGTAAAAGTATTCTGCCTCCATTGAATGACTCCTGTAAAACTATCCTGTAAAAGCCTGAGTTTCTAATGTCCGATTTAAAGACAGCCGTAAACAGGGACGTACCCAGAAAAAAAAATTCGGGGAGGGTCCAAAAATTTCGGAGGGGGTCCGAACGATGAAAAAGGTAGAATTTTTCACAAAAAAACTTCACCATATTATTATTTTGTTAGCAAAAACTGAAATTTCGTAAGGGGTCCGGACCCCCCTGGACCACCCCCCTGGGTACGTCCTTGGCCGTAAGGCCTTACAGTTTTTAAACTATAGATGTCCATATAACCCACCAACTATAGATGTCCATATAACCCTCACACCCACCAACCAAAAACAAAAACAGAAGCGAAATATTATACGACCCTCTCCCACCCAAGACCATACCCAGGATAGGGACAGGGGTCTGCCCCCCCCAGTGGCGCACACAAGGGGGGGTCCAGGGTGTCTGGACCCCCCCCCCATCGGCTTTGATTTTTTTTTCGATTGATTATTACCCTATATCTATAGTAAATAAAATGATTCCAAAAAAAGGTAGCAATAGTTTCAGTTCTAATAAATAAAAAAAGAAATTTTTTTCTCGTTTTCCTCAACTTTTCAAAAACGAACTGAAAGCGAACATAAAACACCATCTTGTTCTCAAAACTGTACAACTATTATTTTGCTTCCTATTGTACTCTGTAGTGTATTCTTAGGGAACTGGATGGGACGAGTTTGGATGAATTCCATCTAATGAAAACGAGTTCTTTCATCACTGATTTTTGTCAATCTGGAACATCCCTAAAAGTTGGACCCCTCCAAACCGTAAAAGTTGGACCCCCCCCCTCAAACTGTAAAAGTTGGACCCCCCCAAATAGGGTTGCCAGGTCGCCAAACCAAATAGCCGGACAGACCTGCCAGTTTGGCCGGACATTTGTGTAAAAAGACCGGACAGCCTACAATATTGAGGATTTTGTCTGAGTATTCATAGGTACAACAAAAAATTTGTATGTAAAATCAAGCTTTTTTGATTATTACCATGAATCTTGTTAAATTCTAATGAAATATAATAACATCGAATGCCAAATCAGTTCATGTTCTTTATTACTAATCAGCCAAAGTCATCAGTAAAAAGTCTAATAAAAGCCGGATACCGTTAAGTTTGGCCGGACACGCAATCAAAAAGCCTAACTATGTCCGGCTTTATCCGGACGCCTGGCAACGCTACCCCCAAACCGTTAAAGTTGGACCCCCCCAAACCGTTAAAGTTGGACCCCCTCAAACTGTACAAGTTGGACCCCCCCTAAACTGTAAAAGTTGGACCCCCCCCTGCCAAAAATCCTGTGTGCGCGCCTGCCCCCCCCCCCCATTGAAATTTGGAATTTTTGTTACCGAAAAAATAATGAAGTTTTTTTTGTAAAAAATTCTGTCTTTTTCATCGTTTGGAACCGACTACGAAAAATTTCTACCCTCTCCGAAATTTTATTGTGGGTACGGCACTGCCTCCTCCGAAATGAAAACCAACGAAACGCCACTGAATAAGTAATTTCTTTTGGCCGTATACATGCTGTCTCTGCTGGACCAAGATCTTACTGCTTTTAACTAAGCTTTTGCATTCATAACTCATTTCCTATGCACTGCAGTCATTTAAGTGTAACGGAAGTTACTGCACTTTAGCCGCATATCAAACAACCGCAATTCAAAGGTTTGCTGCAAAAAGCAGGTGTCTCCATCCTGCGGGAGTTTTGAGCTACATATGTGCTAACTTGTTGTAAAAAATTTTTCGTTCGGTATTAACCCTTTGAGGCGCAACCCTTTCCCAATACTGAAAAAAGGGCAGCCGTTGCCATCGCTCGACTTAACTACCAGCAAGATGGCGGACGATCAGTGCCGGCTGTGCGCGCAAAGCCAGCTGTCGTCTAAAAAAGGGTCTCTAGATTTCTGGCACGCTATGAACGTTTCGATCGTCCGCCATCTTGCTGGTAGTTCACTCGAGCGATGGCAGCGGCTGCCCTTTTTCTCAGCATTGGGCAATCTATCCGGCTGTTCTCGCATTCTTCCATTTTTCAGCTGATGTCAATGCTGTTAAGAAGAATCGTGACATTTTTTTACGGATGACGTGTCTAAAAGTAAAGGATTCTCGTGGAGCTAGGTCACCCGCAACTATTTTTATGGAAATCCAATCTATTCTTCGTGACTGGCAACAGTCAAAACGTCAGAGTTGGGTGTTCCCAGAGCGGGAACACTGCGCGTTAAAGGGTTAAAAGGATGAAGGTCGAATCATTAGTTCTTATGTTACCCGCAAACTTTAACATCGCAGAAATCCTTCATTTACTATAATCAGGGGTGTAGCCAGAAATTTTTCATGGGGGGGGTTACGACTACTACAACTCATATATATGTATAAGTGTGTGTGATAATGTAGTGAAGAATATACATTTTGTATGGCAAAAAATTTCTCATGGGGGGGTTATGACCCCCCTAACCCCCCCCTTGGCTACGCCTCTGACTATAATACATTGTTAACATTAGTTTGCAATGCAGTCTCCCTCCCCTCAAACAAAATTTTTTATCGTATCTTATATTTAGAGCTTAAACTTTTGTGATAGTTCTTTAACACTTCATTTGCTGTTGTTCTTTTCAAATTTTTCACTTTGTAAGCCGCCAACTACTGTTTGACTATTGATAGATAAAAACGTAAACATCTGGTTTACAGGCAGACACGGGTACGTGCATTAGTTGATGGGTGTGCTAGTCAGATGTGCGCTCGCCGCTAAATTATTCAGACGCAGTTTCCAAGGGAAAAAAAAAGAAAAAAACTATTTATATTATCAAATCAAATGAACTAAGAATAAGGATTCAAAACACAATAACCATGTACAATCGCATAGAAATTTTTAAGACGAAACACGTGCATTCACTTCACTCGCTTCCCCCCCCCCTTCCTCGACCGATTCCTTTGAATTCACAAATACTGGCAGCTTGCCAATTTTCCACGCTAAACGCAGTCAGACAGTATATGTATGCGTATGTTTCACGTGTCTTTGAAATTTCTGATAGAATATATTAGTTTGTTACTAGCTAGCTCAATCGATTTCTAGAGCCTCGTTTACCACTGAACTTAAAGTTTTATTTTTCTCAGCCGAAACTCTGCCATTCGGATTTGTATTTAGCTACCCTGTTAAAAATCACAATGCGACATTGCAATCAAAGGTGGCACTTCAGATGCTCTTTCTTAGGTTCATCTATAAATACCTTTAAGTCTACAGGTAAGGTAAGGTACCCACCGGTAAGAATCAATACTTGAGGTAATCCTTACTCGCAAGCAAGCAAAAATTCACGCAAATGTAGGAACATAGTTCATTGAGAGACTTCATAAAATCTGCCACTATGAGTCAGAAATCCCACAGATTTACCTTTCTTGTTTTATATACAGCTGGGTCCACATTTCAAATACCCACTCGAGGGTCGAGTCAATCTTGCCCAGCCTGAGAATCGAATCCCGGGACCTGAGGCACGGCAGCACAATGCGCTAATCATTATACCACTAAGCTTTAGATCGACAAATAGGAGAAAAAACTAATACTTATAAGCTGGGCACTTCTGTATGTCTCAGACCGCATATGGGCAAACTGTGGCCCGCAAAGGCTTTTGATCCGGCCAGCGGAACATATCAGAACCTCATATAAAACATTCAAAATCCCATTTAACCCTTTAACGCGCAGTGTTTCCGCTCTGGGAACACCCAACTCTGACGTTTTGACTCTTGCCAGTCACGAAGAATAGATTGGATTTCTATAAAAATAGTTGCGAGTGACAGAGCTCCACGAGAATCCTTTACTTTTTAGCACGTTATTTCCCGTAAAAAAATTGGTCACGATTATTTTTAACAGCACTGACATCGGCTGAAAAATGGAAGAATGCGAAAACAGCTCGATAGATTGCCCAATACTGAAAAAAGGGCAGCCGTTGCCATCGTTGCTTAACGACCAGCAAGATGGCGGACGATCGAAACGTACATCGCCTACCACAGATCTAGAGACCCCTTTTTGACGCAGCTGGCTGTGCGGCACAGCCAGCTGTCGTCTACGGTTGCCCTTTTTTCAGCATTGGGAAAGGGTTGCGCCTCGAAAAGTTAAATCCCAATTATACGGCCCGCGACTTCGCTAATATCGTGAAATTTGGCCTACAACTTTTCAAAGGATGCCCAAGACTAAAAGGTATACATATTCCTTTTTCAGGGGGATTTACTAATTTCATTGTATGCATTATCGTGGTATAAATTTCACAAGGATATTTCCAAATTTTAAATTAATGAAAACGGAACCGAACAATCCCAAGGATCTTAAACAGCTTAACAGAAATTCATATTCGATTTATAAAATACGCACTTTCGCATGAATATTTAACCCATTTATGCCTAGCGTCCCTTTTTTGGGACGGCATTTTCGCTATGAGTCGAAAACGTTATTTATTTTTCCTAGCCATTATTCATGAGTATTGAGCCTCAACTCTACAAAATATTTTAACATGACCCAGTAGGATGTTGATATTTCGATTTCTATGCATAATGATTTTAAAAGAAATCATCCCTTGTTCAAGAAGTTGACATCAGAAATTTATCTATTATTTCTGTTATCAGTAAAAATCGAAGAAAGTCGCAAAAATATCCAGGCACAAATGGGTTAAACGCCGCTCGCTCGTATTTGTTTACTAGACGAATGAGAAGTTGAACTTCTTCAAAATTCATTGGAGGGGGGGGGAGAAGTTCGAGCGTAAATTTATCCATCTTAATACGTCATTCTCGTTCAGATCGAGATTACGTCAGAACGGAACCCACAGAACATTACATTAAACACAAAAGTCAGTAAAAGTACGGCACATCGGCAAACGAATGCACGGGAACGTAAATAAAGCCTGTCAGTTAGAAGGCAAATTTCTGACAATATTTGCATTCATAATTTAATCTGCTAATTAGCATTCAGCCGAGAGAGAGGAGTTTGAATTTGATTATCGTTTTATACGTCACGTATCTCTCTCTCTCTCTCTCTCTCTCTCTCTCTATATATATATATATATATATAAAATATACTGTGCGAGATAAATTCCACGCTATTGTACTTAGCAGTGAACTGGATCATTTTGTGCCAATGTAAACAATGTGACAGAACGGTCAAAATTCTACCGACCGCATTGAGATGCAGGCATATTTTAAATTAGTTTTGTTCTGGTTTAGTATTGGGTCATTTCTGACTATAATTTACGTCGGCTTCAAAAACTGAATATACTGATGGTAGTTTAAATAATAAGTGAAATATCAAGAATTAATAAAAGATTTATTTTTAAATTTAAGTAAAGATATTAAGTTGGAAGGGGGGGGGGGGGTGTATGAAGATAGCTCTGTAAGAATTTATAAAAATGACTATTTTCGTGTTTTTTTTTTTACTTTCCGAACATGTACCATGTAAGGAAAGTATTGTAATCATGAAAAAATTCGAATTCGAGATTTTGGTGTATTGACACGTTTAGAGGGCTTCTGAATTCATTTATGCTATTTTTACGAGATGTATGTATGTATGTGTGTGTGTGTGTGTGTGTGTATGTGTGTTTGTGTGTATGTGAGTGAACACGATAGCTCCTGAACGGGGCATGCGATTGAGCTCAAATTGGGTATATATGTTATAAACCACCGTCGCAAGACCGGTATTGATTTGGGTGTGTATAGGACTTGCAGTTTTTCTACTGGGCTACGACAAAGATTTCTTTTACATTATGGCCTATGGGGGAAAATTCTTGAAAGTAAGCTCGCGTTTAAACGGTACATTCGATTGAGCGCAAATTAGGTGTACATGTTATAAACAACCATCGTAAGACCTGTATCGATTTTGATGTGTATAGGACTTATAGTTTTTTACTTCAGGGCTACGCCATAAATTCCTTTTACATTATAGCCTATGGGGAGAAATTCTTGAAAGTGCGCTAGCGTTTAAACGATACATTCGATTGAGCTTCAATTTGGTATATATATTTGAATTATTCATCGATTAAAATTTATTTAAATTCTTGGTAATGATCTTAATCGTAAGTGTTCGGAAAGTCGAGTGGAGTCATTCGAGATTTTTTTCTTTTTTACAGTTTCCCACTAATTATCGAAATGCAGCTTCTCTTTCAAAAATTCAAGTCGACTTTTAACTTGACTTGAAAAATAATAAAAGACGATAACAATGAATACCGACTTTTTTCTAGTCAGTATTGATAACATTTCATTTTTGAATAAAATTTTAATTCGAAGTCCCCAATTGGGAACATTGGCCTGAAAAGGTTAAAAGGAAACGGTCAAAAAAGGGTCTATTTCTTTTTGTTCCAGATTATTGCAAAAAAAATAAGTGTATGTACAATATATGTATTCATTTGAAGTTTTCGGATATTTTTTTTTTCCGAGCTAAGTGTTAAATTTCTGGGAAAAGCCAACAGTTAGGGTTATTTCGACTGAGTGAGTGTTTTCTAGTAAGCAGGGAATCATTAAAAATTTATGTTTTAAGCACTAGGAGAATTTTATCACTTACTTCGTAAAATAAATAAATATTTATAAAGAGATCGCGCGCAGTATGTGAAAATAACGTTTTTGTCCCTTATCCCCTCCCGTATAGGTTGGAAAATGCTGTTTAAAGTTTAAAACTTAATGTTAAACTCACGTACATGCCAATTTCGTATTATTGCAGCAGTGGTTTTGGATAGTCGAAATACTGGCTTATGAAAAACATTATATTCCGGTACCCCCTGACGCATTTTTACTGCATCAAGTCGAATATGTCCAAGTTATTAGGCTTAAATTACACTTTGAAACATATTTTTAATCTACAACGCTCTTTCAAGAACAAAACTAAATAGGAAAAAGATAAATCACCATTATATCTGTGCATTACTATGTCGTATTTTTTTAATCCTTTATCTACTGAATTAACCCATTTATGCCTAGTGTCCCTTTTTTGGGACGGCATTTTCGCTATTAGTCGAAAACGTTATTTATTTTTCCTAGCCTTTATTCATGAGTATTGAGCCTCAACTCTACAAAATATTTTAACATGACCAAGTAGGATGTTGATATTTCTATTTTTATGCATAAATATTTTAAAAGAAATTATCCCTTGTTCAAGAAGTTGACATCAGAAATTTATCTGTTATTTCTGTTATCAGTAAAAATCGAAGAAAGTCGCAAAAATATCCAGGCACAAATGGGTTAAGAATTGCCAACAATATCGTCTTTAATCTATTTGTTTTCTCTGGTGATAGTTAGGCAGTGAATGATCAATACTGATTAACGTAATAAAGAAAATTACGAAACAATGAATAAGCATAACCTATACGTTGGATGACTGGTTTTCATAAACAGTTGAAGAGTCTATTTGATACTATACTACTCTTTTGAAAAAATCTGAAGGAATTCAGTCATGCTTTGATCGACACACATTTAGAAAATCGAGGCCTTTAATCGTAAAACAGACGTCAGAAAGTTCACTCATGCTCTTTTTTGAGGAGGAGGGATCTCGACATGATTAGAAAGCGAGCGGAAAGCTGTCTGTTTAAAACAATCTACTCTAAACAGAACTTGCCAATCGTGATGCAAGATGATTGAATGACGTATTGGGTAGTGATTTTTCAAAGAAATGGTTACAATGAATGGGCTTTCCTTTTTACACTTTTAACCCTTTATAAGGCGAGGGTTGTGCAGAGAGTCGAAATTACTTGGAATTTTTCTGGCCCATTTCTTAGAATTAATTCATATATTTTCCCTCTACTGTAATATCCTACGTGAAAATTGGAGAAAACAAGTATTAAACAAACAAGTATTAAATTTTGCAGGAGAATACATTCATTATACACAAAATCAAAGTCGGAAAACTATCTGCTGTTTGTACACGGAATTAAACGCAAAAATATATAATTAAAAGCGATGATTCTTATGCTCAATTTTCGAATAATTATTCGAGCTTTCTTTAAAATTGCGAATGAAAGAAAGTTCATAGGCCAACTATTATTTAGAATCTAGATGTATGGAAAAAATATACATCCAATATAACTGAACAAAAATCAGAAAATTCACTAATGCAACGGTTCTCAACCTTTTTAAGGCGACAATGGACCATAATTATTTTTTTCTGTATTTATTTGCGAATTGCTGTAAAATTTTGTATATTGACATAGTGTTATTTGACTAGTAAAAATACTAAATCAAAGTTAACTTCAGAGTTTAATTAATTAAGAAATTAATTAAAACATGCTAATTAATGATATTATCTAAAAATGTTCCATGCGCATTCAGTATTGATGTATCTTACTGAAATTTGGTGAAAAGATACTTCATAAATGTATTAATGAAACTTAGTGCAAGTTTTATTGAATATTTAAAAAAAAAATTAGTTTTTTTATGTTTTTGTGTTGTTTTAGTTGAAATTTTTCCGAAAATCACATATGTATACGAAGATAATTTTTTCATTACTAAAGTTTTGATTATAAAAAAAAATTGCGCACTAACTTATATTATAACTACATAAAGCTTGCTTAAGAAAAAAAATCTAATGTCACAGACAAAAATTGATGCGCATGGAAAATTTTTAGATAATATCATTAATTAGCATGTTTTAATTAATTTCTTAATTAATTAAACTCTGAAGTTAACTTTGATTAAGTATTTTTACTAGTCAAATAACACTATGTCACTATACAAAATTTTACAGCAATTGGCAAATAAATGCAGAAAAACATAATTATGGTCCATTGTCGCCTTAAAGTCGCTTCCCCCACCAAAGGTGAACTTACGGTGGCGCCCCCTTCACATTTTTCAGCATACATTCAGCTTTTTAATCTTTAACAATGAACATTTAATCGAATTTCTACAAAATAATGTTATCAGCAAAGTTTGAATGAACATTTTAACCGAAAATGGATATAGTTTTGAGTAAAAATGAGATAAATAGGATGAGTTTTTTTTTTTTTTTTTTTTTTAAACATGCATCGCTACTTGCTCTTTGGTGTTTCTCGCGCCACCCCTGCAAACGCACTGTGCCCCCCTTGGGGGGTCGCGCCCCACAGGTTGAGAAACGCTGCACCAATGACAATTGATTTCTGTATTTAATAGACCGCAGGTGGTAAGTATTTTACCATTGCCTTATAAAGGGTTAATTTATCGGTACTTTTAGCTACCATCAGTAGATAAAAGACTAATGGGTTAAAATAGGCACATATATTGGGTTGGCAGCAAAGTAATTGCGTTTTTCCGTATGTCAATATTTCGCCAGGCCAAAACTACTGAAGTTAATTATGCGAAATTTGGCACGTACGTGAGTTCTTCAACATAGGTGCTAGATCAGAGAGCATTTTCCAAAATTCGTAATCTTAAGGGGGTAAGGAGCCAAACAGTTCTTTTCACATATCCCGCGTGATCTCAAATAAAAATAGAGATATCCGTGAAATTCTTTCTGTAAAATACAGCAGTCACGAATACCTAAAAATTAATTTCAGGACATTTTTAATATTGTCCTCTAACTAGGATAGAAGCGAAAAAAGGGGGAGGGCGGCCATCTTTTATGGACGAAAAAAAATACTGCCAGTGAAATTTTTACTTTAAAATGTAACAAATATGAATCGTATGTTCAGGCACAGCTTACCTGTAATTAAAAACTTGTTGAAAACTTATCTGCTTGAATTTTATACAAGAAAACGCAGTTACTTTGTTGCCAACCCAATAGATACTTAGTGTCGGATCCATGGGGGAGGCACCAGCCTAGTGGATCAGACACTGAACATGGTGGGCATCTGAAGTGTGAAGTTCCAGCGTTCGGGCCTTACCGCGCGGCTGCCGATCTAACGGTCTGGAGTTCGAGTCGGTTTTCTCCAAAGGGACCGTGAATACGCTTTAGAAGCCCTTAAAAACTCCTTTAACTAAGGCACCTCCCCCATCGTAGGCAGAAGCCACTCGGTGCAGTCTTGCCATAACACAAACTTCGCTGATGGAGCTGCTATGGAATGAGCTGCTTATTTTATGAGTTAGGCCTACCAAAAAATTGTTTGCAGTGCTTTAAAATAACATGTTACTTTATTGTATACTAGAAGATAAAGCCCGTTGTATTTGTAAAAAATTTTCGCATTCTCAAGATTTCGTTTCGCTGGAAACATCCCCTCATATATCAATGGTTCATCTAGGCGAAATCATTTTATTTGTGAAAAAAAAGAACTGGATAATCTAGAAAAAGTATTTTAAACGAATTGCAATCGAAATTTCCCTTCAAAGCCTGATAACCGCGATTTGAGTAATTGCCACTTGCGACAGCTAATTTTTGTCACGCAAATGATTCACTTTTTTGACTTTCGGAAATAAAATGCAGCTGAAAATAGCGAAAAATAGCTTAATGGGTGGATTTTCAGATTTTTAAAGAAGCACAAATTGTTTTCTGTATCTTATACGTAATTATGAAAAAATTCAAGTGGATCGTACAAACTGTGTAATGTTATTGTGCTTAACTTTTTTAACTCCTTTAACGTGCAGTGTTCCCGCTCTGGGAACACCCAACTCTGACGTTTTGACTGTTGCCAGTCACGAAGAACAGATTTTATTTCTATAAAAAATACTTGCGGGTGACATAGCTCCACGAGAAACCTTTACTTTTGAGCACGTCATTTCCCGTCAAAAAATGGTCTCGGTTATTTTTAACAGCACTGACATCTGCTGAAAAATGGAAGAATGCGGGAACAGCTGGATAGATAGCTTAATGCTGAAAAATGGGCAGCCGTTGCAATAGTTCGACTTAACTACCAGCAAGATGGCGGACGATCGAAAGGTTCATCGCGTGTTAAAGATCTAGAGACCTTTTTTTGCTGTGCGGCACAGCCAGCTGCCGTCAAAAAAAGGGTCTCTAGATCTGTGGCACACGATGAACGTTTCGACCGTCCGCCCTCTTGCTGGTAGTTAAGTCGAGCGATGGCAACGCCTGCCCTTTTCTCAGCATTGGGAAAGGGTTGCGCCTCAAATGGTTAATTTCGATGGAGTAATGGTGGTAAAATTTTTGTTTTGGAGTGGTTACCCAGAATTATTAGAGAATCAGCGTAGCTCTCTAGTAGGATTTTGCTCAAGTAAAATAAACTTTTTTTTTTCAAAAACTAGCCCCCCACCCCCTTAAAAATAAATAATAGTGTCCACCATTGTTTACACTCAATGCGTGGTTAATCAACTTCTTCAAAACTCATTGAGACAGTCAATGAAGCGCAAAATGTATTCATCCTCAATACGTCATTTTCAATCCAGTCGAGGTAACAACGCTAGCGACTAGATCCGAACTACATATATTAGCACTGCAGCAAGGGGGAGGATAAGACACTTGGCCTTAACACAGAAAGCACGCCACCGTAAATAAGGCGGGCGGCTTAGAAATAGAGGTGGCGTCGAACATTTGCATTTGTAATGAAATCTCTTAATTAGCATTCCGCCGAGAAGGAAGGGGGAGATGAGAGAGAGCTTTTGAATTCGATTATCGTTTTATATATCGTCCATATTGTGTGAGGCGGATTCAGTGAAATGGATACACTTGCATCGTTTTGCTGGATTTAGTGTTGATTGTGTGTGGTTTATAAAAGAAAAGAAAAAAAAAATCTGGAGTGACTCCCCTCGACTTTCCGAACACTTACGAATAAGATCATTACCGAGCTTTTAAATAAATTTTAATCGATGAATCATTCAAACACGTACACCAAATGGAAGCTCAATCGAATGCGCCGTTTAAACGCTGGCACACTTTCAATAATTCCAAGAATTTCTCCCCATACGCCATAATGCAAAAGAAATATTTGTCGTAGCCCTGTAGAAAAACTATAAGTCCTATACACACCAAAATCAATACCGGTCTTACAATGGTGGTTTATAATATGTATACCCAATTTGAACTCAATCGAATGTACTGTTTACGCGCTAGCACACTTCCATGAATCTCCCCATACGCCATAATGCAAAAGAAATCTTTGTCATAGCCCTGTAGAAAAACTATAAGTCCTAGACACACCAAATTCAATACCTGTCTTACGGTGGTGGTTACGGTGGTGGCTATATACCCAATTTGAGCTCAATCGAATGCCCCGTTTAGGAGCTATCGTGTTCACTCATATACACACACACACACACATACACACATACATCTCGTAAAAATAGCATAAATGAATTCAGAAGGCCCGAAAACGTGTCAATGCACCAAAATCTCGAAGTCGATTTTTTTTCGTGATTACAATACGTTCCTTACATTGTACATGTTCGGAAATTAAAAAAAAAAAAATAATATATAAGAAAATAATATACAGTAAACCCCGGATATAGTGAAATTTCAGCTATAGTGAAAGCAAATCATTAGTCCTAGTTCACATACATTAGAAATTGCCATAAGCATTTTTCGGTTCTAGTGAACCATTACTGAATGCCTTCGAGCCGCGGGGTTCCTGAAATCTTCCGCTGCTACACTGCGTAAAGACATAAGATTACTGGGAAATAATTTATCCAATTACTCCGATATATATGTATCAAATTACTCTAATTATAATGTAGTAATCCATTTTGTGCGCCCTCTCCGCGGCCCCCTTGAGTCTTGGGCACTCCTGGCCGACCTGGACAGTCCAGACCTGCACACACCTTAGGTCGGCCTGAAAAGCGTCACAAATTAACCCTTTGAGGTGCAACCCATTCCCAATGATTAAAAAAGGGCAGCCGTTGCCATCGCTCGACTTAACGACCAGCAAGAGGGCGGACGATCGAAACGTTCATTGCGTGCCACAGGTCTAGAGACCCTTTTTTTGACGACAGTTGGCTGTGCCGGCACAGCCAGCATGTTCCCAGAGCGGGAACATCAAACTCAGAATAGATTTGATTTCTATAAAAATAGTTGCAGGTGACATAGCTCCATGAGAATCCTTTACTTTTTAGCACGTCATTTCCCGTAAAGAAATGGTCATGGTTATTTTGAACAGCACTGACATCTGCTGAAAAATGGAAGAATGCGAGAACAGCTGTATAGATTGCCCGATGCTGAAAAAAGGGCAGCCGTTGCCATCGCTCGACTTCACTACCAGCAAGAGGGCGGATGATCAAAACGTTCATCGCTGGTTGTACGGCACAGCCAGCTGCATCAAAAAAGGGTATCTAGATCTGTGCCACGCGATGAACGTTTCGATCGTCCGGCATCTTGCTGGTAGCTAAGTCGAGCGCTGGCAACGGCTGCCCTTTTTTCAGCATTGGGCAATCTATCCAGCTGTTTTCGCATTCTTCCATTTTTCCAGATGTCAGTGTTGTTAAAAAGAATAGTTACCATTTTTTGACGTGAAAGGACGTGCTAAAAAGTAAAGGATTCTCGTGGAGCTATGCCACCCACAACTATTTTTGTAGAAATCCAATCTATTCTTCCTGACTGGCAACAGTCGAAACGTCAGAGTTGGGTGTTCCCAGAGCGGGAACACTGCGCGTTAAAGGGTTAATAAATGCAACAGTTTTGATGTCTGATTTGAATTTATGCAATCGGTTAGATTGCAAAATTGCTTATGAAAAGTATTCTTATATTTGGATACAGTGTAGCAGCAAATTGAAACAGTGAAGTGGTTAGTCATTACCTTTGTGAACTTTTTATCTTCAGAAATGGTAAAAGAAAATGTTTTAACAGTTTTACTGCATTTACAATATTATGTTTTACATACGTTAACACATTAATTTCTTTCATAGTAAAAAAACATAATTTTTTTTATTAAAAATCACTTTTAATTTACATTTTTGATAGAACTTCTCTGACTAAAATTAATTATTTTCAACATAACATCGAACCGCCGTGTTAAAGTATGTAGATAAAATTATATATCTGCCATTAAAAAAATAAGTTCAGAAGTTTCTTAGATATTGAGAAAAAGAAACATGAATCTGCAAAATTCCTATTTAAAAAACCTTAATTAGAGATTTCACATACTTTTAATATTACTTCTAATAAGATACTTCTTTTAGAATTTATATTGCTTCTGTTTTTCTCAATAAACAAGTGTAATATATCGGTTGAAAAATTGAAATTTAAAGAATTTAATGCAATAAAAAAAGTATAAATTGAATTTTTGAACGACATTGACTTACTTACTTAAAAAAGAATCACTGACAAGCTAATAATTCGTTAAGCTATAAATGATAAGGTCTAGTTTTCACCGCATCGAAAGCAAATGTTGAGGATATTTGCATTTATAATTTACTCTCTTAATTAGCATTCAGCTGAGAGGAAGGGACGGGAAGGGGTAGAGGAGAATTTGATTATCGTTTTATGTCGCTATATTGTGCACTGGATTCAATGAAATTATATTGTTAAATTAATGAACTATTTTGGTGGGATAGAAATTAGGTGGTAGAATAGTTAAACAAAGGACTACATTTCATTGAAGTATTGGATTTTTAGGGATATATAATACTCCCGCGTACTATTTAATCTGCTATTATTCAAAGGACGGCAATCCTGTTCATCGCCCAAATAGCTGTGAATGTCACCCACCATGGCTATGTTGCAGCGAAATACCACCAGATTTGGCGTCAGAAATTCTAATAACAGAATCCCCCTATGCGATATCTGCTATATTTGGCGAGAAATTGCCAGTTACAGAATGCAGCCCATAGGGAACTTTTAAAATTCATGGCGTACGCTCTAATGAACCAGTTTTCAAGCCAAAAAATGCAAACTTTGATTATTTAACGGATATAAAAATAATTTTAGGTTCAATTAAACCTTAGAAAAGCAGGTCTCTTCAAAGATTCACAGCATTGTTCTTTTACTTTTTAAGCCCTATCTTAGCAGCCCATTTATATGGTTTGTTTTGGCTTCAGTTACTTACCTCGACAAAAAAAAAAAAAAAAAAAAAAAAAAAAAAATTCTATCTGAGAGCAGTGAAAAAAAAAAAAACAACCCATAAATTTAAATATTTTCTATCTTTAATTTCTCGGCAGCCCATTTATATGGTTCATTTTGGCTTCACTGTTTTGAACTTCGCATCCAGGTTGAAAGGTGCTAGAAGAAGATAGAACCTGAACGGGGAGTGGCAGTTGTCTGGTAATGAACAAAATTAAACTGAATACATTAAAATGTGTGAATACGTGAATACATCAAATCAAATTTCTTATGTTTTTTTCCATGTTAAAAATATCGTTACAAAAATTGCGCTGTTGTTTTCTCTCATTAATGCGCGTTGCTGAAGAGAGTGTGCTGTACAGGCATTCTTGTAAGTGATATGAGAATGAGACCCCTAGAACTTGGCGACAAACTTGGCGAGCATTTTGGTGACTTTGGTATCCAGAAGAAAGTTCTCGAAAAGTAGTGGAACATTGGCTTTATCTCAGTTAGGGAGGTAGTTATGCAGGGCGGTTGTCAACCGCTTTGAGCTCTGAGCTTGGAGAGATAGGCCAACGCCTCCTAGATATAGAAAGCCTTACAATTATTACGTCACCAAGCTTTGACGTCATCATTAAGCCTACGTTTAAATTCTCATTTTCAGAAAATAAATCTATTAAGAGTTTCTGGGAAATTTATCCATTAATAGCAATATTTTAATAATTTGAAATAAAAAAGTATAATTGCACGACAAATGGCAGGTTTAACCATGACTAATTGGATAATATCATGGGCGTAGCCAAGGGGGTGGGTTAGGGGGGTCATAACCCCCCCCCATGAGGAATTTTTTGCCATACAAAATGTATATTCTTCACTACATTGTCACACCCACGTATACATATATATGAGTTGTAGTAGTCGTAACCCCCCCCCCCATGAAAAATTTCTGGCTACGCCCCTGGATAATATGATAAGGAAACAGATCATGATGGATAATTTTGTATGAGAAAGGTATTTTAATGTTTAATTTAAGAAATTTTCTAATATTTGTAGCATTTACCAGAAATTGTAAATAGTTTTACTTTGTAAAATGAAAACCGTGATGACGTCATCTCCGTAGGCCTATTGATGACGTCAAAGCTTGGTGACGTAGGATTTGTAAATCTTTCTAGGGTCCGTATTCAGATAGATTTAGTAGCTACTAAACCTATTGTTTAGTAACTAAATTTAGTAAAGTCGATCCAGATAGAATTTGGAGGCGGAGATACTGTGAACACGTGACCAATACAAGCTTCTAAAATCACGTGACCAAACAAGCTGCTAAATCACCAACTAAACAAACGTACCCATGGAACATGCGCTCTGATTGGTCTGCTATCTTCCGTGTTAACTTTTCCCACATTTTTCCCTTGGTCTTATTCACGTGTTTAGTAATAAATGTATCTGAATTCCTATTTACTAACTTTTAGTATCCCCGCCCACTTACTAAGTAACTGAACAATAGGTTTAGTAGCTACTAAATCTATCTGAATAGTAACCTATATCTAGGAGGTGTTGGATAGGCCCGGTCGTCCGCAGCTCGTTGGTGCTGTAGTCTGGCCGGGGCTTCACTATAGTCCGCAGTGTACAGGGACGACCCTGATCCCCGTTGCTGTACCGCAGTCGAAAAGTATTAAATAAATACTGCTTGTTTAGGCACACATGCTTTATATTATCAGTACTTAACCCATTTGTGCCTGGATATTTTTGCGACTTTCTTCGATTTTTACTGATAACAGAAATAATAGATATATTTCTGATGTCAACTTCTTGAACAAGGGATGATTTCTTTTAAAATCATTATGCATAAAAATCGAAATATCAACATCCTACTGGGTCATGTTAAAATATTTTGTAGAGTTGAGGCTCAGTACTCATGAATAAAGGCTAGGAAAAATAAATAACGTTTTCGACTAATAGCGAAAATGCCGTCCCAAAAAAGGGACACTAGGCATAAATGGGTTAATACAACTCTCTACGGCAAGAAATTTCACGAAAAATCCGCTCTTTCGACTGTGATTACCTAGGGTAACATGATTCATAAGTTAATCATCTGGTTCAAAAAAGGAATACATTTAATGGCTGTTGAAAATGCCCTGGTCTCATAGTTTCTCGAAATTCTGGAGAGCTGTGTCGACACTGAGACGGGAAAACGAGGGGCGATGTGCCAATTGCGTTTTTGTTAAATTTAGATTCAGAGACAAATACTTTGTTTGAATGCCGTATAGATTTTTGAGGGGAGCTAATAGAATAGTTGAATTTTGAGGGGATATTTAGTTTTGTCTTTTACAAGAATTTTCAGCTTGCAATTAGAAAAATATTTGTACTACGCAGGTGAGGTGGTTACTATTTTGAAAAAAATTCTTAAATATACTGTTTTTAAAAATTGGTTGATTATATTCCGTAGTAGTTGACATAAATGGTTTTGTATGTATATTTCAAGTGCTATGTGATAAATTAATTTTTTAGAGATGAAAATTGGTAAAATACCTTTAATATGGACATTTTTTTAATAAGTTGAAACTCCTGGTAAGTGCGTTTACCACCGCCTTCGAAAGGGTTAAGAGGTTGAGCGGTTTTTATCAAATTGATATCGTGCGACGTAACATTTTGTAACTTAGTGAGTAGCCAATTAACTTCTAAATTCACAGTGAAGCGTCAATTTATTCATCCCCAATACATCATTTTCATTTAAGATCGAGATTACATCGGCGCGAAATTCAAACCACATATTACCACATCGTAAAAGGGGGGGAAAGTTAACGCAGACACGAGTTCACGCGAGCGTAAATAGCGCATGTGGCAAATTCTGTACGATTATTTGCATTTGTAATTTAATCTCTTAATTAGCATGATCAGATGGAAAGGGGGAGGAGGGGGGGGGCACTTGAATTCCATTATCGTTTGATACGTCGCCTATATTGCGTGATATCGTAGATTCAGTGAAACTATTCTCTTTTGATACTCGGGACCATTTGGCTGGGTGGAATGTAAATTGCATGTGGAGAATAAACAAAAGATGAAAAGTTGGAAAGTGTTTGACTGGATTTGCCTGCCTGTCTGAGTCTGTCTGTGATTTAACTCTTTGAGGCGCAACCTTCTCCCAATGCTGAAAAAAGGACAGCCGTTGCCATCGCTCGACTTAACTACCAGCAAGATGGCGGACGATCGAAACGTTCATCACGTGCCACAGATCTAGAGACCCTTTTTTGATTCCAGCCAGCTGTCTTCAAAAAAGGGTCTCTAGATCTGTGGCACGCGATGAACGTTTCGATCGCCCGCCCTCTTGCTGGTCGTTAAGTCAGGCGATGGCAACGGCTTCCCTTTTCTCAGCATTGGGCTATCTATGCAGCTGTTCTCGCATTCTTCCATTTTCCGGCAGATGTCAGTTCTGTTAAAAGTAATCGTTCAAAGTGTATTTTAGAAACACTACAAATAGGCGTATGTGTTAACCCTTTAACGCGTGGTGTCCTCTCTGTGGTTACACAACTGTCACATTTTGACTGTTCTGATTCGCGAAGAATAAATTTGATTTCAATAAAATACTCAAGGGGGAGGACATAGTTACACGAGAATACTTTTCCATTGAACAGAAAATTTCCCGTAAAAATTACCGGTTATTTGTAAAATTCACGTCCGAATAATTTTTGTCAGTACCGGCGTCTGCTGAGAACTGGAGAATTTGATGAAAATATACATCGATTTGGACGAAAAACTAGACGGACGGCTGCCCCATGCCGAAAACATGCCATCGCTCGATTTAACTACCAGTAACAGGGCTGTCGATTGAATCACCCATCATGTGCCACAAAGCTGAAAATTTTTTTTGACACAGCTGGCTGTGCGGCCCGCTCCACAGCCAGCTGTGTCAAAACTACCCTTGCTAACAAAACTGCAAGGATAGCTTTGGTACTAGAGCTACCCTTGCGATTCAATGAAGGTCCTCGAAATTACTCTATCCAATAAAAAACAGCTTTTCTTTTTTACTGGGGGAGCATTCAGGAGCGTAGCCAGGGGGTGGCTAATGGGGCTGCAGCCAACCCCGAAATGAGTAAACGTAAGATATGGAAAAAATGACGTATTTGTGGATAAATTTGAAAGTTCCCCTTGATAACCCCATGATATATTTGAAAGTTCCCCTCTAAAAATTTGAGGTTCGGCCACAGATTTAAGCCAAATTTAATTTCTTTTCCTATTGTATGCTTTTACAATGCAAAGTTTTTAAATTCGATTTATGATTTTTTTTTAATTTTCTTTTTTTTCTTTAATTCATTTTTATATGCGAACAGTTTTAGGCAAAATAAAAGAGTCATCCCCCCACCCCACAAAAAATATGGATTTTAATAAGTTACATTGCTTTCCAGTTTACATTGCATTCTCAGCCATCCCCGAAAAAAAAAAGATTCCTGGCTACGTTACTGGGAGAACTCAACATAATTCCCGTACATTACGGTCTACGGAATTTCAAAGACATTCACCCTTTCCCAAGTACAATTCAATAAGCATGTATACGCCTCTAACATCTCGCTAAACATCCATTCGAGTTAGAAAACATGAATAACAGTAAGGCTTTAGTTTAACCCTTTGAGGCGCAACCCTTTCCCAATGCTGAAAAAAGGGCAGCCGTTGCCGTCGCTCGACTTAACGACCAGCAAGAGGGCTGACGATCGAAACGTTCATCGCGTGCCACAGATCTAGAGACCCTTTTTGTGACGACAAAAGGATCTCTAGATCTGTGGCACGCGATGAACGTTTCGACCGTCCGCCCTCTTGCTGGTAGTTAAATCGAGCGATGACAACGGCTGACCTTTTTTCGGCATCGGGCAATCTGTCCAGCTGTTCTCGCATTCTTCCATTTTTCAGCGTCAGTGCTGTTAAAAAGCTGTCAGTGCCGTCCATCAGTGCACGGATGTCAGTGCTGTTAAAAAGAGACGTGCTAAAAAGTAAAGGATTCTCGTGGAGCTATGTCACCCGCGGACGATCGAAACGTTCATCGCGTGCCACAGATCTAGAGACCCTTTTTTTGACGACAGCTGGCTGTGCGGCACAGGGTCGAGCAATGGCAACGGATGCCCTTTTTCCAGCATGGGGCATTCTATGCAGTTGTTCTCGCATTCTTCCATTTTTCAGCAGATGTCCGTGCTGTTAAACATAATCGTGACCATTTTTGTTACGGGAAATGACGTGCTAAAAATTAAAAGGTTCTCGTGGAGCTCTGTCACCCGCAACTATTTTTATAGAAATCCGATCTATTCTTCGTGACTGGCAACAGTCAAAACGTCAGAGTTGGGTGTTCCCAGAGCAGGAACACAGCGCGTTAAAGGGTTAATAATAGTACTCTCTATAATAAATGTGAACATTAGATGTTGTCCTGGTGGAAAGATGATTCCCGAATTAGTTTTTCGCATAATTGGTAAGGGATCACAGATTGGTCGATTTCTGATGACAATGTATTTTCGAGCGCGAAAATTCTTCCTTTCCATGTAGCATCATAAATCACATAAAGCATACGAAGTACAACATTTCCGGACACGATATCATTTTTAAAAAATCTTCAATCAGTATCAAAAGAATTTCTAGACACAAAGGATGCTATGCGCCACTTGAAATAACACAATGCACCACATTAGGAGCCTGCTCACCGATTTGACTATATCTGCTTTAACCCTTTAACGCGCAGTGTTACCGCTCTGGGATCACCCAACTCTGACGTTTTGACTGTTGCCAGTCACGAAGAATAGATTGGATTTCTATTAAAAATAGTGGCGGGTGACAGAGCTCCACGAGAATCCTTTACTTTTTAGCACGTCATTTTTCCGTAAAAAAAAAAAAAAAATATGGTCACGATTATTTTTTAACAGCACTCACATCTGCTGAAAAATGGAAGAAGGCGAGAACAGCTGGATCGATAGCCCAATGCTGAAAAAACGGCAGCCGTTGCCATCGCTCGACTTAACGACCAGCAAGAGGGCGGACGATCGAAACGTTCATCGCTTGCCACATATCTAGAGACCCTTTTTTTGACGACAGCTGGCTGTGCCCGCGCACAGGGTCTCTAGATCTGTGGCACGCGATGACCGTTTCGATCGTCCGCCATCTTGCTGGTAGTGAAGTCGAGCGATGGCAACGGCTGCCCTTTTTCCAGCATTGGGAAAGGGTTGAGCCTCAAAGGGTTAAAGGAGAATGGAAATAACATTTGAAGTTCTTTTACATTCCCTAGCAAAAACGAAGTAAACGCTATACAGCTTTTTGAGGTTATATCAAAGATCTAGCCAAATTCGGCACGATGGTACATAGCGAAAATGGTACGGCCCAAGGGAGACAGTTGTGTTGTAGTTTAACCCGTAAGCAGGCGCGCAGGGGTAAATCTCACCCCAGCGACTTTTTTTCTTCGTAAAATGGGAGACATTTTTTGAGAACAAGTTTGCCCCGTCTTCTACCTTTCGAAGTCAAGGTGTAGTTGGGGTGGGTGAAGGAATTTCGTTTCTTTGTTATCCGGAAGGGAAGAAAATTCCACTTTGGGACTCAATACTCCCGTGCGACTCACAACGTTTCATTATACGTTGTTAACGCAAACTAAGTATAAACTAAATGTAAATTAACTATAAATGGACGTTACACCACTGGTATGTATTGACAAAAGGCTATTAAATCAAATGAATATCCTATTATAATAAAGTAATGAGTGTTTTTAGGTATAAAGCATATCCTATGCGATTTTCTTCTCAGAAAGCATGGTATTTAAAGAAACTGCCAGAAAATCTCTCAATAAATATAAAAAGCACGATTTCTTCCGATGAAACGTAACAGAACTGATGCATTTTATGTTATAAGTCCACAAATTCGTTTTTCAAACGTTTTTAGTCAAAAATATAAAGAAGACAAAATGGGGTAAGATTTACCCCATGCGACTGCTTAAGTTACAAAAGTAGACGCGCGTGCTTACGGGTTAATGATCGATGTGTTTGGGATAGTTTGTCTTCACCCCCCCCCCGATTTTTGTTCTCCTTTAACACTCGTATGTACCATTATCCATATACCGCGTGCGCGAAAATTGACGGACGATTTTTTAAAAATTAATTAAAGCAAAACGGAAGGCAATAGAAATGTACGGTTTCTGCATTCTGCTTAGGTAAACAGAAAATTTACCGTCACCCATTTTCAAAATTATTCGCGAGTAGGCTGTTGTCTTTGTTCCTTTCTTTTAGCACTTTTCAACAAGGTCGAAAAGTGTTCACGATTTCGGTATGTCTGTCAGTCTGTCCGTCCGTGGTCTAACTAACAAATATGCATCGATTACTACGAAATTTGATGTGTTATTTCTATGTGCAGTACCATGTCCCCTATTGGAAAGGGTGTATGTAGCATTTATAGTTTATCTACAGGAGAGCTCAAGATTCCCAATACATTACAGTCTATGCGCAGTCATTCCTTAACCCTTTAACGAGCAGTGTTCCCGCTCTGGGCACACCTAACTCTGACGTTTTGACTGTTGCCCGTCACGAAGAATAAATTGGATTTCTATAAAAATAGTGGCGGGTGACATAGCTCCGCCAGAATCCTTTACTTTTTAGCACGTCATTTCCCCGTCAAAAATTGGTCACGATTCTTTTTAACAGCACTGACATCTGCTGGAAAATGGAAGAATGCGAGAGACAGCTGGACAGATTGCCCAATGCTGTGAAACGGACAGCCGTTGTCATCGCTCGAATTAACGACCAGCAAGAGGGCGGACGATCGAAACGTTCATCGCGTGCCACAGATCGAGAGACCCTTTTTTTTGACGCAGCTGGCTGTGCCGGCACAGACAGCTCTCGTCAAAAAAGTGTATCTAGATATGTGGCACGCGATGAACGTTTCGATCGTCCACCCTCTTGCTGGTCGTTAAGTCGAGCGATGGCAACAGCTACCCTTTTTTCAGCATTGGGAATAGGTTGCGCCTCAAAGGGTTAAAGCAGAGATTCTCAATCTGTGAGGCGCCCCCCCCCCTCAAGGTGTGCGCAGTGCGTTAGCAGGTGGAGCACGATAAAAACCAAAGAGCAAGTAGTGATGCATGTTTCTAAAAAAATCATCTTATTGATTCTGATTTTTACTCAAAAATATATCCATTTTAGCTCAGAATATTCATTCCTACTTTACTGATAAAATTATTTTGTAGAAAATTCCACTAAATGTTCATTGTTAAAGAACTGAATGTATGCTGGAAAATGTGAATGGGGGGGGGGCGACTTTAAAAGGTTAAGAACCGCTGTCTTAAAGTGTATTTAAGCGATATTTGGCAATTTGAAATGAAAAAAAAAAAAAATCAATAAGTGCTATGAAGAATTACAAAATAAAGATCTCCTTCGAAAATAGTGTCTGTGCCGTGAAAAGTTCTTCCACAGGAGCACTCAAAATAAACATTACGGTCAATGGCACTTTTAGAGACAGCATCCGTTTAAAGTACAATACCATCCTCCTAGGTAATATTAGATAATACTCCGAAGAGGATCTTGGGCTCCGTCAGAAGTTGCGACAAAAGTCGCTAATATTGGCGACTTATGCGATAAATCGCAAATATGGTGAGAAAAATTCTTTAAAAAAAATGAATTCAACTTGGCGGAATTTCCTTTATTTGGCGGGAAATCAAAATATACCTAATTTCGAAATATTAAGGCATGATGATTTCAATGGAAATTTGGAAATTCATGTCTCTCTAATTAACCGATTTTAGTGTATTACGTTGTATTAAGGCAAAACTACACTAGAGATACTTGCTTAGAGGGTGTGAGCGCTCTAGTGTGTTGGAAAGTGTTTCTTAATCGATGCTTTTGGCACGATTTATCTTTCTTTTTATGCTTGAAAGTACATTCTACTCCATGCGTCGGCACTATATCTTTCTTGTTCGTGTCTGTTGGTAAATTCATAGTAATCCATGCATAATCGTTTATTGTCGTTTTTGCTTCATTTTGGTGGAAAGTGCATCATAATCCATACATGGGTACTATCCACACGCCGACGCTATGCATTTTTTTATAAACTAATTACAGAATTAAAAACTGAAACATTTTAAAAATATATTCTGAAATTTGAAAAGAACCTTGAAAGAAGGCACATCTCCAAAGATCGAAATTAATTTCATTCTAGTGCTGCAAAAAAAAAATATTTTAATGAGATAAAAATAATTTTGTGATATGTGCTTTTAGCGCAAATTATCTCTTGATTATTGAGCCGTGAAATACGAAGCACGCAAAAATTCTTTCAACTCCGAGCGCAGAAAAAAACATTTTTATTGCGGTTTTTATTTGGCGATCTTGCTTAACCAAACTCTTTACACACGTTCTTCATAAATACATATTTTTTTAAATACAAAAATAAAAATTGACAAAAGAGATAACAAATTAAATATTCTCTATATTTTTACATATTGAATTTTATCTGGTTGTTTGTCGAAATCCTAGATCTTTCTCTCTGTAAAAAATGAAAAGAAAAGAAACCGTAACGAAGTGAACAAACCAAAAATAAATAACAAAGATGTCTTTTTGAAATTAATAAATAATTTCTTTTTGTAAAAAAATGTGATACCAAGATTCTTAGTTTTCCTGTTCTGTTCGATATATTCCAGTCAAAACGTAACTTTGCCTGAGGCTTTTTGCGGTATTTTGCCCGGGAGGGTGGTTTAAAGGCAAATTAAGGCTGCGTATTGGCAGAATGATCCATCATTTTTGAAGATTTGCCACTTTGCTTTATTATTTTCATATTTTTTTTTTCTCGTAAATGGCTTCTTCCAGTGATTTATCTAAAAGATTGAATTAAAAAAAACTGGGCATATTTGTTAAAGAGTCCATTTATAATCTATGAATATTTTGCTGCTCTAATTGAAAAGAATAAGATTGATTACTGAGGGATTTTTTCATTAAGCTTGGGTGTAATATTTCGATCCATTAATAATTCACAACATGACGCACTGAAAGAAAAAAAAATCATGCAATTGGCGCATCAGTTATGAAACG
This sequence comes from Cheiracanthium punctorium, assembly GCA_038373885.1. Taxonomy (NCBI): domain Eukaryota; kingdom Metazoa; phylum Arthropoda; class Arachnida; order Araneae; family Cheiracanthiidae; genus Cheiracanthium; species Cheiracanthium punctorium. Next base: position 89,566 of record JAWZYV010013725.1, read on the forward strand.
TTTTCAAGCACAATCTAATTTGCGCATGCGTGTGAACGGAATAGTCCAGTATTTCTATGACGCGTGCTAAATTCCGCTTCTGCAAAACCAGGGCCAGCATTTAAGGCGTGGCAGGCTATGGCTAGATTGGGCAGTTATAAACAAGGAAACCCAGCTAGGAATTTGCAAGAAAAATAAAAGATAAACAGCGAATGCCAGCTTGGAATCTAGCGTTAATTTGTACCCAGATATTTTTGCGACTTTCTGCGATTTTTCCTAATACCAGCAATAATAGATAAATTTCTGATGTCAACTTCTTGAACAAGGGATGATTTCTTTTAAAATCATTGTGTATAAAAATTGTAAAGACAACATCCTACTGGGTCACGTTAAAATATTTTGTGGAGTTGAGGTTCAATACTCGTGAATAAAGGCTAGGAAAAATAAATAACGCTTTTGTCTGAGAGCGAAAATGCCGTCCCAAGAAAGGGACACGAGGCATAAATTGCTTAAGACTCATTATCGGGCAAATGGCATCTAAGTGAGCTGTGGAAAAGAAGAAAACAGTATGTATAGCATGTTACAAGTCTGAAAACTAGTGATGCCATCTGGTGGCGAAATAGAAAAATGAAACTATTTAATGAAAGTGGTCTAAGCGTTATACGGAGGAGAGGAGGCCTGATTAAAGATTCATTAACTACATCAGAACGTTATACGTTGATATGGACGTTGATAGGGAAGCCTCACAGAAATCACCATTAAGCCATTTATGCCAAGACCGTTTGCGCGACATTCGCAATTTTTTTCAGATGTTAGCATTACTAGATTAATTTCCGACATCATCTGCCTAAAAAATTGACAACTTGACTTTGAAAATGTGTATTAAAAGTGAAAATTTAACTTCTCGCTAAGCTACTTTAACCCATTTATGCCTAGCGTCCCTTTTTTGGGACGGCATTTTCGCTAGTAGTCGAAAACGTTATTTATTTTTCCTAGCCTTTATTCATGAGTATTGAGCCTCAACTCTACAAAATATTTAACATGACCAAGTAGTATGTTGATATTTCAATTTTTATGCATAATGATTTAAAAAAAAAATCATCCCTTGTTCAAGAAGTTGACATCAGAAATTTATCTATTATTTCTGTTATCAGTAAAAATCGAAGAAAGTCGCAAAAATATCCAGGCACAAATGGGTTAAATATTTTCTGGAATTGAGATGCAATTCTAGAGAATTATGGCTAGGAAAATTGAATAACGTTTACTCATTTTTGCAACTGCCAGCGAAAATGCTAAATTTTGAGCGACGTTTTTCAAGACGTCCAAACCAGTGGGTACCCATGGCCAGCTACAGAGTCCACACATTGCACCGATGATCAAGAGTCTGAAACAGTTGTCTGTTTTTGACGTTCCAAAACATGTACACGTAAGCAGGGGAGGCCCTAGGGTAGATAGCAAGCACCGCCCTACAAACGTAAAAAAGGGTAGATAGCAAGCACCGCCCTACAAACGTAAAAAATCTGGAGTGACTCCACTCGACTTTCGAACACTTACGATTACGATCATTACCAAGCACTTAAATAAATTTTAATCGATGAATAATTCAAACATATATACCAAATTGAAACTCAATCGAATGCATCGTTTAAACGCTTGCGCACTTTCAAGAATTTCTCCCCATATGCCATTATGCCATAACATAAAAGAAAGTTTTGTCGTAGCCCTTTAGGAGAACTATAAGTCCTATACACACCAAAATCAATACCGGTCTTAGGATGGTGGTTTATAACATGTATACCGAATTTGAGCTCAATCGAATGTATCGTTTAAACGCTAGCGCACTTTCAAGAAATTCCCCCCATAGGCCATAATGTAAAAGAAATCTTTGTCGTAGCCCTGTAGAAAAACTATAAGTCCTATACACACCAAAATCAATACCGGTCTTGCAACGGTGGTTTATAACATATATACCCAATTTGAGCTCAATCGAATCTACCGTTTAAACGCTAGCGCACTTTCAAGAAATTCCCCCCATAGGCCATAATGTAAAAGAAATCTTTGTCGTAGCCCTGTAGAAAAACTATAAGTCCTATACACACCAAAATCAATACCGGTCTTGCGACGGTGGTTTATGACATATATATCCAATTTGAGCTCAATCGAATGCTCCGTTCAGGAGCTATCGTGTTCACTCACATACACACGAACACACACACACACACACACATACACACATACATACATACATCTCGTAAAAATAGCATAAATGGATTCAGAAGCCCTCAAAACGTGTAAAAACACCAAAATCTCGAAGTCGAATTTTTTCATGATTACAATACTTTCCTTACATGGTACATGTTCGGAAAGTATAAAGGCGTCCCCTTTTATGTTCTAGATCAAGTTTTTCTCAGTTTTTGAGTCCGAAACGGCACCCCGTTGTTCTTACCGCTTTCTTTGCTTACCGTGTGAAGCCTCCTGCATATAAGGACAGTGTTGTAATCACAAAAAAATTCGACTTTGGCAGTTTGATGTAGTTACCCGTTTTCAGGTCTGCTTAATTCATTGATGCTTTGTTACGCTGATGTAGGCATGTGTGTGTGTGTGTGTATGAGTGAACACGATAGTTTCTAAACGGCACATTCGATTGAGCTCAAATTTGGTACATGCATTATAGACAACCCTCGCACGACCGGTATTGATTTTGGTGCGTATAGGACTTACAGCTTTTTTACAAGATCTCAAAAAAGATATTTTTTTTTTCTAGCATTATGGCCCATGAATGGAAATTCTTGAAAGTGCGCTAGCGTCTTAGCGGTGCATTTGATTGAACTCAAATTGGGTACGCATACTGTAGGTTACTCTATTACATACTGTATACATTTTGGTGTGTGTACGGTTTACAATTTTTTTACAGGACTGCGAAAAGTATTTATCTGAATTGTGGCCAGTAAACTCGAAAAGAATGATCAAACTGTCATCGATGTCATTCCTGTACTTAGAAGAACAGCTACTTTTGCCATCCTGAGAATATCTTGCTATCAGCCATTGACGATGACGATGAAAAGATTAGGAATTTTGCATGTAAAAAAATTCTCCTGGCTCGAAGTAATCACTCAAGCGATGGAATTCGATACTTTGACTCAAGACTATTGACTCAAGTTAACTTTGCATCTGAGTCTTACATAACGTTTAACTACCCGCACTGGTGTATAAAATGCTCCGTTTACAGTAAACATGGTATAATTGACCTTGGAATGCCTCCCCACGCAGCTGCGCGCGCATCTAACGTATTAATGAAGTGTCCTTGATACTGTTACGAATTTTCGGGGCAACCGGCTGCTCTGGGGCTTAAAATGGTTTAAAATTCGTATTCTACGCTTCAAATAGATAAATTTTGCTTTTTGTTGCATCAAAATCGGCCAATTAGAACCGGAGATACGGAGGTTTCGGTTTGCCATTCGAATTTCAATGGGATTTCTAGAAAACTCGAGAAATATTAGTCCTAGAGCTTAGATCTCTTCACTTTTGAGGACTTATTTTTGGCGCCAAATTTGGCGATATTTCGCCAAAAGTCGCCAAGCTTGGCGACTTTTTGGTCATTTGGCGCGATTTTCCCAATGGGGCCTGGAAGTTGTTTTTCCTGCATTAAAAACGCATAATAACCTAACATTTCTCTTCTATGACGTAATCAAAATTCACGCTTTATGTAGAACCCTCGAGAAATTGACTTTTCTGGAAACCTCTTGTACCTCCTGCGTCGGCTATTTATAGAAGCGTGCATCGCCCCGAAGAGTCAGTTGCGAGTTGAACATTCAATGTGTGAAGAGCTCCAAGTACGCTTGTTTTGTGTGAACTGATAGTGCTATAGAAGCTGTGTTTTAGCTTGCTTTGTGAAGCTGTTTTTAAAGTGCTGTGTGTAAATTCTTCATTGCTGTGTCTTAAGGGATAGTGTACTATATCCCTTGAATATTTCCACGGAATTTTAGCCTGTAAAAGTGACTTATTTTGTGTGAGAAATACAGCATTTGTGAGAGCTTCTGATCCAAGCGGATTGTTAAAAGCACGTTACTGCTAGATTGTGCTTGTGAATTGTGTGCAGCTGATTGTTCTACGAAGTTCTAGAAGAAATAAAGTTTGTGTTCCATCCTGACAAGTGACTTTTTTTTACTTGAACTTTTTTACACCAACTGGACTTTAGAACGACGAACCCCAGGAGTAGCAGAGTAATTCCGCAACAATACGTTCCGTCAGTGTTGTTGTTGCAGCCGTATTATAAGTTGACTACTGTTGGAAAACATTCGTACGGTGTGCAGAATACACCACGTGTGTAGTTATGTATTGAACACCTAATGGATTATTTTGTTTGTAAAAAAATACATTCTTATGACATTTAAAGTTCGTAAGCATAGTTCTAGATACATTTCCAAATAAAGTAATACATTTTTAGGGATCGTGTACCCGTGAAAAAGCAAATCGTCTTACCGAACATGAGATGCGAGCTATCGTTCAGGTTATATGCGACGAACCTGAGGACGATTGGGAAGCAGTTGGGAGATATTTTATACTTTGCACTCTAAAAAATGACGGAACAAGTACTGGAAAGTTTCCTTAAAATTTTACGGAAATTCTCCGTTTATTTTTCAATACAAGACAATTTCCGTACATCAAGGTTCAGCGTCTCTGTGGAACAGAATTTCTACTGGATATAACAGGAATAAAATTCCGTGAAAATACAGAAATAGTACCGTCGTCTCAGCTGCCAGTACTCTTTCCGTATTTTCACGGAAATTATTTTTACAGTGTGCGTTAGTATGCATCGGTTTGCTATGTATTGGGTTGGCAACAAAGTAATTGCGTTTTTCCGTATGTCAATATTTCGCCGGGCCAAAACTACTGAAGTTAATTATGCGAAATTTGGCACGTACGTGAGTTCTTCAACATAGGTGCTAGATCAGAGAGCATTTTGCAAAATTCGTAGTCTTAGGGGGGGTAAGGGGCCAAAAAGTTCTTTTCACATATCCCGCGTGATCTCAAAAACCAAATAGAGATATCCGTGAAATTCTTTCTGTAAAATGCAGCAGTCACGAATACCTAAAAATTAATTTCAGGACATTTTTAATAGTGTCCTCTAAGGAGGATAGAAGCGAAAAAAGGGGGAGGGTGGCCATCTTTTATGGACGAAAAAAAATACTGCCAGTGAAATTCTTTCTTTAAAATGTAACAAATATGAATCGTATGTTCAGGCACAGCTTACCTGTAATTAAAAACTTGTTGAAAACATTTTTGCTTGAATTTTATACAAGAAAACGCAATTACTTTGTTGCCAACCCAATAATTTATAAATGCTATTACCATGCACTCCACTGAAAATGATACAGCAATTTATAATTTTTTTAAAGTACCCCAATAACCACTTTTTATACATAAACAGAGCGAATTCTTGCCATTCTCATTCTAGTACCGACGAGGTATGTCATGCATTCCGAAACAGGTCTACTATATTAATTTTTTATTGATTCTCTTTTACGTGGTTTTTTTTAATGCTTATTTGTTTAAAATATTGTTGTCTAACTGTTAACAAATGTTTAAAAAAAACCTCCATTTTCCACTCTCCCTCAAAGTGTGAAACTTTCTACTCACACCCTACCTGCATCGACTCAGCCGTACAAACAAGATTCGTAAATAATAAACTAATGAGTAAAAGTCGATACTTCCCCCAAAATCAACGCTCAATTCCCCCTTCGACAACTCGTATCAAAGTTCAGGCTCTAACGAAATCGCCCACCAGCCCCCCACCTTCGCAAAAAAATGATAAATTATGCATTTTAAACGCGGAGAGTTGGTTGTTTCATTACTTTCCGGCCAGGAAACTTGAAAAGTTTTAATGACTTTACGCCCGAGAATTGAAAGGTCAATAGATCTGCTTAAAAGATCTATCTCTGCTGATGGATGATGGCGCCTTTTCGAGAGGCTGGAAGGAAGGCAAATAACTCGCCCCCTTTTGAATTTCGCGAAAGTTCGGAGGAGGCAATTTAAATTTAATCCAATATTACAGCGGGCGGACTGGAGACGGGACTTGGACGGGGGGGTATAACTATTGATGAGTGCTATAAGCTCGGAGTTATAAAGGTATACTAGCCGCCTCCGGTGACCAGTCGGTTCGCCATCTTAATAAATCTTGTGTTTCTCACCGGCTTAATTGGCTCTGAAATATCTCAGATTCTGAATGGAATTTAAAATTAAGATGGTTACAAACAGGGGATGCCCTAGGGCAGGCGCGTAGCCAGGAAAAATTTTCGGGGGGGGGGATATGCACCTGGAAAAATTTTCGTGGGGGGGATATGAACTTATATGTGTATAATTAGACGGAATTTCATCACTAATCCAAAAATTTCGGGGGGGGGGATATATCCCGATATCCCCCCCCCTGGCTACGCCCCTGCCCTAGGGTAGGTGGCGCTCCCTGTTAACGTAAAAAAGACGTCCCCCTTTTATGCTCTACTTAGTTTTTGAGTTCGACATGAAGCCCCTTCGAAGCCTGCGCCCCGATTCGATGATTACCTTGCTTACCGTGTCGGGCCGCTCCTGGTTACAAAAATAAGATGGTTTAATGATAAAAACCTACAAAAAGGTACAAATTATTTTATTATATTAATTCTGTGGAGCTTCTGGATATATGGAGCATTATAAAAGAAAAAATCTGGAGTGACTCCACTCGACTTTCCGAACACTTACGATTAAGATCATTACCAAGCATTTAAATAAATTTTAATCGATGAATAATTCAAACATATATACCAAATTGAAGCTCGATCGAATGTACCGTTTAAACGCTAGCGCACTTTCCAGAATTTTCCTCCATAGGCCATAATGTAAAAGAAATCTTTGTCGTAGCCCTGTAGAAAAACTGTAAGTCCTATACACACCAAAATCAATACGGGTCTTGCGACGGTGGTTTATAACATATATACCCAATTTGAGCTCAATCGCATGCCCTGTTCAGGAGCTATCGTGTTCACTCACATACACACAAACACACATACACACACACACACACATACATACATACATCTCGTAAAAATAGCATAAATGAATTCAGAAGACCTCAAAGCGTGTAAATACACCAAAATCTCGAATTCGATTTTTTTCATGATTACAATACTTTCCTTACATGGTACATGTTCGGAAAGTAAAAAACGGAAAGGAAAAAAAAAGTAAGAAAATCAGAAACACTTTCAGATTTTAAATACGCACTAAAGGGCTACACATTAAAATCGTATCATAATCCATGCGTCTTCCCTATTTTCTTTCCATATTCCATTAAGTTGGAAAGTGTATCATTATTCACGAGTGTGATTAAACAAAATTAAAATTGATATTTCTAACATCCTTTTTCTGGATGTAATATATTAGAAATAGTAGGAGAAATATACGCGCAGAAAAATGCATTATTCGAACTGAATGAAAGTTTCAAAAACTTATTTCTTGTTTGTTTGTTTGTATTTCGGATGTGTGTGCTTTTCCCGTATGCGCTTATAAATCCACGTTAGAAGGAAAAACTTATTCAGGTGATTTTATTTATTAAAAACTGGGTATTCTATAAGTTTGTGCCATTGTCGACAGCTTAGTAAAATAAGAACTCAATTGTATTTTTTTTTTTTGGGGGGGATAAAGGATAGTTTTTTGTATATTATAGGAACAGTGTTTTTTTTCGCGTGATAAAATGTACCCTGTTTGTTAATCGAGGACGTTAACTGTTCTTATTCCAAATTTCAAGCCCGAAAACACAATATGTTGCTGAATTAAATCTGGTATCATCTTGTTGACTTTAAAATTTTTAACCAATTGTTATAACCACAAATAACTGTGTGTAATTAAAAAAACAAACAAACAACACATCCTGTACATGCAGTACCTCGAGTTAATTGTTTGAACATACCTTAGTGTAGAAAATCAGTTTTTCTTTCTATAGCTGGCAGGTCCAATCTGGATTCCATCCTCTCTGAATAATGACAAAGTGGAGTTAGTTATGCCCGTAAAATTTGACACAGACTGTAGAAACTTCCTTTACATTTCTCGCCACATCCTAGACTATGGCATGGATACTGAGGTAGAATTACTTGTTCATTACTATCGATAGTTTCTGACGTAATGACTTGTAGAAGTGGAGGTGAAACAAAGTCGCGCTTTTTCCAGTTAACCATGGGTAACCTTTAACTTACACGCGCTTAGTACATTAACACAAGTACACGCATGGAGTGTTTTGTTCACTAACAAAACAAGCAAACAGAAATAAGTCAATAGAGAACAAATATTGTTACGGAATTACTCTGCTACTCCTGGGGTTCGTCGTTCTAAAGTCCAGTTGGTGTAAAAAGTTCAAGTAAAAAAGTCACTTGTCAGGATGGAACACAAACTTTATTTCTTCTAGAACTTCGTAGAACAATCAGCTGCACACAATTCACAAGCACAATCTAGCAGTAACGTGCTTTTAACAATCCGCTTGGATCAGAAGCTCTCACAAATGCTGTATTTCTCACACAAAATAAGTCACTTTCACAGGCAAAAATTCCGTGGGAAATATTCAAGGGATATAGTACACTATCCCTTAAGACACAGCAATGAAGAATTTACACACAGCACTTTAAAAACAGCTTCACAAAGCAAGCTAAAACACAGCTTCTATAGCACTATCAGTTCACACAAAACAAGCGTACTCAGAGCTCTTCACACATTGAATGTTCAACTCGCAACTGACTGACTTCGGGGCGATGCGCGCTTCTATAAATAGCCGACGCAGGAGGTACAAGAGGTTTCCCGAAAAGTCAATTTCTCGAGGGTTCTACATAAAGCGTGAATTTTGATTACGTCATAGAAGAGAAATGTTAGGTTATTATGCGTTTTAATGCAGGAAAAACAACTTCCAGGCCCCATTGGGAAAATCGCGCCAAATGACCAAAAAGTCGCCAAGCTGGGCGACTTTTGGCGAAATATCGCCAAATTGGGCGCCAAAAATAAGTCCTCAAATGTGAAGAGATCTAAGCTCTAGGACTAATATTTCTCGAGATTTCTTGAAGCCCATAGAAAAACATATGGGAAAGCGAAACCTCCGTATCTCCGGTTCTAATTGGCCGATTTTGATGCAACAAAAAGCAAAATTTCTCTATTTGAAGCGTAGAATACGAATTTTAAACCATTTTAAGCCACAGAGCAGCGGTTTGCCCGAAAATTCGTAACAATATTTATGCTATAAGGTTTAATAATCACATCTTCTAACAAATATTCCTTGAATAAAAGCACAGTAAGTTAAGCTCAACAAGCGTAATATTATCTACACCGTTCGTACAACCCGCTTGAAAATTTTCATTAATTATGCACAAAAATGAAGAAAATAATCTGCTTTACTTTAAAAATCTTAAAAATCCAGCCGTTCTCACACTTTCAAGCGATTTTTACTTTCCGAACATGTACCATGTAAGGAAAGTATTGTAATCATGAAAAAATTCGACTTCGAGATTTTGGTGTTTTGACACGTTTTGAGGGCTTCTGAATCCATTTATGCTATTTTTACGAGATGTATGTATGTATGTGTGTGTGTGTGTGTGTGTGTGTGTATGTGTGTTTGTGTGTTTGTGTGTATGTGAGTGAACACGATAGCTCCTGAACGGAGCATTCGATTGAGCTCAAATTGGATATATATGTCGTAAACCACCGTCACAAGACCGGTATTGATTTTGGTGTGTATAGGGCTTATAGTTTTTCTACAGGGCTACGACAAAGATTTCTTTTACATTATGGCCTATGGGGAGAATTTCTTGAAAGTGCGCTAGCGTTTAAACGGTAGATTCGATTGAGCTCAAATTGGGTATACATGTTATAAACCACCGTTGCAAGACCGGTATTGATTTTGGTGTGTATAGGACTTATAGTTTTTCTACAGGGCTACGACAAAGATTTCTTTTACATTATGGCCTATGGGGGAATTTCTTGAAAGTGCGCTAGCGTTTAAACGATACATTCGATTGAGCTCAAATTCGGTATACGTGTTATAAACCACCATCCTAAGACCGGTATTGATTTTGGTGTGTATAGGACTTATAGTTCTCCTAAAGGGCTACGACAAAACTTTCTTTTATGTTATGGCATAATGGCATATGGGGAGAAATTCTTGAAAGTGCGCAAGCGTTTAAACGGTGAATTCGATTGAGTTTCAATTTCGTATATATGTTTGAATGATTCATCGATTAAAATTTATTTAAGTGCTTGGTAATGATCTTAATCGTAAGTCGAGTTGGAAATTCGAGAGGAGTCAAGTCGAGGTTCGGAAAGTCGAGTGGAGTCACTCCAGGTTTTTTACTATTGTCCGCTCTGTTTTATTTCTGAGAGTAAAAAAGTTAATCATTTGCGTTACATAATTAAATATCGCGAGTGAAAATTGGGTCATATCGAAGTGAAGGTTGACTTTGAAGGGAATATTGCGATTTCAATTCGTTTAAAATGTTTTTTTCAGATTATCCAGTTTATTTATTTTTTCACAAATAAAATGATTTCTTCCGCATGGAACACTGATATTAGAGGTGAGTTCCCAGTGAAACGAAACCTTTCGAATGCTAGAAGTTTTCGCGCGTTTATAGAAGATGGTGCATTTCCGGTTCGGGTATGTAGTAACAATTGAACATAAATAACTTCTTACGTTATTTATTTTAAGTGGACGAAAATTAAATATATTGAGTGTAGGACGTATTTTAATCGTATGTTTTTTCTAATGCCCGTGGTAATTGCCTCCACAACGATCTTTGAACTTCTAGTGCTTAAAATAGATAACCATTATATTAACAATATAGTAGGATTTTATGGATACACTATATTAACGACAGACATCAAATGCAATCCATAAAATAAACTTTACAGTTTCCAGAAAAACTCTTGAGCCGAATAGCTGTTTCCGCTTAAGTGTTACGTGCTAAGTCATCTCCTTTCAATAATAACAAACTTCTCGCAAACTGGGGTGTACTTTTCCCGAAACCTACTTCTACGTAAACGCGGCGTTAATGAAGGAGGGATTTGGAAATATGCAAATGCAATATACGCCGGGTTTCTTAGCTCTCAGACATGTCAAATAGGGTAATACTGCGATAATTTCCAAACCCGAATAAATCAAAGTAAGTGGTCTACGTGGATAGAGCCCCTTCTTAAGAATTAACTTGCAACGTTAGTTTTTTTTTTTTGTTTTTAAGTTTTAACCCTTTGAGGCGCACCCCTTTCCCAATGCTGAAAAAAAGGGCAGCAGTTGCCATCGTTCGATTTAACTACCAGCAAGATGGCGGACGATCGAAATGTTCATTTTCAATGGAACACAAAATAGATGGAACAACGATGGAACACAAAATTTTTTTGACGCAGCTGGCTGTGCCGCACAGCCGAACTCTAGTGAGCCGAACCGCACCGTAGCCGAACCGTAGCCGAACCGCACAGCCGCGGCTGTGCCGCACAGTTTTTTCGTGTCAAAAGAAGATTTCTAGATCTGTGGCGCGCGATGAACGTTTCGATCGTCCGCCATCTTCCTGGTGGTTAAGTCGAGCAATGGCAACGGCTGCCCTTTCTGTCTGTGCCGCACAGCCAGCTGTCGTCAAAAAAGGGTCTCTAGATCTGTGGCACGCGATGAACGTTTCGATCGTCCGCCATCTTGCTGGTCGTTTAGTCGAGCGATGGCAACGGCTGCCCTTTTTTCAGCTTTGGGCAATCTATCCAGCTGTTCTCGCATTCTTCCGTTTTTTCAGCAGATGTCAGTGCTGTTTAAAAATAATCGTGACCATTTTTCACGGGAAATGACGTGCTAAAAAGTAAAGGATTCTCGTGGAACTATGTCACCCGCAACTATTTTTATAGATTCTTCGTGAGTGGCAACAGTCAAAATGTCAGTTTGGTGTTCCCAGAGAGGGAACTCTGCCGTTAAAGCGTTAATAAATCACGGATTTTTTTTATTTTAAGATAAGAAAAAGAAATTTTAAAAAAAGTGTATGCGTGTAATCTTTACGCGCGATTGAAGTAAAACTTCTTTGACGTTTGCGACACATATCACTAAAATGATTAAACTTAGAATAAATATCATATTATAATTTAATTATATTTATTGTTCATGTACTTTACAAAGATTATATAAATGTTATTTTCATATTGTTCATTGGAAATAGGTACTTGGATGTCATCATAATTTTTATGTATGAAACTAGAGGTTTGTGGTAATTATAATGTGAAACATAAATTTAACTCTCTAAATTTGCTAATTTTCTTGAAAATACAGCATCTGTCGTTGTACCGAAACGCGTTGTTGATTGAAGTCGAGAAGTATTCATAGTTGGATCCAATTTTTCTTTTAAAAAGTCACTAACGACTGAGATTCTTGAGAGAGAAAATTAACATTAAAATCTCCAGTAAGAATCATCGGTCATTCATGACAATTACTTAGAATCCAGGAAGTGCCCATGTTGTAGTATTATTCTTTAACTGTTTTCGTATACCATTGTTCTGTCTGGAGGTTGGGTCTAATGGGGGGTGGGGATGTCCGTAGTCTAGTATTATACTTAAATCTTTTTGTGGAAAATTCTCCCTTTTTCATCGTTTGGACCCGCTCCGAAATTTTAGGACCCTCCCCGAAATTTTTTTCTGGGTACGTCCCTTGTTAGAATCCAGGAAAAGTGTTCTTAAACTGAAGTTTCCAACTACTTTTCCGGTTCAATTGCATACAGTTTCTATTTCTTTGTGCTTTTCCAAAACCTTGTATATTATTCCAGGAGCGTAGACAGGAAAATTTTTCGGGGTGGGCAGGGGGGGGGGATATGAATTTGTATGTGTATAAATAGACGGAATTTCATTTATAATCCAAAAATTTCGGGGGGTGGTGTATCCCGATATCCCCCCTCCTGGCTACGCCCCTGTATTATTCATCTAAAAATAAGGAATATCGACAACCTCCTGTGAGGTTATGATTACATGTAAAATATTATGTTGGATGTCCCTTCAAAACGCTTATTGATATATAAATAAAGATTGATGTCTCAAAGAAACGGCGAGAAGTCGCCGTTTCTTTCTCTAACAGGTTCTCCGTATTTTTACACGATGAATGTTAAAGCGTATCAAGAGTTAGTCGAAATACTAACCCAGCTTTCTAGTAAGCGGGCGCCAAATATTAATCACTGCACCAAGCCGCTTATTTTAAAACGCGTTTGGCGTTTGTATGTTCATCAAATACCACCACGGCAGTAATAATCCTATGTCTGAAAGTAAGTACTAGCCACAATCTAACGATACACAATCAAGAAAATAAACGTTAGACCTCTTAAAAACAATTTAATTCGAAAGTTATTTCCCCACGGCAATCTTCACAAACTCCTCAGAGAGTATAGAATTTCACAACTAGTTGCCATCGGCAAAACGAGATATTTAAATACATATTTTGTGGATAACGTTGCCATCTCAAGAAAAACTAAATAATGATAATATGATAATGCATTTTCAACAATGAAGTCCGCGAAAGGAGCGAGCGGTCGAAAATGTAGGATTTTTCGTGGTTCTTCATTTTCAGGCGCGCTTGCCGTGGAGTATATGACACATATACGTCACTTCCTTTACTGAGCGTTACTTCCGTCAGAAAAAAAAATCTGAGTAACCCCCTACTCGCGACTAAAGAAGTTTTACTTCAAAAACAGCCGACAGACGGCGCTGGATGTGCGAAAGGGTTGTTCCATGTTTGCGTGGAAAAGATGCACTTTCTACAGTTACGTTTATGCAAGATGGAGCAACAAGTCACACTGTTATTCCAGTCAATGAATTCCTGATACAGACGTTGGGAGAAAAGCGAATCATATCAGACGTTTTTTGGAAGTTTCCATGGCCTCTTCGGTCTCCAGATCTGACACCAGCAGGCTTTTGGCTTTGCAGATGTTTAAAATCCCGTGTGTATCGAATCTTTCCATACTCTATCGGAATTGAATGATGCAATCCGCCGAGAGCTCTCATGTATACAGCGGAACTCTATTTATTTTTGTTATTTTTTCGGGTTTAATGATTTTTAAAAGTTTTTACGAACTTTTTGCCCACCCTACATAATTTACACAAAATTCGTTTTGATGAAATTTTGAAAAGAGAATTTTAAAGTACTGTTATTAACCGTTAAAATAACATTACTATATGAAGTTACATACATTGAATCACATATTAAAAAAATGACTTCTGAATGACTCAAGATTTTCTTAACCCTTAATTGGAAGCATGGGAAAAATAAACATGTCCTAACAGTTCCCGGAAACCACTCCAAGATAAAAACCTTCACCTCCATTATTCCAAAAAGATCAAACAGTAAAGCTAAAAAAATATAATAACATTTACACCATTTGTACGATCCGCTTGAAAATTTACATAATTATGCATAAAAAGATAGAAAACAATCTGTGCTACTTTAAAAATCTGAAAATCCACCCGTTTCCGCATTTTTAAGCAATTTTTCGATCTTTTCAGCTCTCCATTATTTCCGAAAGTAAAAAAATGTTAGTCGTTTGTGGGACAAAATCAGCTGTCGCAATTGACATGACAAGCCACAGTTATCAGGCTTTGAAGAGAAAATTAGGACTCTGATTCGCTTAAAATAGCCTTTCTAGATTCCCCAGTTTAACTTTTTTTTTTCACAAATGATTTTGTGTGCATGAAGCATTGATATAGGGAAGAGTGTTCCCATCAAACGAAATCTTTCGAATGCGAAAGTTTCCGAAAAGTATGCAATTCCGATTTCGAAGTATAATAAAACATGAATGTGAAGTAATATTTTTAAGTGGGTAAAGATTAGATGTATTGAATGTAAACATATAACTAGCAGAGTCGAAATCTGCAGAAAGTGGTCATAATTAGCACATGACGCTGTATTTCTTATTGATTCCTGAAAAAGTTTTGATATTCAGAGTTACGTTGTGTTACGAAACGACGGTTATTTAATAGCTACAAAGTGTACTGTAATGGAATAATAGATCTATTTTTCATTTTATATGTATTTTTAGAAGACTATTCCGTTAATAAATGTACTAGAATGATCCAGGTTGTGCCTTCCTTCCCCTACAGTGTAAGAAATCGTAAATACAGTAGCAGTTTGCGTTTAAGCGTACGTTTTTAATAAAAAATCTGGAGTGGCTGCACTGGACTTTCCGAAGACTTACGATTAAGATCATTACCAAGCATTTAAATAAATTTTAATCGATGAATAATTCAGCAAAAATTCTTAGTTTTTTTCAATTTGAGCTCAATCGAATGTACCGTTTAAATGCTAGAGCACTTTCAAGAATTTTCTCCCATAGGCCATTATGCAAAATAAATATTTGTCCTAGCCCTGTAGAAAAACTTCCTATGCACACCAAAATCAATACCGGTCTTAAGATGGTGGTTTATAAAATATATACCCAATTTGAGCTCAATATCGAATGCGCCGTTTAGGAGCTATCGTGTTCACTCACACACACACATATACACATACATCTCGTAAAAAATAGCATCAATGAATTCAGAAGACCCCAAATCGTGTCAATACACCAAAATCTCGAAGTCGAATTTTTTCCCGATTATAATACTTTCCTTACATGGTACATGTTTGGAAAGTATAAATGGACCTCTAACAAGTTTAAATGCACTTTACTTGAACCTACTAGAGATGAGACGGGCTCAGCCCGAGCCCGAAAGCCCGAGCCCGAGCCCGGGCCCGACTCGGGCTCGGGCTCTGTAATTCACGATTGCGTTCGGGCTCGGGCGGGCTCGGGCTCGTGAAAAATTTCTCCTTTGTTGAACATACTCCTTGAAACAGATTTTAAAAAGTGATTCATGGGATAAATAGACGTACTTATTTCAAAAATAGCGGCACGGGGAACTAGATGGTGTGTGAAGCTCCAAAAATTATTGTATCCTATTAATGAAGTAGTTAATTTTATTTGTCTTTAGCTGAAATTTCGGGCTCGGGCTCCAACTTTAATAATATTGCTCGGGCTCGGGCGGGCTCGGATTAAAAGTCTTCGGGCTCGGGCGGGCTCGGGCTTCAAAAAATGAGCCCGAACTCATCTCTAGAACCTACGTCTGTGGAAAAATGCTGCTAATGAAGGGAGGGGATTTAGAAACGTAAATGTGACAGAACAGTTCAATTACCGGAGCCGAATAAATTCGGGTTTAGTGCTTGGTTAGAAGGCTTATGATATTTTATTTGACATGTCGCTGTTCATTTTCCGATAGGTATGTATTTGAGTCACAGCTACCAAGGAGGGCTTTCTAACCAAGGAAGGAATGCGTTGGGTGGAGAATTTTTTAAGGGGGGGGGGATCCTAACGCTTATTTACTTTACATCTGGAGAAACCCACCCAAAATTACAGACCGTTAGATTTGCAGGCGGCACGGTGGTATAGTCCAGAACCCTAGACCAAGGCCGTAGCCAGGAAAATTTTTCGGGGGGGGTTTCAAGTTTTATGTTTTAATATGGTACTTTTTTCAGCACACTGAAATTAAAATTAAACAAAGTATGATCTCCAGCTTTGTGTTTTTTCATTTTTATTTAAAACGCGAAAATAATGCATCCAAATTGAAACAGTGCTTTGTAAGCAATATCCTATCGGCGTAGCGAACCTCTGTGCCAGTGCAGCCTTTAAAGAATGACAAGCACTGTGTGACAGAGCAGGGCCGGCTGGACCATATAGGAAAACTAGGCGACTGCCTAGGGCGCTGACTCGAGAGGGGCGACACTAGCCAGGCAGCGGATGTTTTTTTTTTGTTTTTTTTTTACTCCTGCTGCCCGCAGTGCCACTCTCTTTTTATTCTAAGGAGTAGCGGACTGGTTACGTGAATAATGCAACGTAGGATCTCCCTCCCGGTCCACATGGGTCGAGACTGGAGCCTACATGTCCCAAACTCCAAAAATCACAAACTTATCACTCTGACTTTTTTATTTATAGAGGCCATAAACACGATACTGTGAAACTGTTTCGTGTTTCGATCTCCGATGGAATCGAGAGATGACTCACTATTTTTTGTGGAAAGAGAAATTTTTTTATTTACGATATTTCTTTTTTGTCTCTCTCTACGTGAAAGGAGGGGGGGTGAAAGAAGAAGAGAGAGAACCAATGTGGAGAAGCATTGAGACGAATGTGAGCTTTTGTTCCGATCATACTGCATTCTAATTATGGGAAATCTAAATACTGTGTAAAATTGTGTAAATAAAGCAGCCGCACATAGTGTACTTAGGGCACATTTTTGCTACCACCTTCACAAATTCCTACTACTATGATACATTAAACACTGTTTATTTAAAGAATTATTTGATGAGAATGAGAAATTCTGCTTGCAAGTGCCACGGAAATTGCATTTCCTTTTGGCCATACTCAGAAGACAGGTATGCATATAACGTACAGAGAAAAGAGTAGCATATTTAAGTGAAATTTATCACTTTGCGATCCTCAGAGAAACACAAGTAAAAAATTACATGCGGTTTGAATGAACTGAAGTGCAATAATCGTAATTGGCGATATAAGGGATAATTTTTTTTCTACGAACAGTAAGTTATGTGACTGAAAATTTCGGGGGGGGGGGTTGAACCCCCAAAACCCCCCCTTGGCTACGGCCTTGCCCTAGACCGTCACACTCCAGCCATATGCTGATGTCAATTGTCTTATCCACTCGGCTATTGATCGGTTGTGGTGGAAATGGCATATTTAATATTAAATATGTGATCTCCATAGCAGGCGTTTCATTTTCTGTTTCATAAATGTGGTTATATTGAAACACTGCACAAAACTGAAAAGCACAAGCACAATATTTATTATCATAAAATTTTGGTGTAGTCAGCTCTCAACTATTACGTTTTTCTTTTCTTTTTATTCTTCATGAAAAGGAAATACAGTGTAATTGACAAAAACTAATTCTACTTTTATTATTATGACTGTTATTATTATTTTGAGATTTTATGAAAAAAAATATTGCGCTTATACATTTTGTTTATAGGTTTAATCGTAGAAAAATATCATTTATAGGACTGATTCAATTCAGATTGATCTATAGTACCTAATCATTGAATTCAAACTCATTTTCAGCAATAATTATTGGGTTGTTCGGAAAGTAATTTCGTTTCCTTACATAGAACTAAAACAAATAAATTTTCAACAAGCACTGATTTACAAACATGCTGTGCCTAGGCATAGGATCCATATTTGTTAAATTTTAAAGGGATAATTTTATAAATAATATTTTTTCTAAAAAAAAATGGACCCCACCCCTTTTTTTTTCACGTCCACCCCCCACAAGAAGAATCATATTCGAAATCTTTTGAAATCAATTTTTAGGCATTCGTGAGGGCTGTATTTTACAGCAAAAATTTTATGGATATCTCTTTTTTTTTCTTTGAGATCACGCAGGATATGTGAAAGGGATGTTTCGCTCCCCTATCCCTCCCATAAGTTAAGAATTTTGGAAAGTGTTTACCAATCTAGCACCTACGCTAAGTAACTCACATACTTGCCGAATTTTGTATTATTATCTTTAATAGTTTTGTCTAGGTAAAATATTGACGTACGAAAAAGCGAAATGACTTTCTGTACAACCCAGTATATCCATGTACACTTTCTTTCTGGAACAAAAATATATTTTTAAGGTGACGAGGTTTCTTAAGAGTCCACTTTAGCGGTATTTGTCCCAAGTAGATGAAATTTCATATGCAGATCCAATTCGTGTTTAAAACCTAACTTGTTAATTTAAACACTGCAGCACTTATTTTTTAATTAAGATGTTTAATTAATAAATGATTAATTCGCATTTTTTAAAATGTTCCATCAGCATTATATATTTTTTTTAAATATTTACAAAAATACTACTTTTTTGAGTGTAATAAATAATTATGTGCATGTATTTACGATGATGGTGATGTGTTGTGTTGAAGCAAAGCTGCGCAAGGGCTGTCTGCCCAGAGGGCGGTGGTGTATTGGGCAGAGGATATTTTAAGGGGTTCTAACTCGTATTCTAGTTACATCTGCAGAAAACCGACCGAAACTCCTGACTGTCAGAACGATAAACGCATGGTAGGTCCGAATAGCGTTGCCAGGCGTCCGGATAAAGCCGGACATAGTTAGGCTTTTTGATTGCGTGTCCGGCCAAACTGAACGGTATCCGGCTTTTGTTAGGGTTTTTACTGGTGACTTTGGCTGATGAGTCATAAAGTACTGAACTGATTTGGCATTCGATGTTATTTATATTTCATTAGAATTGAACAAGATTCATGGTAATAATCAAAAAAGCTTGATTTTACATACAATTTTTTTGTTGTACCTATTAATACTGAGACAAAATCCTCAATAGTGTCAAGACTGCCCGGCCTTTTTACCCAAATGTCCGGCCAAACTGGCTGGTCTGTCCGGCTATTGGGTTGGGCGACTTGGCAACCCTAGGTCCGAACCATGTCGTTTACCCTATTCAGTAGCTTTATCCACTCTGCCATGATGGGGGCTAACAGGTCATTTAAAATAGGATGCTAGTAATGAATATTAAATTAAAAAGAAATATCTGGGAAATGATTTTTAACAGAAAGCAGTTTATATTTAACTTAACAGCGATTAAATTGATAACATATAGATTAATTTATGTGATAAAATGGGTGGGGGGTATTTAGAGTTACACCAAACATCAAAAAGTATTAAAATAGAAAATTGAAAAAGCCTTTCTTTTAAATTAACAGAAACTATATTGTAATTAAATTGCATCACCGTCTATTCTGAAATAAAATTTTTACCTCATTCCCTTACGTCGATTTTACGTAATATGCAGACAAAATTTTACCAAATTTCAAGAAAATTCCAACATTAATATTCAACCTCAGCCGTCGCCACACCTGAAACTCAATTTTATGCGAATAACTACAGTCATTTTAACGTGATGCTTTGGAAAAATTTTACATTAGCTTTAGAAAATTTAAAAAAGTTTTGAAAAAGAAATATTGACATCTAAAATGGTTATTCAGCTATCATGCTACCAAATCCATTTTTTTCCCCTGCAGATAGTTAGGGATGTTTCCCACAAAAAGGAAATAAAAATCTGGAGTGACTCCACTCGACTTTCCGAACACTTACGATTAAGATCATTACCAAGCACTTAAATAAATTTTAATCGATGAATAATTCAAACATATATACCAAATTGAAACTCAATCGAATGCACCGTTTAAACGCTTGCGCACGTTCAAGAATTTCTCTCCATATGCCATTATGCCATAACATAAAAGAAAGTTTTGTCGTAGCCCTTTAGGAGAACTATAAGTCCTATACACACCAAAATCAATACCGGTCTTAGGATGGTGGTTTATAACATGTATACCGAATTTGAGCTCAATCGAATGTATCGTTTAAACGCTAGCGCACTTTCAAGAAATTCCCCCCATAGGCCATCATGTAAAAGAAATCTTTGTCGTAGCCCTGTAGAAAAACTATAAGTCCTATACACACCCAAATCAATACCGGTCTTGCAACGGTGGTTTATAACATGTATACCCAATTTGAGCTCAATCGAATCTACCGTTTAAACGCTAGCGCACTTTCAAGAAATTCCCCCCATAGGCCATAATGTAAAAGAAATCTTTGTCAAAGCCCTGTAGAAAAACTATAAGTCCTATACACACCAAAATCAATACCGGTCTTGCGACGGTGGTTTATGAAATATATATCCAATTTGAGCTCAATCGAATGCTCCGTTCAGGAGCTATCGTGTTCACTCACATACACACAAACACACATACACACACACACACATACACACATACATACATACATCTCTTAAAAATAGCATAAATGGATTCAGAAGCCCTCAAAACGTGTCAAAACACCAAAATCTCGAAGTCGAATTTTTTCATGATTACAATACTTTCCTTACATGGTACATGTTCGGAAAGTAAAAATGTAATTTTTGCAATTTGTCAATGTATTGTAAAATGTATTGAATTTTTTGAAAAAGTTGACACCTACTTCTTTGAGCCATTACCTACATTATTACCGAATTTCATTCTATCATCTTTAGCCGATACTTTAACTCATCTTTATATGTTATAATTTTGATACAAGCGCGGACAAACGTTCACACAATTTTCACATAATCTCAAAATCTATGAAATTTTCGAAAAATTGTCGACGCTTGCAGTTTAGTTAAGTGACAACCTAATACAATACTATATTTCAGTTCATTATTTTCAGCTGTTTGCATGAGATTAAAAATTTAAATATTTTGAATAGATTTGAAAATCTCAAATTCTAGTAGAATCTTGCGGAAATTTAAATATTTTTATATGGCCCCAATAAAAGTAAAATAGAATAAAATAAAATCCCAATTGGTAATATGTGACCCCGTACATTAATTATATATTGTATAAAATTTTAGCCTTTCATCATAAAATGGCTCAGAGATGCGAAAATAGACACATGCTGACTTAAACCACTTTCTTTTAGCTCTCGAAGAGAAAATTCACATCAAAAGATTGCGTTTCAGGGACTGCGCATAGATTACGAGAGAAAACAATGATTGCATAAATACTTACTTTGGCGGTTTTTGGTACTGTATAGCCTCTACCAACTTTGAACATATCTCTGAGCTTTTTTAAGATTAAAGGGTGAAATTTTGTGCATCATCTAATTAATGGAGCACATCTCTTTCATTGGGAAATGTTTTGTGCGGAAGCAGTTTAAAAATATTTAATCTTCGGAATTTTGTATTTTAGATATATTCCTTAAATTTTTTTAGTCGGCATTATAAATTTCTGTACACGTTTTTAGTAAGTTTATGATTTATTACATCTGACTATGATCAATATATAAGGAATGTAAGTCTACGGTTAGGAGACAGCCTGCATATATGCACATAAATAAATGCATATACACTGTTGCCTAAAAGTATTGCAAGTTTGAGAAATTTAACCATCGTTTCAAGAATAAGCCCAGAAAAAATGGACAGGAAATTTGCCAGATTTAAATATTTTTGAGAATTTATGTAATATAATAGAAAGGAATACATCTGAAAATTACGAAAAAAACAAAACAAAATGGGAGCTTCAGTAACCAATAATTTAACCCATTTGTGCCTGGATATTTTTGCGACTTTCTTCGATTTTTACTGATAACAGAAATAATAGATAAATTTCTGATGTCAACTTCTTGAACAAGGGATGATTTCTTTTAAAATCATTATGCATAAAAATCTAAATATCAACATCCTACTTGGTCATGTTAAAATATTTTGTAGAGTTGAGGCTCAATACTCATGAACAAAGGCTAGGAAAAATAAATAACGTTTTCGACTAATAGCGAAAATGCCGTCCCAAAAAAGGGACACTAGGCATAAATGGGTTAAGTTGGCACCATGAAACACCGAAGGAAGTGCTGTAAAACATTGTGGATTCCATATCTAAAAGACTGGCTGTTGTGATCAAAGTAAAGGCTGCTCAGCAACACAATAAATGATCTGTAGTTCACTTGCATTTATTTACTATCCACTTTTTGCAGAATAACATGAAATGAATTCTTTATTTAATTTTATTCCGGCCAGCCAAAATGGATTAGGATTCCTATAATAACCTATATATTTTTTATGCTAGTTTTTCAATAAATTAAATAATTATTTTTGTTCTTTAACTTAATGCTATCTTGCCTTTGAAGTAATTAATTTAACCTGTTGAGATTAAAAATATTAATTATATCGATTTTTAATTTTGACGGGGGAAAGAGGGCTTAATCTTGAAAAGGGTTAGATTTCTGAAACTTGCAATACTTTTGGCCAGTAGTGTATATCAATACACAATTGCACATTTCATTTCACATAATAAAAATAATACCCCAACAGCGTGGTAATTTAGGACTATTTGTTTTTCATAATCATATATATCACATATAATTACAATCTTACAGTATCATTTTCTGGAGCAGCAGACTTTGCAGTTTCTTATTCTATCTACTTATTCTACTTTCAAGCATATTCAAATCCGCATCTACCCGTAATATTTATCTCTTGAGACACTGACTGGCGCAGAAATATTCTCAGCGCATAATGTTATGCACCCCCGGAACTCGAGTCACTTGTAGGTATTTGCACACATCCGGATTATTTGCAGAAAACGATGTAACATATTTTAAACTCCATTGATGGATGCAGCAAAGAGCTACAGCGTGCGTGCGTGTGCCACTCCGAAATGAACTCCATTTTAAATGGCAAGACTACCTGAGATGCATTTGCCAGAGCAGCGGTGCCGCGCTTATATATATATCCGGGAAAAGTGACGTTATTTCCAGCGTATCAAAAGATATGCACATCAGCCGTAACAAGTTTCCTCCGTTTCTAAACTTGAGAAAAGTGTTTAACTTGGCCGCCTCCCCTCAATCAGGCAAGAATTGAGTTCACCCAGTGGGATTTAGAAAGAATACTTAAGTGTGGGGATTTGTATAGTATAAGTTGTGAGTGTGTTATTCGAATTATGAAGTGCGTTTCAAGGGAAATGTTTTAGTTACCCCTTTAACGCGCAGTGTTCCCGCTCTGGGAACACCCAACTCTCACGTTTTGACTGTTGCCAGTCACGAAGAGTAGATTGGATTTCCATAAAAAATAGTTGCGGGTGACATAGCTCCTAGAGAATCCTTTACATTTTATCACGTCATTTCCCGTAAAAAAATGGTCAAGGTTATTTTTAACAGTACTGACATCTGCTGTAAAATGGAAGAATGCGAGAACAGCTGGATAGATTGCCCAATGCTGAAAAAAGCCGTTGCCATCGCTCGACTTAACTACCAGGAGGATGGCGGACGATCGAAACGTTCACCGCGTGCCGCACAGCCAGCTGTCGTCAAAAAAAGGGTCTCTAGATCTCTGGCACGCGATCAACGTTTCGATCGTCCACCCTCTTGCTGGTCGTTAAGTCGAGCGATGGCAACGGCTGCCCTTTTTTCAGCATTCGGCAATCTATCCAGCTGTTCTCGCATTTTTATGCTTTTCAGCAGATGTCAGTGCTGTTAAAAATGATCGTGACCATTTTTTTGACGGGAAATGACGTGCTCAAAAGTAAAGGATTCTCGTGGAGATATGTCACCCGCAATTATTTTTATAGAAATCAAATCTATTCTTCGTGACTGGCAACAGTCCAAACGTCAGAGTTGGGTGTTCCCAGAGCGGGAACACTGCGCGTTAGAGGGTTAAATGGCAAGACTACTTAAGATACATTTGCCAGAGCAGCGGTGCCGCGCTATACACACATACATATATATGAGCTATCTACATCCGGTAAAAGTGACATTGATTCCGGCGTATCAAAAGATATGCAGATCAGCCGTAACAGGTTTTCTCCCGTTTCAAAACTTGAGAAAAGTGTTTCACTTGGCCGCCTTCCCTCAATCAGGCAAGTATTGAGTTCACCCAGTCGGATTTAGGAAGAATATACTTACGTGTGGGCCCTTGTATAATATAAGTTGTGAGTGTGTTATTCGAAATATGAAGCGCGTTTTAAGGGAAATGTTCTAGTTAAGGAAAACATAGGAGTTTAGTTATAAGCACAAAGTTATATTTCTTATGTAAATTTTAAGAAAGATAAGATGTTTCACCTAGCCGACATTACAGAAATTAATAATCCGAAATTTAGCACGTATGTGAGGTTTGCTGTGTAGGTGATTGTTGAGAGAGAATTGTCCAAAATTTGTAACCTGTGGGAGGCAGGGGACCAAAAGGTTTCATTATTTAACCCTATCATTTTGCCTATTTATTTGTATCCGTAGCATTTTTTTTTTTATATCAGCACTTTGCAGATCTGCATCATACCAATTAAAGCTATACAAATTAACCATAGTTGTATCAAACAGTATTCGAATGACTGTTTCTTTTTCTAGAGCAAACGTGAGCATAAAATATATTCTGAAAAGTTTGTGATATTTAACTAATACTGTAACACGGAATTCTATTTTGTCTTTCAACAGTCCCCCTATTGGTTGTTGCAACACTAAGGGTGTTTTTTCTATAGGTCAGCCGTATACGAATGTTTTTTTTAACGAAGATCTTTTTTTAACCCATTTGTGCCCAGATATTTTTGCGACTTTCTTCGATTTTTGCTAATACCAGCAATAATAGATCAATTTCTGATGTCAACTTCTTGAACAAGGGATGCTTTCTCGTAAAATCACTATGCATAAAAAATTGAAACTCCACCATCCTACTGGATCATGTTAAAATATTTTGTGGAGTTGCGGTTCAATACACGTGAATAAAGGCTAGGAAAAATAACTAGCGTTTTCGACTGAGAGCGAAAATGCCGTCCGAAAAAAGGGACACTAGGCATAAATGGGTTAAAGTTCTCAGCTTAACCGTTTTGTACCCAGATATATCTGCGACTTTCTTCGATTTTTACTAATACCAGCTATAATAGATAAATTTCTGATGTCAACTTCTTTTAACAAGGGACGATTTCTTTTAAAATCATTATGTATAAAAATTAAAATGGCAACATCCTGCTGGGTCAAGCTAAAATATTTTGTGGCGTTGAGGTTCAATACTCGTGAATAATGAGCTAGGAAAAATAAATAACATTTTCGACTTATAGCGAAAATGCCCTCCCAAAAAAAAAGGGACACTAAGCATAAATGGATTAAACGGTTCATGAACACTTCAGTAGCACTTTGGTATACTACAGATATATTTTTCAATTAATACAAAAATACAAATAACCGTTTTATTGAACTTTATTCAAGAAAATCTCTTTTGGTCAATGAATTTTACATTAATCATAAAACTGGAAAATTAAAACTGTCAGTATGTATATGATCAGCTTCTACTCTTTGCAGTAAAAAATTTTAAAAATTTATGTAGTTGAGATATAAAAGGTTAACTTAACGTTCCTTCTTTAGCTAAAATGTCTATCCATAAAAGCCTTTCTGTAAAATTCTATGCAGACGAATACCTAAAAATCAATATCAAGACATTATGAAATTGACTCTCCAATATCAATGGACTCTTCACTTCCACAACGCTTCCAAAAAGGTGGGAGACAGACACGTTGCCAGAAAAAAAAATGTGTAGAGCCCAAAAGGTAGAAAGGGCTTGATGATTGACATCCAACTGACGAAAATCTGAAATTCGAAAGGGGTTCGGTCCCCATTAGCACTCTCCTTGGCTACGTCCCTGGTGTTAGACCACTCCCTTTTCATTTCCCGTTTCTTCCCTGAAAGATACAAAAAACAGTTCTCCATGAAATCCTTGCTTAAAAATTTTAAAAATATGAATCGGCTGTTAAGGCACAGCTACTTTGTCACTAAGAACTTGATTGAAATTTGAATTTCATGGAGATTCTTTTCAGGTTCACTAATGTTTGAATAAATTAAACACTGAAGCAATGCCAAATGCTAGAATCTCACACTACACACACACACATACACGCAACTTAAATTTTCAGTAATTACTGGTACCGATGTTATAAAGTGTGAAAATAATTAGAAATTTCACAACCTATCGCAATCACCTGAGAATGTAGGACTATAGGTTCTCGTATATAATCGCGCTTTTGTATATAACTACTGTTTCTACAGTAGCATTTTCTTGAGCAGACTTAGTTGCGCATCTACTTATCACACCTAAGCAGTATCTATGTTTTCCTCCGGCCTCTCTTTGAAATACTGATTCTGGTGCAGAAATATTCTCACCGCCATAACATTATGCATCCCCCGAATGTAAGTAAGCTGTAGGTATTTGCACGCATCAGGATCATTTGCAGCAAACGCTGTAACATATTTTAAACTCCATTGATTGATGCAGCTGCTACACCGTGCGTGCGTACTACACCAAAATGTTCTCCATTTTAAATGACAAGACTACTTGAAATGCATTTTCCAGAGCAGCGGTGTATATATATATATATATATATATGCTATCTATATCCGGTAAAAGTGACATTAATTCCGCCGTATCAAAAGATATGCAGATCAGCCGTAACAAGTTTTCTCCGTTGGAAAACATGAGAAAAGTATTTAACTTTGCTGCCTCGCCTCAATCAGGAAAGTATTGAGTTTTCCCAGTGGATTTGGGAAGAATAGTTACTGTGGCGAATCTTGTGCACAAGTTGGGGTGAGTTTTGACTGTACTCTGTTTGAAAGGACATAATTTGGTTGAGATATAGATAGCTAATTATAAGGGCAAAATTGAATGTTTGTATAGTGATTGGTTATAATTAAACGTTATAAACAGCATCCTGCAGCTGAAAAGGATGAGGAGATTGCCTCCAACTTTGTCACATGTACTGTAGAGATACGCTCAAGAAGTTGGTCTAAAATGTTTATTTGAAAAAGTGATCACTAGGTGGGTTTTTCCATGGTGAAATCAGCTCAAAAATAACCCAGATTTGCTAACAAATGTTAAAAACGTATTGAATAAATGTTTAAATTGGTTGTACATTTCGAATTAGCTATTTGCATTGTTAAATTTGCTGTTTTTTTATGTAAAGTGCCACCTAGTGAAAAATATAAAAAGAAACACACTTAATGACAGACAAGAAAATAAAAAAATACTAATTAGTAATTTAATCGTTATATACAATTTCAGCACACATATAGATATATTTACAGAAATGTAGTTCCCCATAAACTTTCTATCCCATTACAAAAGTCGTAACTTAAGTTTTTAAGGTTAAGGGAAAGGAGCGTTAAATTGAAAGGGAAATGGACCAGTTTTGAAGACGGAATAGTGAAAGGAACATCAAATTAAAGATAGTAATAAAGTTTTGTAAATGGAAGAACAGTGGAAGGAACCTAATATTGAAAAGTAATCAAGTTTTGAAGACGGACGAGTGGAAGAAACCTAATATTGAAAAGTAATCAAATTTTGAAGATGGATGAGGGGAAGGTACCTAGTATGGAAAAGGAATCAAGTTTCGATGATGGAAGAGTGGAGAGAGTTTAATATTGAAAAGTAATCAAGTTTTGGAAATGGAATAGTGGAATGAAACTGATATTGAAGAGTAATCGATTGAAGTTTTGAAGATGGAAGAGGGAGAAGTACCTAATATGGAAAAAGGAATCAAATTTCGATAATGGAAGTGTAGAAGGAATTTAATATTGAAAAGTTATCAAGTTTTGAAGATGGAAGAGTGGAGGAAACCAAATACTGCGAAGTCATCAAGTTTTGAAGATGGAAGAGTGGAAGGAACCTAATACTGAAAAGAAAACAATCAAGCTTCGAAAATGAAAGCGTGGAAGGAACTTAATACTTTTAAAGAATGTGTCAAGTTTTGAAGCTAGGAGATTGAAAGGAACACAGCATTTTCTCCAGATAGCGATGGATCCCTTTCCTCTTGGGAGCTTCCTTACACTTATAGTTTGTTTGAACTTCTCGTATCATAAGGGTATGGTTTTTATTTATTGGGTGCTGTATTTCCATAGCTTTTTTGCCTGCAAATTCATTTCTAGCTTTCTCCAAATGATTATCGTGCAACAATAATGCACATTTTTATATAAGCCCAAGATTTCATATGGGTCCCTTGACTTTTATTATTTTGTCTTGATTTGAGTGCATTATGTTTCTCTTCTATACCTCTTCCAGGTTCACCACACCAATGGGACCTACATTAAAATAATCTATTTCCCTTTCAGTTTGACGTTTCTTTCACTTTTATCTTAAGAAAATGAAGGAAGTTACAAAATTTTTGAATGATCTAATGAGTATAGACACACCTTGCATACCCATTCATAACATATGCAAATAAATTTTAGTGCCTCTGTACAACGAACTTGACTGGAGATGAAATTGGTTATTCTGAAAAATTCGTTAAGTTGGAAATGTGTCGGATTTAATACTAACGAAGCTTTTCATTGAAATATTTTACTCGTTAATCTGAAATGTTCGTGGTAGTGGCGTTCATTGTAGTAAAGAGGATTTTACTTTACTGTTTGAAGCTCGACTCACCTGTTTGCAAAATGCCAACATTCGCAACAAGCTGATAGCATTTCGCTTCTCTTAATATTATGCACCCTGGAATGTTACCTGCGCATCTATTTGCAAGCACCTTTTAAACTCCGTTGATTGGTGTAACTTCTGCATGCTCCAAAATGGAACTCCATTACAAATGCTAAGGGAAAACGCCCTAGACCTACTTGAGATGCATTTGCAGAGCACCTCATGATAAGGCATGCAAATCAGTGGTAATAAGCTTTCTTAGTTGAAACTTGAGAAAGTATTTAACCTCGCCTCAATCAAGGAGGGGGGAAATAGGGAGCTCGCCCAAAGGATTTGTGAGGATACTATGCGGGTTTGCATAAGTTAGAATAAGAGTTTCGACGCTTTCTTCAATATTAAGAAATCCTTGAAAGGGGATAGAATTTCATTAGAAGAATTTGCATCTTTAGTTATCAGTGAAGAGGTCAATTTAATTACTTCTTATTAGAAAGAGCTGAAAGATTGTACTATTAAAATAATGCGGAATGTAACTTTTTAAGATAGTGTATCAAATTCGTAAATACAGTGGGCTCGCACTACAACGCGATCTATCTTAAGCGAGTTTTCACAATAGTTAAGTATCTCATTTCTAACGCGGACTTTGCCCTTATCGCCAGATTTTACGCCCACAGTAAGAAGCGCCAACAGAAGCACGGGGTGTGAAGGGTATCATCTTCGTGATTGGCTATTGAAGACAGCCAATCAACGGAGTATTTCATTCCCTCGTACCGTTATTGAAGGCGGAAGCACCCAAACCGCCCTAGTCTAAACTTGGCTTTATTTGTTACTTTATGACAGAAATGGTAATATATAGTTAGGGAATGGCTTAAAACGTTTTGAGGGGTGTTTATAAGTGCTTAAAGTAACTGTGAGTGTGTTTCAAAAGTCGTATCTAGATACCCTGTCTCCCAATGCGAAATTTTCACTCACGCGAAGGATCTTGGAATGCATCTCTTGCGTAAAATAAGACTCCACTTTACTAAAATCAATGAGGAATTTCACATCTCCACCTCAACATGTACAAGTGTGGTCCGAAAAGTAAGGAAGCAAATTCTGTAACCAGAAACCTTATTCACGAAATTCAAGAGGCGCAAAAACATATGCATTTAGTAACTTTTTGCAACATACCCTCCATGGTTATCAAAGAAACTGCCCCACCTTTATACCAATCTCTTGAAATTGAGGTTGAAAACATCAGCGTCCTGGTAGCTGTGACAATGACGTATATCCTTAACTGCGGCATCCGCATGGAAACGACGTCATTGCTTCTTCAACGGCCCGAAGAGATAGAAATTGAAGGGTGCGAGATCCGGTCTGTAGAGAGGATGTTCCAGCGCATTCCATCGGAAGGGCTGCAGCCAGCCATTGGCATTTGATTGGTCTGATCGTCTCTTGTATCTACACAAGGAATTCCATTCTCTCTGGGAATCTGTGCAACCGTGAGACTCTACTTATCTTATTTTTTTAACTATCTACTTATATTTTAGCAGGATTTAAATAAGTATTCATGCGATTATTAGGGAGGGGGGGGGAATCAAAATCCTTTGTTCTCTGTTGAGGGGGATGAACACAAGTACGAATGCCAAGATTTCAGATGAAACTAAACTCGCGAAAATCTTGGAGACCGCTGACATCCATTTTACGGGGAACTAAATACAGGAGAGAAAAAAACTGATCAGTAGAACTGTTCACATTTCGTTTTACATTTGTGAATAATATAAGACTTTGCGCTCATATATGGAAAGCACACTCTACGCAGCTTCCTATGTGCTTCACGTGTGTACCAAAGATGAGGCAGAGGCAGTGTTAAAAACGTTGACAGCTATGCTAAGAACTTCAACCAGAAATCTAATAATCGATTTCTAGAAGCCTGAAAAATCAGTGTCAATCGAAAAGAATCTGAATTTGAGAGCAAAAGTGTGCAATCGCGAAATGCGAAATGCCAGTATTTTCAAAAGTTGATAAGATGTGTATATTTCATCATTTGATGGCATTCAATAGTCAAAAATAGCGTGCAAAATCAATATTTAACCCTTTAACGCGCAGTGTTCCCGCTCTGGGAACACAAAACTCTGACGTTTTGACTGTTGCCAGTCAACGAAGAATAGATTTGATTTCTATAAAAATAGTGACATAGCTCCACGAGACATATGACATAGCTCCACGAGAATCCTTTACTTTTTAGCACGTGATTTCCCGTAAAAAAATTGTCACGATGATTATTTTTAACAGCAGTGACATCTGCTGAAAAATGGAAGAATGCGATAACAGGTGGATAGATTGCCCAATGCTGAAATAAAGGGCAGCCGTTGCCATCGCTCGACTCAACTACCAGCAAGAGGGCGGACGATCGAAACGTTCATCGCGTGCCACAGATCTAGAGACCCTATTTTGACGCAGCTGGCTGTGCCGCACAGCCAGCTGTCGTCAAAAAAGGGCCTCTAGATCTGTGGCGCGCGATGAACGTTTCGATCGTCCGCCCTCTTGCTGGTAGTTGAGTCGAGCGATGGCAACGGTTGCCCTTTTTTCAGCTTTGGGAAAGGGTTGCGCCTCAAAGGGTTAAAAGAAATCTGAGAGAATACACTCTCGACAGTTTGAAAGTAAGAACAATTGGGAAAATGAAGTAGGAACGAAATTGGTAGCGGGCAGAGGAACGCAGGAAAAAAATTGAAAATAAGCTACAGTAAAATCTCGCTATAACGAACTTCACTTTTAAGAACATTTCAGATTAACGAACAAAATATTTCTATTAAAAGAAATTTGTACAATTCAAATTCAGTGTAATGAAATATCGCACTTTAACGAATTTTTCTGAATTATGAATTGGATCTTCGGTTTTAGCATACCGATATTATACTGTATTGGCCGGTTACGTAAAATTCCAATGCACAGGCATAAATTCATTGCACACAATACCGGCATTCCCTTAATGAATATACATAAATACGCAAGTCTTCAATTTATCGAAAGCCTGTCTGTAAAATGCTGACGTTCACAGCTAGATGCAGCTTTCCGTTTCTCTTAAATACTATGCATCCAACCCGGATCTTGACTGGCAGGAGTTTATACACGCATCCAGATCATTTGCAGGAAAATGCAGCCCCCCATCGATGGATGCAGCTATCTTATCCAGCGAAACAAACTTCATTTTAAGTGACAAGGAAAACGCGAACTGCTTGAGATGCATTTGCAGAGAGCAATAGCGGGGGAAAGGGACATAATATTTCTTGATGTGCCCGCAGCGTTCAATGTATAGATCCGTTCCAACTAGTTTCGTAGGGGGGTTGAGATTTGCAAAAGCATCTAAATTTGGAGTAATCGGAGGAAAAAGTTTTGGATTTTTTCCATACACTGCAAAAGTATTGCACAGAAGGTCGTCTGCAAGCTTTGGTAACGATAATTGTTTGCTTTAGAACTGTTAACCCTTTAACACGCAGTGTTCCCTCTCTGGAAACACCAAACTCTGACGTTTTGACTGTTGCCAGTCACTAAGGATAGATTTGATTTCTATAAAAATAGTTGTGGGTGACATGGCTCCACGACAATGCTTTACTTTTTAGCACGTTATTTCCCGTAAAAAAATGGTCACGATTATTTTTAACAGGACTGACACATGCTAAAAAATGGAAGAATGCGAGAACAACCGGATAGATGGCCCAATGCTGAAAAAAAGGGCAGCCGTTGCCATCGCTCGACTTAAATACCAGCAAGATGGCGGACGATCGAAACGTTCATCGCGTGCCACAGATCTAGAGACTGACTCAGCGCACAGCCAGCTGCGTCAAAAAAGGGGTCTCCTCTAGATCTGTGGCACGCGAAGAACGTTTCGATCGTCCACCATCTTGCTGGTAGTTAAGTCGAGCGATGGCAACGGCTACCTTTTTTTCAGCGTTGGGAAAGGGTTGCGCCTCAAAGGTTAAACGCATCAAACCCTGACTATTAAATATTTTTCAGGAAAATTGGAATTTCTTTATGTGAAAAAATTATGATATCCATACTATATGATAGTACAGTAATTTTGCGTCTTCAATTGAGGATATGAGGTATAAAAGGTTTTAAAAAATCACGTGCATGATAAATTTCGCATTGCTAGCTTCAGCAGTTTAGGTTTGGGGAAATTTTCACATACGAAATTTACATATCAGTAATCTAGGTATGCGCTATTTTGACTTACTGTGCGTATTGTATGAAAATGCAATACACAACACCCTCTCAGAAAAGTGTTCGATCTTAAGTTAAATTTCCTACAGCAGTTTCATACTTAAAATACTGTTCTCTGCAAAAGTGAATCGTGTCATATATATATAGTAACTTCTCCTATATCTTTCTAATATGTTTTTCCATTAACTAATTAGTTTTACCCAAAACTAAAATAGAAAATTTGGCTATTACTCGAATGCTTCTTTTGAGTGGATGTACAATATTGGCGATGTCATATATAGGTATCGACATACTATGCATAATATCGCCAATTCCGTATTCCTATTGAATACGAATGCAATATTGGCGAAACATTCATATACCAAGTTACTTTCCCCACCTCCTTATACCCTATAAAAAATACACACATAGAGAATCACATTTGTACTCTCTGAAAGAAGGCTAGAATGGTAACTTGGAAATTAGACATCATCCTTTTTGACAGAGCAAACGAAGCTAGCTCTGCAGTAGTGCATCGCATTTGCATTTTCAAATTTTGCCCCTTCCTATTAACCTCACTTCCTGCAAAAGTAGGTTCTGGAAAAGTGCGAAACTTAAATCCGCACAGAGTTCGTTATCTTAAAAATAAGACGCCTTATGAGTTTGCGGTTAAACGGAATAAGCTATTCAGTTTACAATTTTATTTAGCGCCGAGAATGTATTCTGCTTTGATATCTGTGTTTGTTTAGTATAGAATATTCTTAAATAGTCCATACGTTTTTGAATGGGTTGGCGATATCTTTTACAATGATGACAGTTAAACATTTATTTATGTAGTATAATAGTTTAAAGTTAAGGTTCAATTATATTTTTCAGATTCGTGGGATCGCGGGAAAATGTATTTAAATGTTCGAAGTAACTTACCAGAAATTCGGAATGGAATGGAACGTCTTTAGGGATAATGACAGTGAAATATTTCTTTAGCAGGTTTAAATTTTCAGTGGTACTTTCTTGATTCAAGATGGAGAACAGAATGTATTCATATATTTGAATTAGTTCTCCAGAAACGTCTGGAAACTTTATTCATGTAAGAGCAATGTTAAACCTTACAATAGATGTTTTTATTTTTATTATTACTTTTACTTGAAAAAAATGTATATTAATTTTGCTTTAAGTACAAAACACAAAGAAAAATATATTTTAAAAAATTAAACCACGTATCTCCCTAACTTTTTTATTAAATTTTATTTCGTTACAAAATACTTATTTTTGATACATAATATTGCCAGGTGACTCCAATTCTTTTTTACTTTTGAGAATATTCTTTAGTCTCTGAAGTTGTTTGGCAGCATGATGTATTATAGAGGATTAAATAAATACTTTTTAACCGTGTAAAGCTCCAATTTTATTAGCCGTACAGGAAAATAGTGTGTTTTATTTTTACTTTATGTGGTTGTATTTAAAGTTTTATCAACTTTAAATGGCAAAACAATTTTATCTAAAGAATGGACTCATATTTGTTACATTCTAAACCAAAATTTCATAGATAACTAGGTTTTTTGTTTAAATTTCAAGAATGGGGGGGTGGGGTTAAAGGTGGAAACATGCTCGCCTTTGAGTACGAATTTGAAAATGTTCTTAAATTGATCGTTACTTGCTTCTGTTTGCTACGTTCTGTAGCTAGACTTTTAGGATATCGCCTCCCCTTCTTTTGAGCTAGTGAACAACAGCCTACCAAAAGGACGTTTTGACCTCCAGCTCAACATCGGCTACGAATTCAGAAAAATGGTTACAAAACTTCGCATGCATGGGAAATTTCGAATGATTAGCTTCGGTGGTTCCCGATAGGGGAAATATTGACAATAGGAAACGGTACATTACTTTCCGACTTCCCCCTAATATTTTTTTGAATCAAGATAGAGGGAATTTTTTTTTTTTTTTTTTTTTTTTTTTTTTTTTTTAAATTAATCCGACGTACTGCAGGACCTCATATTTTAAAATATTTTGCTGTATTTGGCATTATGTTAATCAAACTGAATGCTTTTCAGCTTTGTAATTTAAGTATTTTGACCGAAATATCTTTGCTTTAGAGTGCAAATCATAGAGATCAATCAGGCATAACAGCTCTGTCATTAAAAACGGGTTATAAATGCATTTGTTTTAATGTAATGCTTTAAAAAAAAGGTCAAATCATGCAGAGCACATCGATTATAGAGCATTTTACTACAAAAGTCTTTTTTTTTTTCTTTTGGCGAATTTTGGACAAATTTGGCGATCTTTTATCCTTAAAGTTGGCGAGATTTTGGGAATAATCTCTAAAAGTTGTATATAACTATTAATGTCTTTTGTGCTATTAATGTTTGCGAAACCCTGTAAAAGAATTTGACGCGTTATTTCCATTTCGCAAGTTGGAGAGTAAGCTATTATAAACGTTTGTATAGTTATTGCACTGTGCTTTTGAAATCGATGAATGTCTCTAAAAGGCCATTGATCGTAATGTATTGGAATTATTTTGAGTGCTTTCGTATAAAATCTGTAACTGCTACATGAACTATTTTCGATGGAGATCATTATTTTATAACCCTCAGCAACATATATCAATTTTGTTTCGTTTACGCGAGGTGGTCTTGGACAATACCCTCTACACAGTAAAAAAATTCAGAAACGTTACATACTTATAGCGGAAAGGTTTTCGAAAGTATAGCGTAACCTACCGATGCTCTACTCGAACTCACGATTTCGGAAACATAACCCACATTTTAGGGTAAAATATTTACGGGGAAAGGAAATCTTTATTTGGGACTTCGCGCGCATGCGCCAAGTGCCAAGATACAGAGGGATAAGAGTGTACGCGTCTTCCCTAATAGCACAGATGTTCGCAATCAAGGGCGGATTACAGGGGGGCGGAGGGGGCGACCGCACCCCCCGACAAACTTCAAATAATCTTCCACTGGTCACAATTGTCACAGGACTGTCACATTGTAACTTGCAGGGCCCGATTATGACCAACAGGGGCCCCGGGCATTGATGAATTTGGGGGTCCCCATCTATAAAATTTGTTTTCTTTTTTGTAATATTTTGACATATAAAAGAATATTTCGGAACAACATTTGAAACTGGCGGCCCTGGGCAAAGTCCCGATTTGCCCATGCGATAATAAGGGTCTGGTAACTTGTGAGTGATGTAACTCCACTGTGTGGTCGCTGCGAAGTTTATTTGTGACCAGTCACCAGGTGACGTCGCCAGATGAATACTTAAATAAAACGGATGAATACTTAAATAAAACAGCACATTATCTCCTGAAAATAATTTATGTGGAAAAAAAATTAAGATTTTTAATTTATATTTATTAATCATGGTATTTTCTCTCCATTTATAAAATACTTCAAAAAAATTTTAAGTTTCCAAAACAAGCCATACCGTAACAGCAGTCGGTTTACTTTTAAAGAAATTCCGGCAAGAAAATCACAGCGTCGCGGTAAGTGCTGTCCTATGGGCCCGTCCGTCCAGGGTTCGATTCTGATCGCTGGTCCTGGTCGCTCCTTCCGTTAGAGTTTGGTGCTGCTATCTAGTTTATGTTACTCGAAACGCTTCATAAGGTGCATGTTACTTTTTCTGAAAAACCTCGGAAAGGTTACTCGTTAATTCGGAAACCTTTGGGAAATACACGGGAAGGTTACTCAAAATATACAGAAACGTTACCCATCTTTTCCAGAAACCTTAACTAAAAAGCAGGAAAATATGTCAATATTTTTCCGACATATGCGGAAACGTTTCTAAATACTTTACCCGCTTGGTTCGGAAACGTTTCTGCACTTTTAAACTACAAGAGCTGCCCCATTTTTTGGGGTAACGTTTCCGAATTTTTTTTTTTTACCGCGTAGTTATAGAAAGCCTTACAAATGAAGCTTTGACGTCATCACTAGATCTTCCTATACGACGTCATCACAGCTATACTTTCACAAAATATATCTATTTTACATCCGTGGTGAATTTTCTCACTCATAAAACTTTTTAATTATTTATGATAAAAAAATTAATTTTACGACAAATGACAATTTTTGACCGTCATTAATTGTATAATTTAATATAGAAGTAGATCACAATGAATTATTTTGTATCAGAAAGGCATTTTAATTCTTATCTTTAATTTAAGATATTTTCTAATCTTTGTAGCACCCACCAGAAATTTTAAATAGGCTTACTTTTTGAAGATACAACTGTGATGACATCATTTAAGAGGATCTTGGGATGACGTCAAAGTTTCAGTTGTTTAGGCCTTAGTGCTACAGAAGGTGCTGTCTTAGACCGCACCCCTCTCCTGAGTTCAGACTCTACTGTGCAACATAAAGGTGTACAAAACATTTTATGCTAAACTTCGTACACCCAAAAAGGCAAATCCACCTCTGCAGAAGCAAATAACTTTAAACATCTTATCACCCAAACCGTAATAACGGATTTTCCACCTTCCTTCTCCATAGGCATTACTTTCAACTCATTTGGGATCGGACCACAATTCACAGCCTCTGCACTGTGCAATTATAAACTAAGTAGGCGCAATGCCGAGGGGGGTCTATCCTCTCTCTCTCTGTAAGAGAGATAGAAATTTTAGGGCAGTGTAGAGTTAAGTTCTGGGGTCTGATGCTTCCCCAAAGAGTCTTATTTCTAAGCCGAATCGTAATTGCAGAGAAGTTCAAACGCATTTAAAATATTAAGTCCCGCGTACATACTGCCACGGGAGACAAAATTCTGAAATTTGATAGCTGCGATTTTAAACTTCTCTGTGTGTGTGGGTATAGTGGAAGCAGAACAGGTTCAGGTTTGTTAATTTTGATTTTATGTACTTTACTAACTACTGCTACTATTCTGGAATTTCAGAGAAACGGGATGTAGAGGTATGAGCTTGTACTGCTTTAACGGAACGATAGTTGAAACTTACTTTTATTTTTTTTTCGGAATGGAATTCGAAGAACATTCGAGACGTTTTAAAATTTTTAAGCGGAAATAATGGTGGGCTGTTATAATA
This sequence comes from Cheiracanthium punctorium, assembly GCA_038373885.1. NCBI lineage: Eukaryota > Metazoa > Arthropoda > Arachnida > Araneae > Cheiracanthiidae > Cheiracanthium > Cheiracanthium punctorium. Next base: position 127,712 of record JAWZYV010013725.1, read on the forward strand.
TCTTTAATTCCAGAGGGAGAAATGGAGATTGTAGAAATGAAAGAATAATCGCACATAAATACGCCCACGCAAACCAGCTAATTGTGCAATTTCATTTACTACTTTAATACGCCAAATAACAGGTGTTAAGCAAGCGCCAGTGGCCGCTCGCCATTAAGGGCCAGAGGGGCCTGGCTCCACCAAGGAACCACCGTCTAAATCAAAGTATCCTTCTATTATGTAACACAGTTCTTTCAATAATTTACCTTTATTGAAAAAATGCGCTCATTTTATTCTATTTATTACTATCCATTAAAAAAATCGCTTGAAAAAGCGATAGTTATACGTTTTTCCGCTATCTAAACCATGCATGGGCCATGGGCTAGCTTGCCCGGAATTTGGCGGCTTTTCTCCGTTTACCGTCTTGACAAATTTGACGTTAAGCACAAAATTGGCGCTGTCTTCGGGGCCCAGATCTTCGGGCCATCGCATGGTGATCTGGGTGATCTACACCACTGCACGGGGAAATTTCGCCAATCGGTAGCTATTCGCTAAATTTTCCGCTTAGGAGGAAATCGTTTTTTACTTGCGCGATCGTATTTTTGCAGTGCAATCAGATATTTTTCTGTTTTGTTCTTTTGATTTACGAAAAGCTATGTTTAAATGTCTTTTTTATACATGTTGATATTGATTTTAAAATAAATAAATCATCTAAAAATTATGAATAAGTAGCTATAAAGAATATAAATATTAAATAATTAAATGTGGCTTTTTGTTTAGTAATAAAGTAAATTTTTCAATTTAACATAATTAGGTAAAAAAAAGCAAAAGTTGTATTGTAACTTTGATAATCATTTGTCATTTAAGAAATTTTAAATACTTACATAGTGCACGCGGGGATAGGTTGTTCTATATGTATGTATATTTTCGCGATTTTAATTGACACTATTTTCTTGCGGGCCCCACCACCGAAACAGGTCACAAGCCGCCACTGGCTAGCGCTGCAGTGCAGAAATCAGTTATTCTACGGAATAGTTAATCCACACATCACCTAGATAAAGGAGTTCGGTATAAAATGCAGACAATTATTTCATTTCTCAAATTACCCAGGTAATCTGCAAGTTACCTGTAGCAAATTGTTTTAATTTTTGATAGCTAAATAATCAAATTAATACAATCAATCAACAAATTAGTTGATCAAATCATCATGAATAAAGTAGAAATCTATATAATAATAAAAAGAATCAAATGGCTGGAAATATTACTAAAACAGTTAAGGGATTTAACTTTTTAACATGTAAATTAACTTTTTTCATGGGAACTACAGAGCAGAGGGGAAGTTAACACTGAAAGGAATTGCGTAAAACTTTTGAACACACACAATATGAATATTGAACACAATCTGCGAAATAAATTCACCGAGTTCAGGAATTGCAAACTGTAGAAACAGGTTATTCCTCTTAAACAAGTATAAGAATCTATCTCATTTTAATGAAAATGCTCAACCCTACACGGATTTAGGTTTACTTTCTCTTAAATTTAACTTTCTGCTTAGAGCTTTAAAAAAAAACGGTAATAAAGGGGGATTTTGAAATGCAATTAGATACAGTTTCTCAGGGTAAAATAAATAAATAAATAGCTCATGGTATCTTTTCTCTTGAATCTTCATCAGGACAAAAATATGGATTACATATTTTTGAGAGGAACGATGAATGCAAATGCGATTTTTAAAGTTGTGAGAAAGTCCGAAAGATCTTGCATTTTTGTGTATCCATTATTGTTATGTTGTCACCTGGCTACTGCTTGGCATAGGCTTGTTCCATTGGACGTCATTGAACCGTTCATTTAGATTTTGGCACATGCGTTATTGTTATGGAACTCATGTTGACATCTTGCTGTTGCCGCTCGCAGCTTAGAAATACTGTCGATATGGGTACCGCATACGTTGGCGTATTATATAAGTAGATTTTGAACATTTAAAAAAAATTACATGGTCCACTTGTCTGTAATAGATAAAGAATTAAAGCGCATTTCCACCAGTTTGCTACAACCTGTATATACATGCGTTGACTACAATAAAATCTACTTCTTTTTTAAAATCGGTAGAAAAAGATTAACCCCTTAACGCGCAGTGTTCCCGCTCTGGGAGCACCCAACTCTGACGTTTTGACTGTTGCGCTAACAAGGATCACGATTCCATTCGTTTAACAAACACTACTCTACCACTTTTCCTCCCATTAGAAAAGGAGTTAGCTCTATCTTTGAACTTTAACCTAAGTGCATATTTATGCTAACTTTATGCAGTCTGAAATAAAATGTTCCAAGAAGATTCTTCAGGGATCTCGATACTTCTCGAAGTCGGTAGCTTCCAAATTTAAATGCCCTCGCAAGTTTCAAACGTGTGAGGGGAAACTCAACTTGTTAAGAGTGAGTTGATCTGCATTCCCCTTGATGTGCCCGCAATTTTGCGCCCATTTTCTAGAATAAGTGATATATGCAGCATTCTCCAGAATTTATCTGCAGTTAGCTTTGCGCTCTCCTTAGTCGAGAGTTTGCCCCGTTTGTTAAAATTCCGTTATATACAGTGTGTCTTAAAAAGATTGTAAGACGCTTTTATTCATCTCGGGACCTGATTACCGAATAGATTCGGGAAGCTTCATCGTCCCCTCTGATTTTGAAGGGGGGGCGGGGAGCCCCTAAAATGACTGAAAAACTGATAAAAATTCAAAATTTTGTTTTCAAATGATCTTTTAAGTTATTGTAAAGATTTTAAATGTAGGGAAGTGGGGAGCTATTTTTAAGGTCTTTCACAAGTCAATACTTCATGCCGCAGGATTTCTAAATTGGGTTCAGTTTGCGATGTATTTGCCTAAGACCAGGGGCGTAGCCAGAAATTTTTCATTGGGGGGGGGTTACGACCACTGCAACTAGGGATGGACGCGAGACGACTTTTTGCGAGACGAGACAGAGATTTACAGCTCTTTTGCGAGACGAGACAAGCATTTTTAGCATTATGATATAGGGATTTTTGCGAGACGAGACAAAGCTTTTCGGCTATTTTGCGAGACGCCGATTTTTCGTCTCGCGTCCATCCCTAACTGCAACTCATATATGTATATATGTATGTGTGATAATGTAGTGAAGAATATACATTTTGTATAGCAAAAAATTTCTCATGGGGGGGTTATGACCCCCCTAACCCTCCCCTTTGGCTACGCCCCTGCCAGAGACATCTGCTCCAGTTGAGAGAGTTTTTTGCTTCGGCAGAAAGGTGTAGACTTTCTACATTTAATGTTAAACATCTATATGTGAAAATGAATTCTGAACCTCCAAGTTGTGAGTTTTATGATGTCATGAAAACGAAGAAAGATTTCCTGGAAAAATAAGCCATGTCTAATGAAAAATACGACTAAACAAATAAAGTTTAATGATCGAGTAAGGTGATGTTTTTAGTTTACTTTTTAAAGTAATTTCAAGAATACTGTAAAATCTCGTTAGAATGAACTAAACTATTATGATTCATGTGTTGTCAGATGAGATACATATGTGATGAAGATCACATATCTAATTTAATAATCATTTACTTTGGCTTTCTTTAATGTAATCTATCCAGAATTCAAGAATTCTAAATCACTTCTGTTCTCATTTTTCTGCCATTTCGGCTTTTAAATCTGTATATTTACGTTTCCCTGTATGCACTATTCTTTTTGTTCTTCGTCTCTTCAGACCGGTGTGCTAAAAATAGATTATATTACGTCCTTTTGCAAAATCAGCGTATTTTTGATTTCCCTTCCTTTGGCTTGGAGTTGCCGTTTTTTATTTCTTGTTGCCATGCCTTGTCTTTAAAATTATTTGCTCCCGATTACGCCATTTTTTATTTTATTGGATTAACTGTTTGGGTTGCTCTGGAATTGGCGTTATTGATCTCAGCCAAGTGTTTGTTCTCGCCAATGTGTCATTCTGTGCTGGCGTCATTTTTAAATCATTCCACCTTAGTTTCACTGTCCATATAGGACGTCATTTTATTTTCGCTGAGCCACCACCGCCCGTTATAATAATGTTTCAATAGTATATGTTTAATAAAATAGTTTCAAGTATTTAACGTCTTTTTATTTTATTGCAACTATAAGTGTATTCGAACCTGGATTATCATGTATGACAACGCAGTCTTTAAATTTAAATCAGCCCAACCAAATAAACTTCTTTACAACATACATATGCAACAATATCGGGTCATTTGATGTGAGGGAAGGTGGATAAAAATTGTAATAAAACTAATGTATTTCTCAGTTTCAATTCCATGGGACTAGTCTCGCAATTTTGTACAGCTGATTATTCTACGAAGTTCTAAGAGCAATAAAGTTCGTGTTCCATCCTGACAAATGGACTCTTTTCTAGAACTTTCTACACCTACTGGACTTTAGAACGACTAACCCAGGAAACAAGCAACAATTTGCGACAATATATACACTGTATCAGTGAAGTTTCGCAAAAAAAAACAAAAGAAGTACCGGAATTTATGGTATCGATTAAAATTTTAAGGAGATTCAATAAATACAAAATTCAAATTTTATAAGACACCCGTAAAAAATAAATTAACAACTTTTTTAATGATATTTTTATAAAACACGGAGCGGCTTATTGGGGCCTGGTTAAAGATGACCTTCATTTAAATGAGAATCAGAGGGGAGGGATGCATTCGAAATAGCGAGTATTTCGACTTAACGGATTTGTACCGAGATAATCATAACAGGAAAGTGTTGTTTAAGGGGACAAGGGACGTTCGATATTCAAAATTTTCAATTTTGAATTTTTACTTGTAATCATATGTAAAGTTGTTTAACATAAAATCATAGTTGTTTAACATAATAGTTTGCATGTATATTGAAACTAAAAATTACAAAAATAAATATTTTTTAAAATGAAAACTTGATATTTTTTTTGAAAAAATACGCCTCCTTTTTTTTACTTAAAATATCCCATGCGCATTCCAAATTAATAAAAAGCTATAATTTTTTAAGTATGCATTTGCATTATATATATGAACATATCTGCGCATTCATTTTTTATATGTGACAAGGGTAAGCTTTATAGAAAAAATAAATTCATGTGAGATGTAGCTTTTTTTTCAAATTTACACCCTATTGTTACATTTAAATTCCTATATCTCTATTAATTAACTTTTGTTTGAAAATTTAATGCGCAGTTATGTTCATATATGCATTGCAAGTACACTGTAAAAAAATAACAGCTTTTTATTAAGTTGGAATGCGCATGGGATATTTTGAAAAAAATATTGAATGTGCGTTTTTTTCGCAAATATATTAATATATTTTTTAAATAATATTTATTTTTTTATTTTTAGTATTAATGTAAATGTAAGCCTTTGTGTTAAACATTTTTACGTGTGATTGGAGACTAAAAATTAAGAAATGACAGTTTTCAGTTTTAACGTCCCTTGTCCCCTTAAGGATTATCACATATCTACAAGGTGCCATCTTCTATCTCGATTTTACCCTACTACATTTTTTTTTAATTAAACCTTCCATGAATGCGCCTTTTAAAATTCCAAATTAAATTCCGAATTATTGAATTTCAGACGTTCCATAATCTGATGAATCCACATCACAATCTCTACTCTTAATTCCTGCATTCACCAATGGAGATCTACGGTAATGCTGATTAATGAAACAAAAATATTGTTCGCAGCTATACGTTTCAAACATAACTAAGTAAACTGGTGGGGGTTATACTACTGCGAAATGAGTTTATGTTTGTATCAGCATTAGGGAGGCTTAGGGTAACGATGCGAGCTGGATTATTCCCTCTATTTCCGCGCCATTTTGCATGGCACTTTTTTGTCCCCCTCCCCCATTCTTAAATCCGTTAATACCTTGGGCTTGTGTAAATGCAATTTACTTTCTGCAATGGTCACCGGATCTCTTCCATTTTCGAAAACCGTTCGCTGAGTAAGAAAGCTTTGTCCGTAAAAATGCACTTGGATATTGTGTGATTATATTAGGTGATTAACATTTTTTTAACCCTTTAGCGCGCAGTGTTCCCGCTCTGACGTTTTGACTGTTGCCAGTCACGAAGAATAGATTGGATTTCTATAAAAAATATTTGCAGGTGTCATAGCTCCACGATAATCCTTTACTTTTTAGCACGTCATTCCCCGTAAAAAAAATGGCGACGATTATTTTTAACAGCACTGACATCTGCTGAAAAATGGAAGAATGCGAGAACAGCTGGATAGATGGCCCAATGCTGAAAAAAAGGTAGCCGTTGGCATCGCATCGCTCGACTTAACATTTCATAAGATTTTTAGTATTGGAGATTTTTTTTTTTACGAAATTAATTTTTTTTTGAAGGTTTAAATTAAATCTTGACGTTAAACACCTTAAAATATTTTCAAATTTTCCCACTAATAAAAAAGAAAGTGCCGAATAACTTCCTTAACCCATTTGTGCCTGGATATTTTTACGACTTTCTTCGATTTTTACTGATATCAGAAATAATAGATAAATTTCTGACGTCAACTTCTTGAACAAGGGATGATTTCTTTTAAAATCATTATGCATAAAAATCGAAATATCAACATCCTACTGGGTCCTGTTAAAATATTTTGTAGAGTTGAGGCTCAATACTCATGAATAAAGGCTAGGAAAAATAAATAACGTTTTCGACTAATAGCGAAAATGCCGTCCCAAAAAAGGGACGCTAGGCATAAATGGGTTAAATTTCTTCCGTTCAATTTCTGTTTAATTTTATTTGTATAATTTTTTAAGCAATATGTCTTTTCTTTAGCGATGCATTTTCACTAAAGGCAAAGAAAGAAAAAAAGGAACATAAGATAAAAGTTTTATTGTTCAAGGTAAATGCCAGAACTTAAAATATGTCTACACTCACACAACTTTTCACATGAGAAACCTCTTTACATGGGAATCTGTTATTACTTCGGAATTTTATACACCTTTTTCCCTTTCCATTCCCAGAAGAGAGATGCATCAGTATTTCAAAGAAAAATCAAACAAACAAACAAAAACAGAAATAAAACTTTCATAGGTTGCCAATAAATGGTGCTGGAAAAGAAACAGATTCAGGATATCCCAGAATGCCTTGAGGAAAATCAAAATGTATCGCAAACTTAAAAAGAGGAAAAGAAAGAAAAAAGTTAAGAATTTCACTTGAGAGACTTTATTGAATTTTTCATTTTTTGCTGATATAAACATAAAATTGATGGAGTACTTTCACTCCACTGTGCTGGTGTTCTGTTGTACAGTTTATGTTCCCCTCTTTATTTTCGCCGTAACTTTTGTTCCGGGGGGCCAAGCTGGAACTGAAGCTTTTAAGGCGGCATTTATCTTTTCATAATTTAATATACGAATTGACTCGTGTTTCCAGAATTCTTTACCTTTGGAACGTGTTGCACGTGCTTGTTGTCTCTCTCCACTTCTCTCTTGGGTAGTATTGCGTAGAAATATCCATGTCGAAGCATTTATTGAAATCTAACGGTGTAATGGAATTCGAGTATTGATGTCTTTCAGGTGCACGAATTTGCATATAGTGCGGTATCCTTACACGCTTAAATCTATTGAGTAAAATAATAATCAAACGGAGTATATTTTTACTCAATCATTGACTTCAAACAGCCATTCTCCCGATTGAGTAAAATTTGCTCCATTCATCGACAAATATCAATGGAGCGAAAAATTCTCAATTTTTGAGCATTCTACAACAGCTCCATCTAGGCTAAATAATAATCAAAAATGAGGAGTGTCTGTCCGTTTTTGATTAATATAACTGTACTCAATTATGATTATTATTTAAGCTATAGAATGAGCGTTTTTACAAAATCAGTGATTTTTTAATTAATATATCTGTACTCAATTAATATTATTATTTTAAGCTAGAAAAAGTGTGTCTTATGAAATTTGGCTGTTTTTGATTTATATATTGAATGATTCGTTTTCTTCATTTTTTATTATCAGAGCTGTCATCTATGATTATAAGCCCGAGAAAATAAATTTTAAATCAAGACAAATACATTACATATATCTTAATACACCATAAAAAAGTATTTTTTTAATAAATAGAATATAATTTCACTATAGTCTCTCGTTATAAAACGAATTCACAGTACAGTCAGAATACACAAATGCAATCATGGTTAAACCAGCTGTAAGATTTAATTAAAGCAGCAACCCAATTTATTGACATGAAAAAGGTAAAATAGTACTTACTCACTTGACTGAAGATATCATAACTTCATTTGTTTTACAAGAGCGACGAGATTTTTATAATCCAATCGTAAGAAACTATGTCCATTAAAACAAAATTTTTACCGAAAGCATCCTCTCCACATTTAGGTTGAATTTATTTCACAACTCTGAATATGAAAAAGATGTATTTGGTATTCGGATATAAAATAAAATTATCACCATTCTAAAGTATCATCGGGTATCCTCTTCAGAAACTCTTTTAATTCATATTTTGATAACGACATGTTTGCTTTTCGATGCTCGCCGCAACAAAGAATATAAATAACCACTGCATAAGCCCGCGTTGTGTTGTCTGTGGTGACTGTACCGTTTTCCGTTAGAGCCAGAGCGTTGGTCACGTGAAAGTAATAGGATACCTTACTACGTATCTTTCGTGGGGGAGAGACAGAATTCTCAAATAGACAAGATTTTAGTGAAAAATGGAGTATAATAGAAACTAGCGAATCCTGAGCATTGAGGGGAATTGAGGAGATAACAAATTATTGTCTTTAATGAGTATTTTTTAGCGTAAAAGGAATTAAATTAGCCGATAAGAAATTTAATCAATAAAGGAGTGTTAGTTTTAATCAATAGATTTAAGCGTGTAACCCTTTGAGGCGCAACCCTTTCCCAATGCCGAAAAAAGGGCAACCGTTGCCATCGGTACACTTAACTACCAGCAAGATGACGGACGATCGAAACGTTCATCGCGTGCCACAGATCTAGAGACCCTTTTTTGACGCAGCTGGCTGTGTTCGATCGTCCGCCATCTTGCTGGTCGTTAAGTCGAGCGATGGCAACGGTTGCCCTTTTTTCAGCATGGGGCCATCCATCCAGCTGTTCTCGCATTCTTCCATTTTTCTGCAGATGTCAGTGCTGTTAAAAAGAATCGCGACCATTTTTTGACGGGGAATGACGTGCTTAAAAAGTAAAGGATTCTCGTGGAGCTATGTCACCCGCAACTATTTTTATAGAAATCGAATCCATTCTTCGTGACTGGCAACAGTCAAAACGTCAGAGTTGGGTGTTTCCAGAGCGGGAACACTGCGCTTAAAGGGTTAATTGGAAGGTGCCAATAACATGGCTGCCAATACTTATAAGAAGGTAGAGGCCATGACCCTCCCCCTACCCCCCAAACCGGGGCGTAGCCAGGGGGGGGGGATATTGGGATATATCCTCCCCCCCCGAAATTTTTGGATTAGTGATGAAATTACGCCTATTTATACACCTATAAGTTCATATCTCCCACCCCCCCGAAAAATTTTCCAGGCGAATATTCCCCCCCCCGAAAAATTTTCCTGGCTACGTGCCTGAACCCAAAGTTCTAATTTTTATTTTATTATTATTACTTGTTAAGGCAAATTTCCTTCAGGTTTAGTAAGATTAACTTACGATAATTAAAATCGTTAAAAATATATGTACTTAGAGCAGCGTTTCTCAACCCGCAAGGGTAGCGTTGCAGGGCGGGGGCGTTTTCAGGGGGGGGGGGCAAGAAAAACCAAAGAGCAAGTAGTGATGCATGTTTTTAAAAAATTCATCTTATTTATTATCATTTTTACTCAAAAATATATTCATTTTCGCTTAAAATGTTCATTCAAGGTTTACTGATAACATGATTTTGTACAAAATTCGTCTAAATGTTTCATTGTTAAAGATTAAAAAACTGAATGTATGCTGAAAAATGTGAGGGTGTGGGGGCGCCACCGAAAATTAGTCTTTATTGGGGGGGGGCGACGTTAGAAAGGTTGATAACCGCTGACTTAGAGCTTTGTACAGTTTCGTTAATACAAAGTATGTGATTCTGTTGGCATAGTTTTTTTAACGATAGTATGGATGGATTGCACAGCAGTACGAAAATTAAATAAATGGACAAGAACTTAAATGATATGAGTAAAGATTCGTAAATCTAACATGACGATAAAAAGTGATCAAGCAGAAAGAAACACATACAAATGTAGAAAAAATAAAAAAAAAATAAAAATAAAATAAAAAAGCGAAAATCAATTGTTTGAAAGGTGCGCATCGGATGAAACAAGTTTTAATAACAGGGTATAAGGAAAAAGAAATGATCTTTTTTGATAAATGATATATGACGAAATAATTCCTTTTTTTTTAAAATAACACACATAAAAGATGTGTCAATCTGCACACGTGTTTTTAGTCCCAATCCGTGTGTGGAGTTCTGCCGCTGCTGACGAATATTGAAATTTTTACGATCGAAACACGTGTACAGATGGATAACCTACTCTTTTATGTATTATTTTACTAAGTTTTAATTATTTTAACAAGGTATAGCTTTCATAGCAGCAAGAAAAAAAAATGAACTACACAGAAATATACTTTAAATTCAATCATTACACCAACATCTTGAAATTTTTTAAATTAAAAATAATCTAAATTCATATTTATTAAAAATATTGATATATCGCTTGAGACTGTTCCATTCTAGTTTTAAAAAATACTCATTAATACTTAGTTTAAATCTATTTTATAGTAATTTTGTTTCGATTATTTTTATGTAGAATAACTGGCCCTATCTGTTTTTTTCCTCCCAGTTTAAAAATAAAAATAAAATAAAAAATAACTGTTTAAGTTTTATCGTTCGAGGTAAATGCCAGCAGTTGAATATGTATATATGTACATATATACAATCCCAAGTTTTCACACGAGATGTCTTTTTTTACATGGGAATCTGTTATTACTTTGAAATTTTATCTACCTTTCCCTGCATTCCCAGAAGATAGATTTATCAGTTTTTTTTTTGCCAAAAACAGAAATAAAATTTTCAAAGGTTGCCAATAAATGCTGAAGGAAAAAAAAAAGACAGATTCAGGATATCCAGAATGCCGAGAGGAAAAATCAAAATGTATCGTAAACTTTTATAATAAAAAAAAAGTACCAAGAATTTCACTTGAGAATCTTTATTGAATTTTTTCATTTTTTGCTGATACGACGAACATAAAGCTGATGGAGTAAGTTCACTGTACTACTACTCTTAACTTTGTTGTACGCTTTATGTTCCTCTTTATTTTCGTCATAACTTTTGTTCCGGGGCAAAGTTGCAAGTAAAGCTTTTAAGATCGCATTTATCTTTCATAATTTAATGTAACGAATTTTCTCGTGTTTCCCAGAATCCTTTATTTTGAAATGTGCGGCACGTGCTTATATCCCTCTTTCATTTTTAGTTTATCTCTACTGTTTTATTTTATACATTGGTTGTGTACGTAGGTGTAGTAGTGGCTGGGGGAGATACAGGAGGTCCCCTCCTCACAACTTGGTGTAAAAATATTTTCTTTAACAATTTGAGGCGCAACCCTTTCCCAATGCTGAAAAAAGGGCAGCCATTGCCATCGCTCGACTTAACTACCAGCAAGATGGCGGACGATCGAAACGTTCATCGCGTGCCACAGATCTAGAAAAACTTTTTTGACGCAGCTGGCTGTGCCGCACATCCAGCTGCGTCAAAAAAGGGTCTCTAGATCTGTGGCACGCGATGAACGTTTCGATCGTCCGCCATCTTGCTGGTAGTTAAGTAGAGCAATGGCAGCCTTTTTTTCAGTATTGGGCAATCTATCCAGCTGTTCTCGCATTCTTCCATTTTTCAGCAGATGTCAGTGCTGTTAAAAATAATCGTTAGTATTTTTTTACGGGATTCTCGTGGAGCTATGTCACCTGCAACTATTTTTATAGAAATCCAATCTATTCTTCGTGACTGGCAACAGTCAAAAGGTCAGAGTTGGGTGTTCCTAGAGCGGAAACACTGCGCGTTAAAGGGTTAAATAATTAAAAAAAAACAGTTCTTTCCTACTACAGGGGCGGCCCTAGGGCCGGACAAACCGGACCCCTGTCCGGGGCGGCAAATTTTAGGGGCGGCATTTTGGCTCGAATTTGAAAAATACATTTCGTATTAGTAAAAGAATTATTAAAAAATATTCCGAAGAATATCATTCTATATAATTTTACTAGCTGATGTACCCATCCCACGAAATTTCGTTTGCATTCTAGTAGTACAAAAAATGGAATTAACATACTGGCAGAAATATAGAAAGCAAAGTTATAACTCTTGTGTATTGTTCAAAGATTACAGGTTAGAGAGTAAAAATTGCTGAGACAAACTGTCATTAGAGAAAATAGTTTACATTCAAAATTAACGTTTTCTTTTAGTGGATGAGCTTCCTACATCAAGAAGTCACTTAAAGTTGCAAAAGAAAATGCTAGTAATGAATATTAAACTGAAAAGAGAATATCTGGAAAATTCTTTATAATAGCAAGTAGCCGATATTTAACACTGCAACGTCCGATTAAATTATATTTTGATGATTTTACTTGATACGCGAAAAATTTTATCAAAGTTTACGTCATACCTTAAAAATAATTCAAATTTGTAGAAAATTAAAAGCCTGACATTTTAATTTACTAACCGCCTACTATTTAACAAAATTTCATTTCATTCCCTTTTGTCTGACCACTAGTTGTTTTCACGAAGTCGTCACACAAAATTTTCTTAAAATAATATATGTATTTATCAACGTTATTTAACTCAATCTCATCGATAGTAACTGAATTTTGTTCTATTAACTTTGGAAATTTTAATATTATATGCCTGTAAAATTTTTGCACAATTTTCTCAAAATTATAAAATAATAATAATTTAAAAAAATGAAATCAACGTAATTTGTTTAAGTCGAACAGCCACCTATTGTATTATCTCCAGACTCCTTAAAGTGACGCTATCTCCCTCTCTCCCCGCCCCCTAAAAAAGAAAAAAGTACAATGAAATTTTTGCAAACCCTTTCAATTCATTCAAATCTTTTAAAAATTTCGATGATGCTTTGTTACCCATCATATAGCCTAATTTCATTCTGTTCTCTTAATCCGTTTGATGGATGCCAGAACAAATTTTTAAAGCGATTTTTACAAAATCTCAAAGATTATGAATTATTTAAAACAATTTTGGTATCTATTGTTTCAATTAACTTACCATTCAATGTAATTCCAAATTTAATTCTATTCCATTGAGACATTTTTTTAACAATGGGCGAACATACATCTACACACAGTTTTAAATCTCAAAACTTTTAAACGAATTAGAAATATTTTAGCAACTGCAGTTTAAATTAAGTTGGCACTTTTGGTGTTGCTATAAATTTCATTTCATTCGCTTCAGTTGCATGGGCGTAGCCAGGGGGAGCAGCTGCCCCCCCTAAAATGAGTAGTCATAGGGTCTGATTATGACAAACCGGGGGGGGGAGGAGCAGTTGGACTCCATGGTCTCCTTGTCTTGCCCCCCCCCCCTCAATGAAAATCCTGGCTACGCCCTTGTTCTATTGTTTATATGTGATATGCAAACAGATATTTACACATTTTGCATAGATTTTTCGCAAGATTTCCAGTTGGATTCAAATTACAGTTTGTTAATGAAATTCAACTGGCCAAATATTATCCCATATTTCTAGATTGCATTCCTGATGCCAAAAAAATTGAACAGATCGCATTATTGGTAAGGTATAAAGGTATTGACAAATCTAATTCCAATGAGGCTAGGATTATTTAACTCTCTCAAACAGTTCATGTTCATATGCTCTATTATTATTTGGCACAAAATCTTTAATTGCGTGAATCCATTAAGAAAGGTATTGCAGTCAAAAGACAACGATTTAACACTTGCTCTAGAACTCTTAAGAAATTATAAAGATTTTTTGAAAGGATCTTCGATTGGATGTAATTTTAAATGAAATGTTCTGTTATGCAAGAGAACTGACCGACGAGATAGTATTCTGGCTAACACTGAGTTTAAGCAGCCACGTAACATATTAATTTTGATTGCGAATCACGAGATGATCTGGTGAAAGATCCTAAATTAAAATTTAAGATAGTTTATTTTTTTTACAGTAAACAAAGCCATTAATACCTTAGAGTGCAGATTTAATTTAATAAGTACCCAATGTAATTATTTTAAATTTTTGCACGGGATAAATGAGTTAAAAGACACTCCTAAAAAGTGCTAACTAAACATTTTAACACAGTGTAACAGTGTTAACACTGTTTATAGTGTACACAATTGGAGTTAATACTGACCTATGGGGGAATCGGGGAATATAAACGCGCTGGATCTAGTAAATGAAATAGTGTTATTTGCGGCCTTATTAGGCAAAAAGGAAATCCCAAGTGAAATTTTAAAGCTAATTTCAAATTAGATTTTACACCATATCTTGCTATTGCTTAGAATTTCGCTTTCTTTGCCGATAATTGTGGCAAGTGCAGAGAAGAGTTTCTCAAAATTAAAGTTAACTAAAAATTTCTTACGTTCCACAACTCTTCCAGATAGGTTAAATAATTTAAATACATTGGCTATCGAACATGAATTAGTTGAAAAATTGATAAGAGAAAAAGTCAGAAATTTTGCGGAATTAAAAGTCAGAAAAAAAAAAAATTCTTTACTTTTCTCTCTTTCTTTTGGTTTTTAGCTTAATGTGTGGTTTTTAATAAATATGGTTTTTCTTATGCTGTGTTATGTTTAAAGAGCTATTCCAATTTTATAGGCATGAAAACAGTATCTGTGAACAATTTATTTCTTTTAATAGTAATTTTACTGTGGGGGGCGGCATTTTATATTTTTGTCCGGGGCGGCAAAACTGTTAGGGCCGGCCCTGCTCTTAATTCCAATATGTGCAACTCCAAAATATTGATAAGACATTTTTTAGTGTTGTGGGGGGGGAGAGAGAAATGTCGATAAACTGCCAAGTCAAATATCTCTTTTGGTCTTACTCAAAGTCTAAGGTTTGCTTAACCTTTATACCGTCATAAATAAAGAGAGTATCCATTTTGCTCACAACATGACGTTTATTTACGCCACATAACGGACAAATACAAGTATTGCAGAGTTGGGATTTGAACACAGTCAGATGGCGGTATAGGCAAAATCAGGCCTTACATGCCTAACACCAAATTAAAGTTGCCTCTGAACTTCTCCGTGTCTGAAACCTATCTCCCCTTTCTTGAACTGCTCATCTCGGCTCTAGGTTGGAATCTCAAGTGGATTTCGGTCACGTGGGGTGCTTGAAGTAAGTGCTCGAAAGTTATGAGATTCCGTAGGTCCTTACAGTGTCTAATTCTGGGTATCTCTTGAAACACTCATGGATTTATTTTATCTATAACGTTAGAACTGTACATTATCGATGATCTATAGCTTCTTGACGAAGACTTTACGTGACCTCCCAGCCCAAATGTTATCTGGGAGATTAAAGTATTGAGGGTTAAAGATAAAGCAGCATTACAAATATATCTATAACTACTATTTGTTCTTAATTATTCGGACAACGTCATACCTTATTGTTGTTGCTGGTGTATTTGGAACACTGGCTTTTGGACTTGTTGCTTGGTTTCAAAGCCCGCTCATAAGATCTCGTCGAGTAAAGGGGACAAAACAATGGTCGCATTCGTAAACGAAAAACGATTTGCACTCGTGCAACGAGTTTCTATCTAAGGTGTTTGTGAAGGAAACTGAGTGCTTTCAGTTTAAAAACTAGAGCGTTCGTATACAAAACTGAGTGCAATTAGTTTCAAACTAAGTAAACTGAGAACAAATTAGGTTCGTTGAGTTTTACTTTCTGCGCGTTGTTTTTGTTTAGAAATGGCGTCCGTTCTTAGGGAATAGTAATGTTATAAAAAGTATTTTACGTTTGCTGAAGCTGCAAATATTAGTTTTTCGAGGAGGAAATTGAGGCATACGTTAGAAACTGCTATGAAGGTACATACTTTTTCAAAGGTAATCATTTTCTTGTATTTTACATTTTAGTAAATTCAAAATTGCATGTTTTAGTGTTGAGATTGAAGTTGATTTAAACCGTTATTTGCGAAATATGAATTTCTCTTGCTAAATACTTTTGACAGAATGAAGTTTAAGTTGAAATTTCTAAATTTTGATGTGTGCACTTCAATTATGGCCACTCTTTGTTTTAAAAATCCTGTTGATTTTATATTGAGTATGTGCTAAGAACTCTCCTCAGCAAAGTTAACGCATTCGGAAATTGTAAACAAACACGTCTCCTAGGCGACGAAACTAAATATACTGAATTTGTTCGTAAAGGCAAAAGAAACTGATAACCACTGACAGCACTCAACACACGCATTCCAGTTTTCTTACGAAAACTCGTGCAACGAGTTTGTCGTTTACGAATGCAGCCAACGACAGAAAAAAGAAATTTGCAGTTACTAGGAGAAATACCAAAACACAGAGAATAAGGGGGAATCCAACCCACCACTGTACACTTAAGCGATTAGCGTTAAAGCGTGTTATGAAGGACGTAGTTATTTTTCTAAAAAATATTAATAAGACAGTAAAAAATATTAATAAGACAGTCTCATTTTATTTTCTTATCGCCGAGTATTTTGTGAAAATAAGATTTATTATTTGAGAAATTAAAATAGGTAAAGGAACTAATGTTTAAATATTTTTGAGACCAACAACTTTTGCGGCAGTCTAAAAATAGTTCGTTGGGCGTCAATAGGTTAACTTGGATTTCATTCTTATTGGCTGCATTCGTAAACGATAAACTCGTTGCACGACTTTTCGTAAGAAAACTGGAATGCGTGTGTTTAATGCTGTCAGTGGTTATCAGTTTCTTTGTACTTTACGATCACCTTCAGTTAATTTAGTTTGGTCACCTAGGAGACGTGTTTGTTTACAATTCGCGAATCATTAATTTTGATGAGGAGAGTTTTTAGTACATACTCAATATAAAATTTCAACAGGATTTTTAGAAGAAAGAGTGGCCATAATGGAAGTGCACAGATCAAAATTTAGAAATTTCAACTTCATTTTTTCAAAAGTATTTACCAAAAGAAGTTCAAATTTCACTAATAACGGTTTGAATCAACTTCAATCTTAACACTAAAACATGCATTTTTGAATTGAGTAAAATTAAAAATACAAGTAAATGATTACCTTTGAAAAATTATGTACCTTCGTAGCAGTTTCTAGCGCATGCATGAATTTCCTCCTCGAAAAAGTAATATTTGCAGCTTCAGCAAACGTGAAATACTTCTCATAACATCATATTATTCCATAACAACGGACGCCATTTCTAAACAAAAACAACGCGCAGAAAGTAATCTTCTAAACAAACTCAACGAACCTAATTAGCTCTCAGTTTACTTCGTTTGAAACTAATTGCACTCAGTTTTGTATACGAACGCTGTAGTTTTTAAACTGAAAATACTCAGTTTCCTTTACGAACACCTTAGATAGAAACTCGTTGCACACGTGCAACTCGTTTGGCGTTTACGAATGCTGGCATTCTTATCCTATTCGAAGGATGTGTTGGATACATGGACTTGGTTATAGGAGAATCATCGACGTATTGTAAAAGAGCTAAACGAAATTTGCTTGTAAGACGGCGCTGTGAGTTGTAATCGTTCAGTTTGTGTTGTGTGCATGCGTTCGTTGGCAGTAGAATTGCATCATGATTCGTCGCTAGAGGACGTTTCTGTAGCTAATCATTAAAAAGCGGTCGAGTTTTTTTCCTTTGAAAGGCTGACAGGTATTTTACCCATCTGCCGCTAGTCCAAGTCGTCAAAATCCGAGGTTAGAAAGAGAGAAATGTTGCTTGAGAAATTTCACTGACGTCTTGGAAGGTAAGTGGTGACTTAGCCTCAGTCAAATCGTGAATAAAATGTACCCGTACTGTGCTATTTCTTTTAGTTGTTCTTAAATGGTTTCTTCAGGAAGCATATTTTGAGTCTTTTAAAGCATTATGAAAATAATACTTAAAAGCTCTATTCAGTTTTTAGCACATGTTCGATGTTACGGAATTTAGAACTCTATCACAGTTTCAAGATATGACATTTAAAAAGAATAGAAGATGCATTTAAAGGTTATCGTGACCCTAAACCTTCAATTGCGAAATAAGGGTTTAAACATGTTTATAAAACAGTCGGGAGATATACAGTCACACGGTACAAACTTAACGTCAATTGTCCATACGTAGGTTTCGTTGTATAAACATACTGTGTAAGTAATTCTGATTGTCTTATATGCAAACTCAGAAAGTATTCAGACCTTTTATTTTTAGTAATCTCGTGTGAGTATTTAAAATCATCTAATAAACCAACAGCAATCATTACTACTCTCGTGAATCAATAGAATAATAGAGTGTTATTGTACAGTCTATAGTCTTTTCAGTAATTTTGTGTTTTGAGCTCTATTTTGTTGTATGAAGTTAAAATTAAATTTACAAATAAAAATGTTTATAAACCCTTATTTGCATTTTAAAAATAGAATTGAACATTGTTTAAGCCTATCAATACCTTTTAAAGATTGCAAAGCAACAATTCGTTTTGTAAAACAGAAAAAGTTTACTTCAGATTAGCTGCAACTCGAACAGTGGTCTAGATCACAGAAAACTGGAAGACTGAAAGTGCCTGATTCAAACCCAGGTCGTGCCCGTTGACCCATCCGTTCGGAGTTTTGCCGTATTTTTCTCCGGAACTTCGCGTAAATGTGGGTTAGGACACCTTAGAAAGACTTCACGGAGGGCCTAGCAACCCTTCGGTCGAGATCCGTTCGTGTAGATGATCCGTCATGTTCCTAAAAATCGAATCAAAAAACCCGAATAAGATCCATTAGTGTATTTTTAAGAGAGCAAATATGGATGAAGGGGGTTGGGGTATTGGCATCTCATCTGAATTCGGTTTCCGATGTGATTCCGCAAACGACATGGCAAGAGGAATTTTCACCTTGTATGCTTTGTTTTTTTATCAGCCTGCGTTTGTTCTTCACATATTCCCAATATCCATAAAACTCCGCAAATTCCCAGATTTCATTTAGCTGGAAATGAACCCCCCCCCCCTTCTCCTTCTAAAACAAGCCATGCTCTTTGACAACACACTAATACTTTCCAAAAATTGGTACCCAAGGGTACATCAGCAAGCATTTTGTAAATTTTATACTCCGAACAATAAGGTATGGGAACAGTCAAGGTCACAGGCAGTGCGAGGGAGGAGGGTTTGATTCTCCAATGTGATTCTCCTTATAGAGCAAGAGCCAGCTGCCGCCAGACCTTCATCATTATAAAAGCTGAAACTTTCTCTGCGCATACCCCCCAACAGAGGTAGGAACCATCGGTCACTCTAAAGTTTGGATGACCGTGGCTTTGGCAGGTAACAGGTGGCAAAGGTGTATAAAATTGCAGACTATTTTCGTCATTTCATAAAGCTTCATTTTTTTATAGGTTCTTCTTCGCAATACTAGAAATCACTTGATCCTTTGCCAGACACTTTTCCATCGTGGCAACCCCCCGCCAGACAATCTCAAAGTCATGGAAAACGTAATTCTATTACGAGCGCGCTGCAGCATCGTAAGAAAGTTCAGAAGTAGCAGTATAAAATGGGCTTGGCACTTCGTGACAGCTTGACGTACTTCGTCGCGGGAGTTTACGAACACAACAGTTTTCCATGACTCCCGTTGACTTTGAGATTGTCTGGCAGGAATTTGCCACGATGGAAAAGTGTCTGGCAAGGGATAAAGTGATTTCTAGTACTGCGAAGAACAACCAAAAAAAAAATGAAGCTTTATGAAATGACGAAAATAGTCTGCAATTTTATACACCTTTGCCACCTGTTACCTGCCAAAGCCACGGTCATCCAAACTTTAGAGTGGCCGATGGTTCCTACCTCTGTTGGGGGGTATGCGCAGAGAAAGTTTCAGCTTTTATACTGTGACGAAGGTCTGGCGGTCGCTGGCTCTTAGACTATTAGTCAATGTATTAGTTTTTTTTTTTTTTCCGTTGACTCTTGAGTTCAACAATGGCCAAAAAAAAATAAAGAAAATTCAGTGATGCATATTACCCCCCCCCTCCCTTTTTTTTCTGGCTACGACCTTGGTAACAGTGGAACTAACGAAGTCCATACATTTCCCGCACAGCTAGCTATCTGATACAACTGTGTGATAATATTTTGGATTCAATGATTTCCTAATAAAGCAGATGAATGACTCTACGGTAAGAGATTTTACGTGAAAAAAAATGTTGGTGGCAGCCTTTTTCAATCACACACGTGTTTAATTTTCATTTCTTGCTCTAGTTCTCCACTTGCCAGATGGTAGGTAGTTTGTCTAGATTTTGCAGGTGTTAGTTTTACTTTACTAACCTGTGGTGCTGATTTTATTGAATAGATTCTCACTAGGTTTAGACTCTGTCCCTGGTGATTGGGTCGAAAAACGCCCCCTTTCCAAAGGGGGTGGTAATCTCTCTTCTGACATGGGTACATTGTGTTACACTTGGCAAAGTGAGGAACTGAGGTGGTAAGCTTGATAAAAAATTTAAGAACCGTAATTAACATTTTATTTTCGATAGACCTCGTATAATTCTAACTTGATAAAGAATATCATTGAGCTATTTTCTTTTAAATTAAAGCGATATTGTTTCTAATTATGGACAAAGAATTTAGATTAGTAGGGAAATCTGTAAGTCTTTCTTTTACTTCAATCCAAAACTTGCAAGTCTGGAAAAAGTACCAACTTAGTTGCAAAAAATTGTAAAACAAAATCAATGATGTCGTTTCTATACTTTGTAGACTTTGATAAATTTGCACAAACCCACTTGTCATAGTTTTTTAAAAAACTAACTTAAAACCTACTTTTGACTTTACAGTTTGTCTTTTTTTCCCCACGTATAAAAGTCATAGCAATAGCCCTGATTAAGCGTGTGAATTTTACTAATCAGTGAGTCCATTCTGAGGCGGGTACTGTATCAGCGATAAATAAGCGGGTAGAATACTACCAAGTATTGTCATCTAGCATGGGCGCCGGCAGCATAGGGCAAGAGGGGCAATGGCCCCCCTGGTTTTTTGTATGCAGTGTTTTCCCTTGCTTTTTTGCTCTTTCCAACATGGTAACCATTCGTTGAAGTAGTCTTTGCCCTCCCCCCCTTGGGAATTATTCTGCCGGCGCCCATGTCATCTAGGGACAGTTTTTGTCACTGTACTCTCTCATACAAGATCAAAGATAGCGTGAATAATGGCAATGTTCCAAATAAATATCCAGAATACTACCCCTGCTAGAATTTTATTGATTCATCCAACAGATAATTGCATTGAACCTGACAGAAAAGTTATGCAATGATTTGAAGGTAAAATCTTCTTAAAACTCATTTCGTGTGATAAATTACAAAGCTGCAATAATATGGCAGCGAAAAATGTGCGTACTGAATTCTTTGTTTTCGTCAATTAATTGTCACAATTGATCTCTCTCGAAAAACTGCTCAGTGCCTTTATTTAGTTTAACCTTCCATCGTCTATACGAAACCATTTTATTATTGAGGTACCTGTTACTGGACGTTTATAAAAAAAACTTCAGAATTTCTGTGAAGCAAGTCGGAGTGTTGCCATGGCGGAAATATATTTTCTTTTCCCATTGCTGGCGTTATTCTTACTAACTGTCCAGACAACAGTTTCAGACCACGAAAAATCACAAGTAAATAATGAGTTCGGTCATAGTAATGGTAGAACGGAATGTGCTCAATATTCCAGTCTTCACTTCTGCCACAAGAATGCTTCGTAATAACTTCTGGTGAGTTTTTGGACATTTTATTGCCTTTACTGCTAATTAACGTGAGCTTTTGAACTATTTGCATATTTTATATGCAATGCATACAATTTCAAAATCAAGGCAGAACGCTAAAGTCGACAACTCGTGTATATTCCAGTGGCCCAGACACGGATTTATCTACGTTTATTGAGGCTAAAACTTTTAATTTTTCATGATCGAGCATTATCAATCCATCTCATGTGTTCAATATCTTGGCTGGCGTGTGGTCTCACCTGGATTCGTAAAATAGCTGAATTATCTAATAAATATTGGACATTGACAGATGTAAACTCGCTTACACAGTCGTTCCTCCATGAACCTGAACCACAATTGATTCTCTTGCAAGGTTTTCGAATTAAATGCTCTAAGCCAGAGTTTCTGAAACTGCTCCAATCTCGCCAGCACGAGATTGAAGCATGAAAGCAATCTCGCTGCACGAGACCAGTTCACTGCACTAAGAATTACAGACTGCTCCGCTGAAAAGCTGCTCCGTGACTTTGCAAAGTTCTCAATCGGAGGAAAAGTTTGAAGATTCCTGGTCTAAGCTATTGTAAGCTGCTTCAGATCAATTTCAAAACACTACTGCAGAAGCATTTTCTAATCAGAAACTTCTTGGAAATGTGAATTGCTTACTTAATGTACAAGAGCGCCATGATTGTAATTTAATTAACTTTTTTTTTCTTTCCGTTGCTTGAGTAGGAAAAGTGACTGTGTACTAGATGGTTAACGGGATAAATTATTCAGTGTGAGGGACAGTAGTGTGAAGGTTTAAAATTGCTCTAACCTAAGAGGTTGTAACACAAAGGTTTTCTAAAACAATGTTTAACATGTGTAATATGATTTGCACTACAATGTAAGTGTGTGCATGTAATATGGCTTTAAAATCCCTCTATAATTAACCCCTTAAGTCTCGCTCCCGCCTAAATAACGGGCTAAGCTTTCTCATTCTATTTCTCGTACACGTAGGGTTGCCAGGTCGCCAAACCCAATAGCTGGACAGACCAGCCAGTTTGGCCGGACATTTGAGTAAAATGGCCGGACAGCCTACACTATTGAGGATTTTTTCTCAGTATTAATAGGTACGACAAAAAGATTGTATGCTTTTCGATTATTACCATAAATCTTGTTCAATTCTAATGAAATATAAATAACATAGAATGCCCCAATCAGTTCAAGTACTTTATAACTCATGAGCCAAAGTCACCCGTAAAAAGCCTAACAAAAGCCGGACACCGTTCAGTTTGGCCGGACACGCAATCAAAAAGCCTAACTATGTCCGGCTTTATCCGGACGCCTGGCAACACTACGTTCACGTAACATTTCCGGGCAATAGTGCTCAAATGTTATGCGCTCAAAAGATAACAGCATTTCAATTCGTACGCACGCATTTTTTTAAAATCTAATTTTACTCAACAAATGACAGTACCAGGCTAGTTTTTAACTTAATTCAGAGGTATTTTATTTTCAAATAGATAGTAGAGCAGTACTCAAGTACTTAGTGACATGACATGTCCAATCTCGGCCCCTTTTCTACTTATGTTCAAAGAAAACTTTGATCTATTTATTTATTTATTTTACGAAGTCGGTTAATTAAAATTTTCCTTGAGTGTTTAAAACATGTATTCTTGATGATTCCCTGCTGACTAGAATACACACATTCAGTCGCAATAACCCTGAATGCTGGCTTTTCCTAGAAAGTTTTTTTTTTTTTTCTTTCGCGCTAAAAAACGTCCAAAACCTTAAAATGAACACAATGTATATTGTATGTGCTATTAATTTCATACAGTTTTCTGGAATAAACAAAATAGTCATTTTTATGACAGTATTCTTGAAAATAATACGAACATTAAGGGATTAACCTAGGCCAGGGGCGTAGCCAAGGGGGCAGTTAGGAGGATCATAACCACCCCATGAGGAATTTTTTGCCATACAAAATGCATATTCTTCACTCCTTTATCACACACATGTATGCATATATGCGAGTTGCAATAGTCGTAACCCCCCCCATGAAAAATTTCTGGCTACGCCCCTGACCTAGGCGTGTTGAATACGACTGCAGAATCGCTAGGATGCAGTTCGAAGAAATTAAATGAATCTCTCTCACTGTCTTGGTGCACATGAGTTGGCGCAAAGTCGTTTCGAAAAAATTCAGGATGATCCTTAAGCTGCACTACGCACTGAAATAAATTTAAAAGGAACGCATTTTATTAATGTTAGAGAAAAAATCACAGCAAATTTTTTTTCCGCTACACACACCTCAAAATTTTTGAGTCACCCCCCCCTAAAAGTTTTGTAACTGATATAGTAAGTGTATCGGTTGTTTTAGTGCGTAGTACAGCTTGTAAAAATATCCTAATAGTTTTAGAATGCCTAACATAATTAGTTTATTTATATTTGTGTAAGAAAATCTCACTTTTTCTAAATACATCGTTGTAACTTCATTTCCTGTAAGTGTTCTAAATTTTGTATAACTCATAATAATTCATTATTTTGAGTTTAATAACGCAAAAACCATTTTAGATTTGCTGACTCATTTTGAATCAGGATGCAGGCTATTTTATGACCTGGCAGCTGCTCTACTATTATATCAGTTTTAATTGTTAATAGTTATAAGTAGCCTAACGCTTATTAAATGTAGTTTTATAGAAAAACTAGTTGCGTAGTGCAGCGTTAGGTATTAAGGCGTAACTTGCCGTAAAAATAATTCTCTTGTAATGTTCGCTAATCTACTCCATCGGCTTATTTTCACAAAAACTAATGCGTAGAGTGAATGTGAATCTTAAACAGTAGTCTGAGTGGTTTAAAAATTGCATGCATAGGCAATCTGGAGCAGCTAAAACAAAAGTTTAATCCCTGGTGTATAAGAAAATTCTTAATTTAAAAAATCGCAGTCCCTTGAATTACAAAAATAAAATAATTCCCCCAGTTCCATTGTTTAAAAATTAGTAATTATCATGTATTATATAATTAGTATATATATCAACAGAACTTCTTGTCCGTAAATAACAAAAAAGAAAGAAAATGAAATACCTAGCGTTCCTGAGTTCCTGTTTCAATTTCAACAAACCGCGGCTCGGGGAACTGGGGAAGCCCTTCAACCAATAAGCATGACACGTCACATCTTTCGCGGCCTACGTCACCCGTCGGAGCTAGTCTTTTGCTTCCCGATTTGAATATAAAAAAAATTTAATATTTAAGAAGTTAATTTCAGTTTTTTTTTAAAGTTGGCTAAATTATTTAGACTTTTAAAAAGAATCCGTTCATAAACAATTTCCCCACGAACTTCCAATCTGAAAATTCCGCAAAATCACAAATTTTACATGACTTAATTCGTAAAAAAACAGTACTATTTTCAAACACAGTATTTGAAATATAGGTAGTTTAAGAAAGCTTTCTCTGGATTTTCAGATGGCAAAAGAAATATATTCTTTTCGGGAGAAAATTCAACTCTCACGATAACTGTAAAAAAGCGAGGAATGGTCAAAAACTCTGGACAAAACATTAAATAACTGAAATTCTTTTTTATTTTTTCAAATCAGCAATATCTTTCGTTTTGTCTTATTTAGCTAGTATGCGAAATTTGATCTAGATCCGTCGTTGGTCTAGCTTCTAGGGCGAACATACAGGCAAACCTATTTTATACATTTATTTATTATTATACATTTTTTATGTAAAACTTTCCTATTTTTGTGACGTGTATGCTATTAACTATTCTTAAATGTGAATTTGATTCCTTATCAGCATTTTCTGTCAGGCCAGCTGGAGTGTCGTCAGTGGTGGAAATCTTTATTTTTCATCTCTGGTGACATTCTTGCTAGCCCATCGTTTAACTTACTGTGGAGAAGAACGGAGGTAGAATTTGGATCAGGACATCGTTGGAAAGTTGGATCCTGTGCTTGAAAGCTTTGAGAATCCGACTTTGCAGCAAGTTTTCGCCCTTACGAATTTTTGGAAGTTCAAAGACTGGTTAAATTGGTAAGTATTTTTATGTTGAGCTGCATTTTAAAAAAGTGTTTAGGATAGACTTTAACACAAGTGGCAACCATCAATGGATTTTATTTGCTAAAGAGAAATTTCGACCCCGACTGCACCAAACTAGGCCAGAATGCGCGCGGACTTAGTCTATTCTGGGGACGCGCATCTGGGAGACGTCACCGATGACGCCTTCCGGTTCTTCTCCGAAGTCGATGATTGAATTCAAGATGGAGGACAACTGAGATTGGATGGAAGTTTCGAGTTGAAGTCATTCTGTCGAACAGATCTTCCAAGTCACTGGAGAAGGAGTGTCAAGTAGAGATGGAGAGATCCAAGTCAAGACTGGAACTGAGGGATAGAGACTCAGCAGAGAAATAAAGATGGTGGTTTAATTTCTGCAGAGCATATTGTATTTTTCAATGTTAATCTTTCAAGACTTGTCTTTGGAAATTAAATATGGATTGTAGAAATTCGAACTCACTCGACCGCCATCTTTATTTCTCTGCTTAGTCTCTCTTCTTCCATTCCCATCTTGACTTGGATCCGTACATCCAGACACCCCTTCTCCAGTGACTAGGAAGATCTGATCGACAGAATGACTTCAACTCGAAACTTCCATCCAATCTCAGTTGTCCTCCATCTTGAATTCAATCATCGACTTCGGAGAAGAACCGGAAGGCGTCATCGGTGACGTCTCCCAGATGCGCGTCCCCAGAATAGACTAAGTCCACGCGCATTCTGGTCTAATATGGTGCAGTCGGCGTCGAAACTTCAAGAAGTCCTCCGGAGTCTGTCTTCGTAAGATTTCTCGCTCCTTTAAAAGTGAAGTGGGGCTTCTTTCCGGTAGATTCGCTTTTCCAGCAAATATACCCCAAGGAACAGCAAGAGTCGGAGACTACTTAACTGTCCACCAGAGATATATCAACTAGATATTCGAGAAGACGAGAGAACTACCAGACTTTCGTCAATGGAAATTTTGACAAGATCCTGAAAGAAAATTAAAGATGTAGTATTAAATGAAATTCAGTGTTTCAAACTGTAAAATAGAGTTTAAAATAAATAAAGGTAAATCATACCAAATGCTTCGGTTATATAAAACACTAGTCTTTCTTGAGCCAAATTTGGGGATGTATCGTTGTCAAAGATAGCGAGATTCTAGAGATAACTTCAAAAAAGCTGCACATCACTAATAAAATAACTTTTGAGACCCTGTAAAAGAGCTGTAAATTATTTACATCCTTCTAACGAAGATTAAGCTGGTATAATATTGTACATACTAAGTTTTGCTTAAAATGGATTAATATCACTGCGTTTCACATAGAGTATTGTATTTGATTTCTTTCTGAATTGTCCTTCTCTAGAAGAGCTATAAAGATACAGACACGATTTTCGACGAAGAGTTTATCTTGTAAGTCTTAATAACGAGCATTCATTTTGTTTGGAATAGCCGAATCTCTCTAAATTGCACATCACACTCGGGACAGACGTTATTTATTGTATTGGGATTCTTTTGGGCACTCCTGTAGAAGAATTATAAATGCTACATTCACCATTTTCAATAGGTCAAAGGGTATTGTATATAGGAATAACGTAGATAAATTTCGTAGCAATTTATGCATATTTACGACAGTTGGAGCACGGACGGGCAGACAGAGAAAACGGAAATCAACACTTTCCAATCTTATTGGCAACAGTTAAAAATATACTACAGTAGAATCTCCCAATAACGAACTCACTTGGTTCCAGTTAAAAAATTCGCTACAGGGAACATTTCGTTGTACATAGATTAGATATTCTTTCAGTTATTTCAGCAATTATTACAAACTTTTCAGTTAATAAAACTATTTAGGATATACTTTTACTATAGGATATATTATCAATTTGTAAAACTTAATGTTTTCTTACTTTTCATTGAATAAAGGAATAGTTCAAAGTAAAGACAGT
Organism: Cheiracanthium punctorium; assembly: GCA_038373885.1. NCBI lineage: Eukaryota > Metazoa > Arthropoda > Arachnida > Araneae > Cheiracanthiidae > Cheiracanthium > Cheiracanthium punctorium. The sequence continues at coordinate 155,456 of JAWZYV010013725.1, forward strand.
TCACGAATTTAGAGAATAAAATACGTACTGCACTTACGTTTATTTTACTCGAAAAATTCAGTTATTTTACAAAGCTATGCATTCCGTTTTTTTTACATTTTCATAAAAATATTCACATTTTAAAAGGGCGCTGAAAGTAGACTGGGGCACATTTTCTTCCATTTGTAAACCTCATTTAAGGGTTTCGAATAGCTGCAGCATTTTGGTATGATGTGGTTTTGGCTGTGAATCAGTTTCACTATCCTGGCATTAATTTTTTTGGTCTATTACACGGTTCAAAATTTCTTCATCTGTAGGATATAAAGCAGTTAAGAGTTCTGCATACGCTTCTGAAAGGTCATCAGTTACTCTTTCATTAAGAATCTGTCCGAAATTTTTTTTTCTTTCAAAACTGACAAAAAATATCAAAGATAAATACCTTAAAAAATTCGTTATAGGGAAGACAAGCTTTTCGTTATACAGAGAGAATTTTTAATGTTATTTAAACCTTGGAGTTACGTTCGGATTAAAAATTTCGTTATAGGGAGAAATTCGTTGTAGGGGACTTCGTTATTGGGAGATTCTACGGTATTTATACATAAAGTAGAATGAATTTTAGCTTGATCTTTTATTCTGATAGTTGCACCTGTCAAATACTATTACAACATTCGCATGGTTTATGAAAATTTTACAAAGCAATTGAAATTGCGAACGTTTATTTATTTGGGTCTCGCAAAAATGATAGTATGTTTGCTGTTAAAAGTGCAAACTAAAGTCTGGACACAGTCAAATATTTTTAGAACGAATAAAACTAGATATAGGAATGGTCGAACAAACACACAAGTTCGTTCGCCCTTTATGGAGATTTTCTATTTGAGTTCTTTGCTTTACCATTTTGAGATAAAGATTTGGTTTTCTCAAATAGATTCGTCTATTTTTTGTTTTGCTAGGATTGGAGGACAGAATGAAAGATTTATTTTGGGAAATTTGCGTCCAAAAATGGATAGATAAAGATGGTGGAATAAAAATTTTCGAATTAAGTTACATGCTATTTTTGTTTAGAAAGCATCAAACTATGACTGGCCATATAATTTTAAGCTTTGTGATTCTTTAACTATTAGAGACAAGTGTGCAACGTATGTTGAAAAAATATTCAAAATAAGAAAGCAAAAAAGAGTGCGTTGAGAAAAATATTCTTCGCGTTAATTTTACAAAAGTTCCACTTTTAAAAATTTGTATACGATCCCCGAACGAAAAAATTTCCAGTTCGTAAAATGTGCCCCCATGCGCTCATGAGGTGATGTGCAAATTTTAAGCCTTTCATCATAAAACGCGTCAGAGATATCTTTGAACACAGATGGTCAGGAGCTATACATGAATTTGAAGGTAAACTTTTATTGGTAGAGACCAAAAGAGAACTTTATTTCGCAATTTCTGTATGGCCCTTAGTGCGATCATCGGACGAGATTTTTCTTCCGAGAGCCAATGAAAAGCGGTTTAAGTCAACGTATAATGATCTCCATATCTCTGACACATTTTAGGATATAACTTTGTATAAAATTTTGGACATCATTCCATGAATGCATGAGGCTCATTTACATATTAAGATGCTTTTGTATGGCGGTCGTATACAAATTCAAAAAATAACTTTCTGAAAATTAACGAAAAAATGTTTTTCTAAATGCATTCTATTTTCCTAAGTTATTTTGAACATTTGATCAATTCTACATTTTTGGGGACACCCTGTAAAACTCACTGTAGAAATTGGCCGGCTTGTGATATTTGTTAATTATGTGATTAATTTTAACTCAAATTTATCACACGGAATTAACCCGTAAGTACCTAGCGTTCCCCCTTTTTGTCGGGACACCCAAATTTCCGCTCTAGGTCGCAAGAATACATAATTACATTTTAAATTGACGTAAAACGTTTTCAATTGGTCGGGATCGTTTATTAATGTACTTTCTACGATATTTTTTTTTAGCACGTGGACCGATTTTAATTATTCTTTTTTTTCCATTCGAAAGGGGTTACCGTAATTTGTATTCCATAGCAACGGGGTCCAGCACATGAACAATATACTCGGGGCAAATCTCTTAGAGTGTCTGTCTCGAACTGGGAATTGCGATCAAGCTTAAATTGGGTTGCATCTATTTTAAAAAATAAGATTTTAAAAACATCCTTTTATCAAATAAAGTATGTTAAATTGTAATTAAGTGTTAGTAAATACAATATTAGCAAGTAATAAAAATACTGATTTTTTAAAAAAATAATTGAACACTAACTATTAATCCAATGGTTACAAAGGATTTCTTTATCGCAAAAAATTCTACTATGAGAGGACTTTCAATGTTTGTTCGTTTGCGGATTAAGGCCAATTGACAGCACTAGGGTCCTAGGCCTATCCCTCCGTGGGGGACTTTCTAAGGTATCCTAACCCGTATTTACGCGAGGTTTGAGAAAACCACGGAAAACTCCCGACGGCTTGGTCGACAGGCGGGACGAGGGGTTTGAACCTGGCACTTCCAGTTTCTAGAGCAGAACCTCTCAGCCAATGGTAGGTCCAGGACCTTCAATGACAACTGTGCAGGGCGCTGGACTCGTAACTAAGGTGACCAGATTTTTGTAGTCAGAATCGGGGACATGTCCCCGATTCTGACAACAAAACTGGGGACATTTATAATTAATGCAATAATTAACAGTAAGTTAATTGAAAAACAATGCAATAATTAAAAATTGTCCCCAGTTCCATTTTTACATTCTGGGGACAATTTGAAAAACGTCCTGAAAATGGGGACTGTCCCCGGAAAATGGGGACGTTTGGTCACCTTACTCGTAACCCGAAGGTTGCGGGTTCGATACCGGCGTACTACTAAAGACGACCGTGCGCATGCGGTGTACGTGTATGTCACTATAATTTCTCCCGCCAGAACAACGCATGTCACTAATCCGTGGTTCTGAAAATCCTCTTGGTGGTCGCTACTAGTTTCCAAGGGGTGCCAATATCCAGAAGTTACGGTTGAAAATATTTTCATTCGTAAATCTGTACGAACTTAAAAAGCACTCACCTGATTTTTTTTTTCTTTTTTTTTTTTTTTTTCGCGAGCCATTAATAAGTGGTTTAATTCAGACTATATTTATCTTCATATCTCTGACAATTTTCAGAATATAATTCCCAAATTTTGTTTACCACCAATTTAGTGTACAGGAGTACATTTTATAAATTGGGAATTTCTAATATGGGGTCGTACAATATGGGGTCGATTAAAAGAGTGTCTCTTTTGGAAAATTTCTTTAACGGATGGGGGGGGGGGGGTCTGCGTAGGAATGTAAGTGATGATAAAAAAAATACAAGAAAGTTGCTTTAGGTCAAATAAAACAAAGATACCCTCGAACTCTGGTAATTTCAAAATAACTACAAAATTTAATTTTTTCGTGTTAAATGTCCAGGTATTTTGACCAATACGCGTGATGGCTAGCGTGACCATGTATTATTTCCTTCGAAACAGGACATCTACTACCTTTTTTGGCAATAGTGTATTTATTTTCCTCAAAACGAGGCATCTACTCTTTTTTTAAGGTAATAGTGTAGGGAGACTAACTTTACAGGTCTGGGTATCTTTTAGTTGTTAAGAAAACGCACAAAAAAGCTTGTGTTAATGTTAATATCAAAATAAAATGGAGAAAAAGAAACATTTCTAAAACACACGTATAATATAAAAAATAGGGCAAGACGTACGTTTCGGGTGGGACAAGGGGTAGGCCCTTCTTCGACTTCAAAAACACCACCGACACAAAGCAGGAAGCTAGGAAAGTGAGAAATGTAAACAAAAGGACACACAGAAAAAAGGAAGTTGCCATTCGGAAGGAAAAAAAAATCTTAGAAAACCAGAGTGAAAAGGGAAAATAAAGTGGAGATCGGGGGAGAGGGAAGAATAAGCAAAAGAGGAACATGATTTAAAAAAGAAGGAATAAATTGAAATAGTTGACAATAAAAGAACATTAGAAGAACAAAACATCCCCCCGGCGTTTTCTTCTCGTCTCGAGAAGGGAGGGAGGGAGGTCCGTTTTTTTTTTATTTTTCACATACACTCCCGTTGGATGATTTTAGATTTTTAGCGGCCGTTATTGAAATTGTTATCGTGCGGTCTTCTCTAAAAACGGGACATTGCAGGGGATATTTTCTAAAAACGGGACATTACGGTGTCCCGAAGCTGTGCGTGGGGATAAACGGACAAACCACCTAAAAACGGGACTGTCCTGTTCAAAACCGGACGTATGGTCACCTTAGTGATGCCACACTTTTTGTTATTCTCTTCCCCCATCCTTGTCACAAATTACCATAATTTCACGACCTCCGCGCTAAATCCAGACATCATTTGTGGATGGATTTGTATATTTTTACTCATAACCATATAATCTGCTATACACAACTGCATTAAAATGAATGAAATTAAACTAAGATACGGAGAGTTTTTTTTTTCCTACTAAAACACAACTTGCAATCTAAACTAATTAACCCCTTACCGGGATTTGCCCGAGCAGAGCTCGGGCAGGTAAAACGTTCCATTCTGGATTATCCCGAGTATAGCTCGGGCAGTAGAAAATTTTTATTTTTCACGTAATCTTTCCCGAATTATTTAGTTTTGCTTTCAGACACTTATTTACTTTTGTGCCCACTATATGGTAGCAATAAACACGATGTAGGAAATCTTATATGAGAATAGTGTTATATTTTTAAAATGTATACATCCAAATATTCATGAAAAAAATTGACATTTTTTTGACTCTCTAACTCGAAAAAAACTGAACCGTCAAGAAGTCGATGCAAATTTCAGACACTTCAGTACACAGAACTGAAAACCTTCAATGGAACTGCAATAAATTTTAAACTCTACTCTATTTACTACGTAATAAATACATTACATCAAACACTTTAGCTGAACTTGTAAGATGAAAATAAATTCAAAGTTCTGAAAAACTCTTAAAATGTTGGTAAAACTGTGCATTCTAACAAATAGAACGCTGAAATTTTTATTACCTTTAAATAGCAGATCGTCCAATCGCTTCAGGATTATCACAGGTTCGACACCTCAAGCACGCCACAATGCTTAGGCTCTACAGTAAACAAAATACAAAATTTCAGCCAGATTTAAACAAACTTTATATTTTAAGTGTGTCGGTGAAATTGCTGATGAATCACATGCTGCAACAGGTCTGTAGATAAATAAGAGTATAATTTGAAGAATTGCATAATTAACAAAGTTTAACGGACTAATTAAGGCGGATATGTATAGTTTAGACAAGCATTGCTTTGCACAAACTCAATTTTCAGGTAGAATGTATTTACGGCCGAAACAAACATACCTTTAATACTCAATGTTTTTTGCTGTAACAATGCTTTAAAACTAAGGTTGGGATGCACACTCTCTGATGGCGGTCAATAAACCAGTTTATTAACCGATTCCAGTTTTATTATTGGTTTAGAAATTGGAATCAGTCAATAAAACTGGTTTTTGATTATCATTAGAGAGTCTGCATCCCGGCCTAGATGAAACAAGATTAAGTGTTCCCGGTTATGAAATGCTTCTTATAATATCAACAAATCTGTGTCAATCCTGGTCTCTGTAGTAAAGAAAAAACAAAAACAATAAACTTTGCTGATTTTAAAGGCTGTTAAAGTGTACTATTTAATAGTTCTAACCAATCAAATTCTGCAACAGCATTGCTGGTCTTCATAAATATATAAATTGCATAAATTTGAAACGAGACATTCAATTTACATTGCTCAGAGGGCAAGCGGCATTCTAATTGCAATTAATTTATACCACCTAATCAAGCATTATGTATATTATTTACTCAAATACAAGTACTACATAACAAATTGCGTTCAAATGAATAAAAAAAAATGTTTTCTTATTTTTTACTTCGTCGGTTTTGAAATGAAATCAATTTGCCAATCAGTACTTTTTCTAGAAATACTAGGAAACTAAACCTTGAACTGAATTGCATGGAGTTTTAAAAGCTATTATAAACTGACCCTGCAATTATTAAATTCGATTCTGCAACTGTAAAACTGGCTTTCTCAGTTGAAAATCAGTAACCATACTACAGTGTATATGTGACTAACATCTAAAAGATCTTTCTTTTCCCTTGCACCCTTATATATTCTACTGTACATCCGTATTAAAATGAACAAAATATTTTAAGCTATTTAAATAAACTTAATCTGCTTGTCAAAGTCATTTGTGGGCACTGCAGTACACAAAACATTCAGCAAAACTCAACTAAGCTCAAATGCTATTCAAGTTACTAACGCATTCAAAAAGTGCATTTACAGTCTGTATTTAATAACTGTGGACTTAACTGAAAATTTTAGTATAACCAAAATACTTATAAAAATAAATGCAAAGAATTTTATGAATCACCTTACAGCGTAAAATCTTCTAATCACCATTAGGATATAAAAAGCTACCATTCCACAAGCACACCAGACATTGCGTCGTCGTGAGCGCAGCACAAAATAACTAGATTCTACACCTAGGCTGCATTCGTAAACCCCAAACGAGTTACACTTGTGCAACGAGTTTCCATTCTAAGGTGTTCGTAAAGGAAACTGAGTGCATTCAGTTTATAAACTAGAGCGTGTGTATAAAAAACTGAGTGCGGTTAGTTTCAAACTACATAAACTAAGCACGGAGCAGGTTCATCCAGTTGTTGAGAGGACACACTTGCTGCACGTTGTTGTTGTTTTGAAATGGCGTCCGTTGTTATTGAAAAGTAGGTTGTTATGAAAAGTATTTTACGTTTCCTGAAGCTGCAAATATTATTTTTTGGAGGTGGATATTCATGCATACGTTAGAGACTGCAGCGAAGGTACATAATATTTCAAGGGTAATCATTTTCTTGTATTTTTCATTTTAGTAAATCAAAAATGCATATTTGAGTGTTGAGATTGAAGTTGATTTAAACCGTTATTAGCGAAATTTGAACTTCTCTTGTAAATACTTTTGAAAATTGCCAGTTTAATTTGAAATTTCTAAATTTTGATATGTACACTTCAATTATGGCCACTCGTGTTTCAATAATCTTGTTGATTTTATATTGAGTATGTACTAAAAATACTTCTCAGCAAAAATAAAAACAGACGGGAATTGTAAACAAACATGTCTCCTAGACGACGAATCTAAATGAACTGAAGTTGTTTGTAAAGGCAAAATAAACTGATAGGCACTGATAGCACTAAACGCACGCATTCCAGTCTTCTTACGAAAACTCGTAGAACGAGTTTGCTATTTACGAATGCACCCTTACTACAAGTTTGGCACTAGGAGACCGGAGGCTTGGAGGTTAAGGGCCTGTCCTACTTCCACGTCAGTCGCCTAAGCGTACGGTCGTTGCTTCGAGTCCCGCTCATTCACTGGGTGTTCAAATTGCCTTCTTAAACTTCCACTGTGTTCCCCACTTTACTCGACGAGGATTTATAAGCAGCTTTTCAAAACCAAGCCCATAAGTCCAAAAATAAGTGTTCCAAATACATCAGGAAAACGTTTGCCATTAAACTGGGCGACGTTTAGCGATAGTTCTTAAAAAAAATTCTACCGTAAAATACCGCAAAAGATGCCCCACAATCTTCAAGGAAAATTGTGATCGCGCGTGGGTAGCCAAGTTTCAAGGATGGCGCAGAGCGGAGTCTCAGCGGCGTGGAACGGCCAGTATGTATCCACCTTAAGGGGGAGCGTTTATTCGATATTTTAAGAGCATACCAAATGCACAAAAAAAGCAGAGGTTGCGTTTATTAGAGGAGGGGCGCTTTTGCAGTAAATATTCGAATAGTGGAGTCACAAATACTAGTCGAATAGTGAAATCGTGACTACTATTCGAAAATTGATAATCGCAAATAGTCACTCGTCGATTAATCGATTATCGATTCTATTCGAATAGTAGCAATCGATTACAGAATTCATTCAATACATTCGAATGGCACATTACCAATTTCATAACGTTTCTAGACCACTGATTTTTTTGAAAGTTTTCTTTTGTTGTGGTTGAACCTGAATTGGGCAGAGTCAGTGAATCAGTGAGTCGGGGATAAGCGTAATTATATTATAGGATTACATGACTGTCTACAGAATCGTTTATTTATCATTGGACTCGCTGATTCGCCGTTGTGTGTTTTATGCAAGGAGGTTCAACAAATGGAGAAGCCCATGTTCCCCGTTTTTGAAGCCAAAAACCACGCCCCCTCATCCGCCAAAGCATTGGATACCGTCTTTGGAAAACATGTAAATTTATATATTTGAAATTATACAATAAAAAATAAATTAATACCTGTAAAAAACTTTCCATAAACTTAAAATGGATAAACAAATTGGTTACCCAGCTAGAAAAAGTCTGCACTTTTTTTGCAAAAAAGTATAGATTGTGCACAATTTGTGCATAAAAAGTAGATATTTTTGATTATTTTGAAAGTATACACTTTTTGTGCAAATTATATGCAGTTTTTATGCATACTAAAATGTGCATATTCTATATTGCCTAAAACTGTGCACAAAAAGTGTATACTTTTCAAAGTATTAACTTTATATGTACATTTTTTGCACAAAAAGTGCAAACATTTTCTAGCTGGGATTTAAGCTGTTTGAAACAATTTTCGCAAAATCTCAAAATCTAATCCAAATAATAAGAAACTCTAGGGACTTTTTCCAGGGTACGGCCCTGTCTAGGGACATTGTTTAAGTTGTATGACCACCTATCGCGTCGCTAAATTTTGCGAACAAAAATTTATCCAGTTTGGAACGATTTTTAGAAGCATCTCAAAATCTAATCAAAAAAATTTCCTTTTTAATCTGACACCTATAGCTTAAATTGAGTGATCCTCTATCATGTCACCAAATTTCATTTCTTTTCCTTTAGTCGTTCATACCTGATCTGCGAACAAAAATGTGCGCACTTTGAAACAATTTTTGGAAATTCTCAAAATCTAATGAATTTTTTAAAAATATAGTTCAAGATGAGTGACCACCTATCATGTCACCCAATTTTATTTCATTCGCTTCAGTCAGTTTTAGGTGATGTGCGAATAAAAAAAGCGTCACGCACAGAATGACTGAACGACAGACGGACAAACTTTTTTTTTGACGGTCGTGCTCGGGTTCCAAAAGCTTAAAATGCATAGAAATCGCTTTTTTTTTAATTTTGAGAAGTGTACTGCTAAAGTCTAGTTTTATTTATTTAAATACATAATTGTTCCAATTCCGAACTTGAAACAACAATCACTTCAAACTTAAGACACATCATTCTGCGTCAACTCCAGTCTAGTGGTTAGAATGCTCGCCTACCAAACCTTGGTTCCTCGGTTCGAACCCAATCCTCGGAAGATTGAAGAATGGAGCAAGTTCTTATGTATGATTATAGATGGCAGCACTAAAATGGAAAGAAAGGACGAAAAAGTGGTTCGTTAAAATCAACCGACCACGCCCTCAACATTTTTCCGTCTAAGTGCACAATTTAGTTTGCACTTTTTATGCACAAGCAGAGGTGCCAAATTCGCTCGAATATTATACTCTTTTTCTTTACACTTCCTGTGAATACTTTTTCTAGCTGGGTAGTAACTCTTAAATTAATTTTATAAACAATTTCCGGAATTCGTTTTTCAATGTATATCTGTGCGTTTTTCAATCTTTTGGGGGAATAAGGGGGCGTGGCACAGGCTTCACTTTCCTAGCACTGCGTAGCGCAACATTGGCAACTCCATTAGTTAAACCTCCTTCGTTTTATGTGATAGTGGACGGGCAATGACGGCAGAACATTTGGACGAGTGAAGCACTGACAGATTTTTCTTGTAGATTTCAGTGCTATTGGCAGGGTAGGAGTTTAATGGCCTAGCGGCCAATGTAACTGGCATTCAACAAATAAATAATAAATATTATAGGATTACAGACGAAAGATTTCCTGCTTAATGATTCTAAGAAACTTCATTACCAACAACCATCAAAGATGACGAACCGCATTTATGCACATCCAAAAGAATATGATATTCGAAAACACGGGGAAAAATACAGAAGTAAAGACGAGTAAATGTAGCAAATAATCCCAGATTAGTTCGTTTTCCTTGAGCCAGTTAATGCAGATAGTATTAGACATCATATCTTAATTTCGTGACACCGCACTCTAAATAACACTCGGATATATTTAGAATGCAATGCTGCAAAAGTTGCTCGATATTATACGGTGTTGTTAGAACTGTCAATGTAGCAAGAGATTTTAAATTGCAGTTACTGAATTTAGAATTTTACAAAAAGTTCAGAATCTTTCACAGATTACGTTGAATTACTTTAAAGTTCGACTTTATGCGAATAAACGGCTTGTATTTTTGCCAGGAGAGAACAGCTTACGTCACCCGTTGTAGAATATGGAAATTTTGTATTCTGGAATACCATAACATCTAGTTGTGCACCTCCTGTTTTCATTCTACTTGAAAGTTATTTTCAGTCCACTTGAGTTTCGTGGCAGGGACAGCCAAAGTACTCTCAATACGTTAAAGTCCATTTCACCAGCACTCGACAATCTTCGCGACTTTTCAGGTAAACGGCACAGACTTGACTCCAGAAAAAAGTTTTTAAGACTGGACAAAAGCAGACGATATTTTTTATATTAAGCGGGAAATTGCAAATCCATCATGAAATATTCTACTATATTACTTTCACATGAAACAAGTTGGGTGAGTTGCTTTGAAAAGTCTGTAGAATTTAACAAACTTAGGAGAAAAAGTCATACGGTGGGCATATCAGATTTCGTTATTTTTAATACACTGCTGGCCACCCAAATTGCAACACCAAGAAAAACAAGAGATATCACAACAAAATTTATTGTGTAGATAACATGTTGACCAAGTAACAAATGATTAAATTTACAGCATTCTATGAAGCGTGGTTCCTGCCAAAATCAGTACCCAGAGTAGCCGCCGTTGTTGGAGATCACAGCTGCCACACGCCTCGGCATTGATTCAAAGAGACTTTGAATGTGTTCTTGGGGTACAGCAGACCAAGCAGCTTCCACACGTTGCCAAAGTTGATCTGGTGTGACAGCTGGGGATGAACTCTGGGTCAGTCGTTGAGCAACCATGGACCACATGTTTTCTATCGGCGAAAGATCCGGAGAGCGCGCCGGCCAGGGAAGCAATTCAGTCTGGTGATTGACGAAGAACCCTTGGACAATGCGTGCCACGTGTGGCCGTGCATTATCCTGCTGAAATATGGCTGTTGGCAAGCCCTGAAGGTAAGAAAGGACAACTGGCTCCAACACCTCGGAGATGTAGCGCTGGCTGGTTAAAGTACCGGCAATGCGTACTAGAGGAGTGCGAGAGAGATATCCGATACCGCCCCATACCATAATACCCGGTGCAGGACCAGTGTGACGGTGCATAATGCAGCTGTTCAGCATCCTCTCTCCACGGTGTCTCCAGACTCGAATCCGACCGTCGTGGTGTTGCATACAGAAGCGTGACTCGTCAGTAAAGAGAATTTCATTCCATTCTGTCGTCCACATCCTTCTTTCATCGCACCATTGGCGGCGGAGACGTCTGTGGTTCCGCGTCAGAGGTAGACAAAGCAACGGACGTCTTGCGGACAGACCATTCTGCTGTAAACGACGTCGAATGGTACGCGCAGACACTGGATGATGCGTTACAGACTGAATCTGCTGTGATATGGTTCGTGATGTGACTGAGCGGTCCGTCACTGCCATGCGTACAATCTGCCTGTCATCACGTGACGTGGTGCACTGAGGTCGATCACGTCTGTCCGTCGTACCCTCCTGCACCCAACGATCACATATCCGCATCACAGTTGTTTGGTTTCGTCCAATACGACGACCGATTTCCCTGAAAGATAACCCACAATCTCGGTATGCCACTATCCTTCCTCTGTCAAACTCGGATACTTGATCAAAAGATGATCGTTGTTTCCTACGAGGCATAATTTATCGTTTTTTTGAAAAAAAAGCAAGAAAAACACAATTGCTGTACTTGAAACCGTCGAAATCTCCAAGCCTTAATTAGCGCTTTGAGGTGGCGCCACAGGCGCGCTTGATGTGCGTCTGCGCTGAAATTCTAATCATTTGCATATCTCACCTCAGCTAATGCATGTTGTAAATTTCATATTATTTGCATGCTTCCTTCAGGGTGTTGCATTTACGATGGCCAGCAGTGTATAAATAAATTATTTCTATCGAACAAAAAGGAATCTTGCATAACTCTAGCACATATTTATTTTCTGGGACATTTCAGCTTTGGACGAGAATCGTTTCTTCTGATGATTCTCTGAAATGACATTTTCGATGAGCATCCCAAAATGGCGAATCGCATTTGCACACATCGAAGGGATTACGGGATTCGAGAACAAGGGGGAAAAAATCGGACCAAGTGACGAGTAAATATAGCAAATTAATCCCTGCTCAGTTCGCTTTCCCCTAAGCCACTTAATGCAGATATACACAGCGGGACTCCATTTTTGTTTCATACTGTTACTTCCCTTGCTGGATATTTGTAGTTGCTGAATTGGAACAGTAGATTGCTTTGCTTCTTTCATTTCATTCCACATTATAATTGGGTGGGTATGGCTCCAATGGAATTGTCAATGAGATTTTAAAAAAATGCTTAAATTGATGCTGTCGAAATGACGTAATTTGTGCGGCAGAGTTATCAGTCTCAAGCCTTTTTTCATTGTTACGTTTTTGACTGAAGCAAAAAAAGAAAAAAAAAATTAAACACTTTCTTATTTTAAATACGAACTAAAGTGCTGTGTGTTCAAAGCTGTCATAATCCACGCTTTCCCTATTTCTCTTCCTTATTCCATTCAGTTGGAAAGTATATCATTATTTATGAGTGTGCTGTGCGGCACAGCCGGCTGTCGTCAAAAAAGGGTCTCTAGATCTGTGGCACGTGATGAACGTTTCGATCGTCCGCCATCTTGCTGGTAGTTAAGTCGAGCGATGGCAACGGCTGCCCTTTTTCTCAGCATTGGGAAAGGGTTGCTCCTCAAAGGGTTAAATTGCTTAAGATTGAACAAGTGTAAAGTAATCTTTATTTAAGGGAAGAGAGAGAAAAAAAAATGAAGTGAATGTTATCAAATACAGCTAAGGACCCTCCCGATTAAACAAACTTTAAAATAAAACAAACTGCATCAGAATCGGCTCATCCGTTTGGGAACTATTATGCCACAGATACGTCAGACTTGTGGGAGAAAAAATACTCATTTATGATCTTAAAATGAAAAATTAATCAAACTAAATACTCAATCTATAAAAATTTAGGGCATCCTCAAAATCGGAGGTCTTGGGCACGTGCCCCGCTTGCTCCTGCGATAATCAGGGCCTGGACTGTATACAGGGTGAATCTAAACTCTTGGGAAAAACTTTAAGGGGTGATGGAGCACATAATAAAGAATCAGAATCCCATAGCAATGTGGGGTCAAAAACACAGTTTTCACTTACCTGGTAATAATCACTTTCTGAAAAGTATTGAAGTGTTCGTCTCATTTCTTAACTAAGTTTCATAAATAATAGGCTCGTCTCCAAAAATGTCATCCATGAAATAAAATAGAATTTTTAAACTATGAATTTTAGTCTGTTTTCGGAGAAAAATACATTAGTTTCGGACGAACAAGGGTCAGAAAGTGCTCTGTTGTTTCAGCACTTTTTCCAAAGTGATTACTAACAGCTACGTGAAGACGATGTTGCCGACCCCATGTTGCTATGCGATTCTGATTCCTTATTATGTGCCCTACCACCTCTTAAAGTTTTGTCCAAGAGTTTAGATTCACCCTGTATATAATAACATTACCTATGCATATATATACACACTCACACTTTTTTCAATAATCGAAATTTTATATGGCAGCATTTCATTTTAAAATTTATTTATTTTTTAATTAATTATTATTATTATTTATTTATTTATTTATGTGTATGTGTGTGTGTGTGTGTGTGTGTGTTTGTGTATGAAACAATTCTAACACCGAAAGATATCTCGAGAACAAAAGACCTTGCTACGATAGATACATACATTTTTAACTTAACTTTAAAAGAAAACAGTCATTTACATATATCCATTATCTTATATCCTTTACAGAAAATTACCCGTCTCTTTCTTCAGCTTAAAACTTTCAGGAAATTGTCCGGTGTTTTTTCTTTTCGTTGTTTATGGAAGTAAAACTGCACATGGGGAAACAGGGAAATTTTCTGCATTGCACGTAATCTTCACCTCGGGGTGTAATATTTCAGCGAGTGACGCACGTCTCTCGTTTTTACAGTGAAGAATTCATACTTTGCATGACATAAAAGACAAGCGATAAAATTTTAGGAAAAGAGGACTCAGGTGCAAAAAGAATAAAGTGAGAAGTTCGCTTCTTCCTCTTGTTTTAAAACAAACAAGGTGGATACTTTTTCAGTGTATATTTTGAAATGATTTATCAATGTATGTATTTTTTAAATATTTATATTTTCATACATACAGTTTTTAAAATGCTTTAAAAATGCAAAATGTGATTAACTGGCATTTGTACGCACTTCTATGATTAATGAAAATGAATTCGACATATTTGTATAGGTGGTCATATGACTGTTTGTAGGGGAGGGGGCGAGTCAGGGGTCCTGCCCCAGAAGTATATTATACTAGAAGTCAAAGTTATGGAGGTAATTACAACGGGCGCTAAAAAAACATTGAATAAATGGGTCTACACTTAATATATTTAATCTTCGTCCATCTAAAAAATAAATAACTTCATATTCAGTTTTTATTATATACCTAAATCGAATTTCATGCTCTTCTGGAAACGTGCGGAAACTTTTTGCTTTCGAACAATTTCGTTTTGACAGGCTAAAACAAGGTAACACAGTACTTTTCAGTATATGTTTTGAAATAATTTCTCAACTTAATGCATTTTTTTTTCATTTTTACTTTCCGAACATGCACCATTTAAGGAATGTATTGCAATCATAAAAAAATTCGACTTCGAGATTTTGGTGTACTGACACGTTTTGAGGTCTTCTCAATTCTTTTATGCTATTTTCACGAGATGTATGTATGTATGTGCGTGTGTGTATGTGAGTGAACACGATAGCTCCTAAAAGGGGCATTCGATTGAGCTCAAATTTCGTATATCTCTTATAAACCAACGTCGCAAGACCGGTATTGATTTCGATGTGTATAGGACTTATAGTTTTTCTACAGGGCTACGGCAAGGATTTCTTTTACATTATGGTATACGGGGAGAAATTCTTGAAAGTGCGCTAGCGTTTAAATGGTGCATTCAATTGAGCTTCGATCTGGTACATATGCTTGAATTATTCATCGATTAAAATTTATTTAAATGCTTGGTAATGATCTTAATCGTAAGTGTTCGGAAAGTCGAGTGGAGTCACTCCAGATTTTTCCTTTTAAAACTGCTGAAATGTGCGAAATGTGATTCGCACATGTTGTAATAGTTTGTACATTTTAGCACAGCCATATAGTTAATTAATACCGAACAACTTATTTTTAATACAAATTAATTCCATATTTCATTAGATCTTCTAAGATAAGAATTTCAATAACGCCGATTTTCTTAAATCAGTCATTATGTAAACATGTTAATTATTTTTGCCGGAAAATTAAACAACTCTAAGAGCTTCTCTTAATAATAATGCGTATAAATATCACATAAAATAGCTGAGAGAGGAATACCCATAGCAAGACCCTCGGTTTGTTTATGGAATGAACCTTTAAAAATGAAAGCAGTTTGTTTAACACAATCGCTTACTAAAGATATAAGCTCCTTAATCTCAATAAAAGAATAATGAAATTCGCGTAAACGTTTTTCCAAACAGTCAATCGCACCTTGGATAGGAACATTAGTAAATAAAGAAAGGGCTTTAATTTATGGATGCCGCCCACGCGGTGTAGTGGCTTAAGAACTCTTCAATCACGCCTTGGGTCCGGGTTCGATTCCCGCCTTGGTTGCGTGGTGGTATTAAGGCCAATTAGCTATACGTGGGTTCTAGGCCGGGAGGGGAGGGGTATCCTACGTTGGGGTCTTTTTAAGGAATTCTAACCCTTATTTACGCTAAGTTTCGGGGGAAAACTCCGAACAGTTAGGGCGGCGGACGCGACCTAGTTTTGAACCAGGCACCTTCCTTCTTCTAGTTCAGAGCACCATGCCCTCGGTCACTGGTGGGGCAATCCCGGCTTGGGCATGGATGTTAATTTGTCCGTCCCTTCTAAGGAGGTAACGTTGGTCGCCCACTGAGTGCCCCCATAATAAAATGGTCACAACACGGACAGCTGTAGTGGACAATGCATAATCGGCAAGTGCCCGCCCGTTAAAAAAGATTTTTTGGATAAATTTCAAAAAAAAATTTTTTAATGTTACCAATTTATGCCTGCAAATACATTTAAGAAAGCCGACATGTCCCTGAAAAAAATGTAACGAAAAGTGGGATATCGGAAAAAAACAAACGCAATACGCCAAAAAAAGTTTTTAAAAAATTCACCGAAGCGAATTCATGCATGCACTAATCTGTTGATAATGCAACAGACTGAATGTTAAGGTCGTAAGTTAGAAACTTTAAAATTTGTGGCCGGAGGAGTTCAGGCTATAGACAATTTTCCCAAAATTCATTCGATTTTCCGAAAGCAAAAAAGAAACGCTGTAAAACAAACAAAAAAAAAACCGTTTACTTAAAAACCAAAGGTATACGATACTCACAGCTGTCTGGCCTCACCATGGTTATGCCTCTGAAAATGGTAGATGGCCGAAATGTGGTGGTCCCGGGTTCTGGTCCCATCGCCCAGCTGTCGATCTAACGGCCTGGCATGGATGTTAATTAGTCCGTCCATTCTAAGGAGATAACGCTGTTCGCCCACTGAGTGCCCCCATAATAAAATGATCATAACACCTTCGGACAGCTGTAGTGGACAGTGCCTAATCGGTTTTCTCCGCATGTAACGTGAATACGCGTTAGAACCCCTTAGTAAGTCCTTGGCTTATCGCCTTAGAGTAGCGTTGCCATAATCACACAAACAAACAAACTCACAGCTGTCCAAGCTGACTGACACAATGTTTAACTACTTAAATTTCATGCGTTCTTGAAAATTTTTATAAGTAACTAGCTGAAGTACCCGTTCTTCGCACGGGAATGAATGGACTTTTTGATATTGCGATTTGTGGTGATTACTATTCATTGTAATAAAGAGATATAGCAAAAGGGATATCGCATTATATTGTGTTCAATAACCATGCATACCGAATTTCAAGGCAATCGTTTGTACGGCGCAGAAGGCCATGCGGCGTAGCGCAATCTATTGGCGAGTTTTAGCAAAACGGATACGGCGAAAATATTCTTCGCATTCAGATATCGATGAATACGAAATTTCAGGACGATCGGCTGGACAGCCCTGAAGTTCATGTGTTGACGCGAAATCTAACGCGAAACTCTTCCCCGTGTTCAAATGTCTATGTATACCTATTTTCATAGCGATCAGTTGCACAGTCAAGAAGTGATACACTGCAGCGCCATCTAGTGGTTAATTAAAGTAATGATTTGCTACAGTGCCGTCAAGTGGCGAGTTATAGCAAAACGAATAACGCCAAAATATTCTCATTGTTCAAATAGCTATGTATACTGATTTTCATAGCGACCGTTTGAATGGTCAAGAATTTGGCCTGCTGCAGCGTCATCTAGTGGCGAGTTAAAATAATAATGCATTGCAGTGCCATCTAGTGGTGAGTAACATCAAAAGGAACACAGTCAGAATATATTCTACGTGCTGAAATGTGTAAGTATAAGAAATTTTATGCCGATCGGTCGAACGGTATAGAAGTTGATGCGTTGCAGCGCCATTTAGCGGCAAGTTACAGCAAAATGGATACTGAAAAATATTCTCCGTGTTCTAATATCCTCGTGTACCAAATTTCATCGAAATCGGTTGGACGATATTCGCATAGTAAACGGCTAAACGGAATAGAATTTGACGTTCTACTGCGCCACCTGGTGGCAAGTTAGAATAGCATAAAAAGCTTCTCCATAATAAAATACTTAGGTGAACCAAATTTCATGGTGCAACGGTGCTCAACGGTGCTGGAGTTTTTCAACCTCATACACACATACCAACATTCATTTTTATCTATAACCAGTGTCATTATATATCCCAGTCTCAAATAAAATCCAGTTTCAAATCTAAGCCTCGCCAAAGTGCCAACATACGCCATTTTGCAAGCGTTTTTTCAGGAAATCATTCGAAGCATTGACTTAGCAGCAATCACAAGCCTTTATTTGAAAAGTGGAATCCCATAATACAGCCGAATTTTTTAAAATTATCAACTATAACGTGTTTTATTCATCGTTACTCCGATGTACTAAATGAGAAGATTTCAATTTTCTGAAATTTGGCGGAATTCCCCCAACTTAAATCAATGTACTCATTTGGCGAGAATTCTGGAGATAGATCGCTTGAAATCCTTTAAGAACAACTGCATTATTTCTTCACGGATCATTAAAATTTAACGCTGTATTCTAATAAAACCTCTGCACTTGTTTTCAAAAATCTATTTCCTTAAGCTTTCAATAAATTGCGCCAAGCCGAAATCTGTGCAAACCGCTAGAACTCACTTTCTCAAAATCGGCATTTGAGCCATTTTATTTTTTCGCCAAACTAAAAAAAATTAACTATTAGCCTCGGAAATCTTCAATTCTTATTGTTTTGCGTATAAAACATTTCATTCCTGCTCCGATTTCCCATGCACACGATATTATAATTTTTTAAAAAATAACCTTACGAATATAAACTAACAAAAAAAAATCATTATTATTCTTTTATTTTTACTTTGAGAATTTAAAACATTTTATTCGGCAAAATCGCCATACATGGCAACCACGATTCTTATTTCACACTTTTTTCACTACAGGGGTTACAATTACGCAAAGCTTTTTGCGTGGAGAACATAAAAAATCTCTTAAATTCCGGGAACGGGTGGACTTTCAAAGTTTTAAAGTGGACTACAATTTATTCTATATTAGCTGCTAACCGCGACTTCGTCCGCGTCGGCTTTAGAGTTAGGTCCCAAAAGAAATGAAGCATGTGTGAATAACACATATGTTTGCGACAAAAGAAACTGCATTTAAATATTATTTGCTTTTTACTTATTTTATATGAAGTATAATGCGTGGTAGTATACTTCATTTAAAATAAGAGAGTAAGGAGAGTTACTAAATTTAGATTTTTTTCAGGCATTTGGCGAATACATTTACGACAGTATTTGCTAACTGTTTTTGTTGTTCTTGTGAAAGAAATGTTTATGCTATAGCATGAATTTTAGCCTACGTAATGAGGAATAGTGCAGCTTTTTCTTAGCGAAAAAGTTTTAGAATCGGTTCTATAGTTACAGAGATACCCAGAGAGCGTAATGTATTATAATTATTTTGAGTGTTCCTGTAAAGGAACTATTTGCCCTACATGCATGAATTTTAGCCTATAATACTCAAGAATAGTGTAGCTTACTATCAGTGAAAAAAGTTTTGGAATCGGTTCAGTACTTACAGAGATACACATAGAGTGTAATGTAATTCTTATGAGTATCCCTGTAAAAGAACTATTTGCGATATATGCATAAAAGGTAGCCTATAACACTCAGGGTCCCACCAGTGTCTAAGAAGTTTTACTCTCAAAACTGGAAGGCTGAAAGTGCCAGGTTCAACCCCTGGTCGAGCCTGTCGACCTAGCCGCTCGCAGTTTTTCGCGGTTTTCTCCAAAACCTCGCGTAAATACGGGCTAGGATCCCTTAGAAAGTTCCCTACAGAGGAATAACCCATATAGGCCTAGGACCCTAGTGCAGTCAATCGGTCTTAATCCCCAAACAAACAAACAGTAATACTCAGGAATAGTGTAACTAAGTTTTAAATTCGGTTTAGTAGCTATAATTCCATAGAGCGCAATACATTAAAATTATTTTGAAAGTTTTTGTAAAAGAATTATTTATGCTTATATGCTTGAAAGGTTGCCTGAATGTTAATCCAGGGCATAAGCTATCTTCATTACGAATTTTTCCAAATCCGTTCAGCAATTTGTGTGTGATTCAGTCAAAAACATCTAAACACACAAACGTACACATTTTTTAATGACTATGTCATTTTATCTCTCAATACCCTTATTGAAAAATGTGTCCCAAAAATGCGACATAATAAAGCGACATAAAAAAGCGATATAATTTTACATGTATTTAAATACTATTAGTTCACAACAGCTTTAATATCGAGATTAAAGCAATCTTTAGTCTCGATATTATTACACTATTTCGTAAGCTGTAGAATATGCTCCACATGTATTTTTTACATATACTAGCTGAAGTACCCGTTCTTCGCACGGGAATGAATGGACTTTTTGATATTACGATTTGTGGTGATTACTATTTATTGTAATAAAGAGCTATAGCAAAATGGATATCGCTTTATATTGTGTTCAATAACCATGCATACCGAATTTCAAGGCAATCGTTTGTACGGTGCAGAAGGTCATGCGGCGTAGCGCAATCTAGTGGCGAGTTTTAGCAAAACGGATACGGCTGAAATATTCTTCGCATTCAGATATCGATGAATACGAAATTTCAGGACGATCGGCTGGACAGCCCTGTGAAGTTCATGTGTTGACGCGACATCTAGTAGCAAATTATATAGGAAAATGGATAGCGCCAAACTCTTCCCCGTGTTCAAATATCTATGTATACCTATTTTCATAGCGATTAGTTGCACAGTCAAGAAGTGATGCACTGCAGCGCGATCTAGTGGTTAATTAAAGTAATGATTTGCTACAGTGCCGTCAAGTGGCGAGTTATAGCAAAATGGATAACGCCAAAATATTCTCATTGTTCAAATAGCTATGTATACTGATTTTCATAGCGACCGTTTGAATGGTCAAGAATTTGGCCTGCTGCAGCGTCATCTAGTGGAGAGTTAAAATAATAGTGCATTGCAGTGCCATCTAGTGGTGAGTAACATCAAAAGGAACACAGAATATATTCTTCGTGCTGAAATGTGGAAGTATAAGAAATTTTATGCTGGTCAGTCGAACGGTGTCGAAGTTGATGCGTTGCAGCGCCATTTAGCGGCAAGTTACAGCAAAATGGATAGTGAAAAATATTCTCCGTGTTCTAATATCCGCGTGTACCAAATTTCATCGAAATCGGTTGGACGATATTCGCATAGTAAACGGCTAAACGGAATAGAATTCGACGTTCTGCTGCGCCACCTATGGCAAGTTAGAGGAAAACGGATAGCATAAAAAGCTTCTCCATGATAAAAGACTTAGGTGAACCAAATTTCATGGTGCAACGGTGCTAGAGTTTTTCAACCTCATACCACGTACCAACATTCATTTTTATCTATAACCAGGGTCATTATATATCTCAGTCTCAAATAAAATCCAGTTTCAAATCTAAGCCTCGCCAAAGTGCCAACATACGCCATTGTGCAAGCGTTTTTTCAGGAAATCATTCGAAGCATTGACTTAGCAGCAATCAATATGGGAAATGGTTCGACCGCGAAAAAGTACAGCACGCCTTTATTTCAAAAGTGGAATCCCTTAATACAGCCGAAATTTTTAAAATTATCAACTATAACGTGTTTTATTCATCGTTACTCCGATGTAGTAAATGAGAAGATTTCAATTTTCTGAAATTTGGCGGAATTCCCCCAACTTAAATCAATTTACTCAATTGGCGAGAATTCTGAAGTTAGATCGCTTGAAATCCCTTAATAACTGCATTATTTCTTCACGGATCATTAAAATTTAACGCTGTATTCTAATAAAACCTTTGCACTTATTTTCAAAAATCTATTTCCTTAAGCTCTCAATAAATTGCGCCAAGCCGAAATCTATGCAAACCGCTAGAACTCACTTTCTCAAAATCGGCATTTGAGGTATTTTATTTTTTCGCCAAACTAAAAAAAATTACTTATTAGCCTCGGAAATCTTCAATTTTTATTGTTTTGCGTATAAAACATTTCATTCCTGCTCCGATTTCCCATGCACACGATATTATAATTTAAAAAAAAAAATAGCCGTACGAATATAAACTAACAAAAAAAACTCATTATTATTTTTTTATTTTTACTTTGAGAATTTAAAACATCTTATTCGGCAAAATCGCCAGACATGGCAACCACGATCCTTATTTCACACTTTTTTAACTACAGGGGTTACAATTACGGAAAGCTTTTTGCGTGGAGAGCATAAAAAATCTCTTAAATTCCGGGAACGGGTGGACTTTCAAAGTTTTAAAGTGGACTACGATTTATTCTATATTATTTTACATATCTCTGCAAAATTTCAGGCTGATATGTCCATTTTTGTGGATTTGTATATAACTCAAATCCACAAACAAACAAACAAACAAACAGAATTTCATTTTTATTTATAAGATTCAAATATTATTAGTTCACAACAGCTTTAATCTATTGTTACACTATTTCGTAAGCTGTAGAATATGCACCACATGTATTTTTCTATAAATAGGTTACACTCATAAAAATTTCAACATAGGGTTACCAGGCGAAATACTCGAAAGATGAGCGATAAAATGCCAAGTTAATTAATATAGTTTTAATATGGCAATAATAAAACTAAAAAATTAGGGGGGTTCAGGGGGATCCCCCCCTGACGAGGCTTGAACAGCCGAGTTTTTATATTATTGGTAGGATTTGGAAATTTATGAGTTTAAGAAACACATTTGGACTTTTCTTTCTAATGCTTTTTAATTTGGCGTAAAATCAACATAATTTCCATACCATTTCATGTTTTTCAAGTGCATGTTTATCTGAAAATAGAATTTCAGCTTTATTTCAAAAGCATAAATCATTTTGTGCGGGCGATAAAACGGTTTTAATTAATAATTAGAAAAGTATTTAAAATTTCAACATTCTGAGCCTCAGGTGCACAGTCATGGGCTTCTATGCTCAAATTTTCAAAGCTCTGCTTTCTGTAGATTTGTCTGGAGAACATTCATTTTTATTATTATTGATAGATAGATTTGGCATAAAACTGGCATAAGTTCCGTGGAATTTAATGTTTTTCAGATGCACGCACGCGCTTCTTTATTGAAGCAATAGCATTCTTGTTAGTTCAAAACATGAATCATTTGATTGATACGGGCGAAACTCGCCAAGCATGGCAATGTAAAAACGGTTTTTTAATTAATAATTAAAAAAGTAATTAAAAATCTAAAATTATAATTGGCCTATAACCAACTCCAGGATCCCCTCTATATCTAAACCAAGATGCATCCTAATCGATTCAGCGGTTTAGGCGTGAAAGCGTCATAAACAAACAAACAAACAAACAAACAAACTCACTTTCGCATTTATAATATTAGTTAGGATTATTTAACATATCTGTGCTAAATTTCAGGCCGATAGGTCCATTTTTGTGTATTTGTATACGAATCAAATCCACAAACAAACAAACAAACAGAATTTCATTTTTATTTATAAGATATTTTCCTCAGCTTAATTCTGCTTGTGCGGACGGAGGAATAGCTGAAGAAGAAGGGTCCCTTCGTACCGCCCAAAATAGTTCGAACACATTGGTATGTTTTATTTCTTTGGGTTATTTGCGAAGTTCCTTATCACTTTAACAAGGAGACCTTTGTTAGATAACAAAACTAAACTGCCACCCTGCTTTACCGAAACAGTTTTGTAAAATCGGTACACACAGTATAAAGTTATCGGTGATCATACTGAATAATTGTCGGTTAAAAAAAAAAAAAAATTATTAATATTCCCGTAGAATAGTGACAGGCTTTGGCACTTTCTCGGCAAATGTAAGAAGATATCGCCAATCACAGTTTAGTTTAGGATACATTTTCAACCCCCCAAACTTGGCTAAATACAGACAAAATAGGAACAACCATGACGATTTTTGACTTGCTACTTCATGCAATTCATTGTAAAGAAATCTGAAAAAATTCTCTTCAGAAATACACGGCACACTGCTTTTTGTCCGTCTAAACTTTCAGAAAGGCAAAACAAAAATAAGTACTGCAAGTTTTTCATTTTGTCTACGAACGTAAATACGCGTTTGTTTGTTTTTTTAAGCAAAAGCGAAAATTTCTGCATATACATAATCTTTACCTTAGGGTAAAATAGTTCAGTGAGCGATGCACGCCTTTTCTGTCTCTAACAAAACAACAACAAAAAAAAAAAATCTCACTTTCGAAGACATGAAAGGAAAACAATAGAATTTTTCAGAAAGTCGCGGTCTCAGGTGGAGAAAGAATGAACTGCAAATGTTGCTACCCCGTTTTGAAAACTGCCATCATGGATTATTTGTGTATGCGTATATATATATATATATATATATATATATGTAACATTCGGGGTTACGGGAGTTGTGTCGTGGAACCGGTGGTAAGGTGAGGGTGAGGCATGGATGTTGAGGTGTCCTGGATGGCTCGGGACTCTGAGCCGCTATTGCGGGAGTGCTGTGTAGTCGTGAACCAGAGGGAGAGGCATTCGCGGCGCATTCTCGGCGTGGAGTACTAGGCGAGGCGTTGACGGGCAGAACAGGCGATGCGGCGCGACTGGGTAAAGACTTTGGCTTAGAGCCGACCCCGGCCGCCCGGTGGTTGTAGTCGTAGTCGGGCCAAGCATGGAAGAAATAAGACGGACTCCAAGTACGATTACATGATTTTATTTGACGACTGGGTACATCTTATCTTAGCAGTTGCGTCACGGGGAAGTCTGCTCCTGATCCATTGCAAGTCCTTATAAAAGCTCTGGACGTCATGACACATGACCCCAAACGCGTTGCAACCATTGGCCAAAAGCTATAACTGGGCAGCTGTTTTCCCAGGGTTTGTTATGACTTTCAAGACGCCTATGTGGCTGGCTGCCGGGACCGTCTACAAAGTTACAAAGGAGTTGTAAGGGACCGTGTAGTAATTGTAGTTTTTGCATGCGGATTTCTTTGTCCTAACTGAATTAAACTGCGTAGTTCCAGAAATATGGGATTTTCATAGGCTTTTGACTTGTAATGTTTCATATATATACACTGCTGGCCATCGTAAATGCAACACCCTGAAGGAAGCATGCAAATAATATGAAATTTACAACATGCATTAGCTGAGGTGAGATATGCAAATGATTAGAATTTCAGCGCAGACGCACATCAAGCGCGCCTGTGGCGCCACCTCAAAGCGCTATTTAAGGCTTGGAGATTTCGACGGTTTCAAGTACAGCAATTGTGTTTTTCTTGCTTTTTTTTCAAAAAAACGATAAATTATGCCTCGTAGGAAACAACGATCATCTTTTGATCAAGTATCCGAGTTTGACAGAGGAAGGATAGTGGCATACCGAGATTGTGGGTTATCTTTCAGGGAAATCGGTCGTCGTATTGGACGAAACCAAACAACTGTGATGCGGATATGTGATCGTTGGGTGCAGGAGGGTACGACGGACAGACGTGATCGACCGCATCGACCTCAGTGCACCACGTCACGTGATGACAGGCAGATTGTACGCATGGCAGTGACGGACCGCTCAGTCACATCACGAACCATATCACAGCAGATTCAGTCTGTAACGCATCATCCAGTGTCTGCGCGTACCATTCGACGTCGTTTACAGCAGAATGGTCTGTCCGCAAGACGTCCGTTGCTTTGTCTACCTCTGACGCGGAACCACAGACGTCTCCGCCGCCAATGGTGCGATGAAAGAAGGATGTGGACGACAGAATGGAATGAAATTCTCTTTACTGACGAGTCACGCTTCTGTATGCAACACCACGACGGTCGGATTCGAGTCTGGAGACACCGTGGAGAGAGGATGCTGAACAGCTGCATTATGCACCGTCACACTGGTCCTGCACCGGGTATTATGGTATGGGGCGGTATCGGATATCTCTCTCGCACTCCTCTAGTACGCATTGCCGGTACTTTAACCAGCCAGCGCTACATCTCCGAGGTGTTGGAGCCAGTTGTCCTTTCTTACCTTCAGGGCATGCCAACAGCCATATTTCAGCAGGATAATGCACGGCCACACGTGGCACGCATTGTCCAAGGGTTCTTCGTCAATCACCAGATTGAATTGCTTCCCTGGCCGGCGCGCTCTCCGGATCTTTCGCCGATAGAAAACATGTGGTCCATGGTTGCTCAACGACTGACCCAGAGTTCATCCCCAGCTGTCACACCAGATCAACTTTGGCAACGTGTGGAAGCTGCTTGGTCTGCTGTACCCCAAGAACACATTCAAAGTCTCTTTGAATCAATGCCGAGGCGTGTGGCAGCTGTGATCTCCAACAACGGCGGCTACTCTGGGTACTGATTTTGGCAGGAACCACGCTTCATAGAATGCTGTAAATTTAATCATTTGTTACTTGGTCAACATGTTATCTACACAATAAATTTTGTTGTGATATCTCTTGTTTTTCTTGGTGTTGCAATTTGGGTGGCCAGCAGTGTATATATATATATATTTGTTGGAAGTTATATATGTATATATATATATATATATATTATTATTTGTTATATATGTATATTTTAATTTGTTATCTTATAAATAAAAATGAAATTCTGTTTGTTTGTTTGTTTGTTTGTTTGTTTGTTTATTTGTTTGTTTGTTTGTGGATTTGAGTTGTATACAAATCCCCAAAAATGGACCTATCAGCCTGAAATTTTTCACAGATATGTAAAATAATATAGAATAAATCATAGTCCACTTTAAAACTTTGAAAGTCCACCCGTTCCCGGAATTTAAGAGATTTTTTATGTTCTCCACGCAAAAAGCTTTCCGTAATTGTAACCCCTGTAGTGAAAAATGGTGAAATAAGGATCGTGGTTGCCATGTGTGGCGATTTTGCCGAATAAGATGCTTGAAATTCTCAAAGTAAAAATAAAAGAATAATAATGATTTTTTTTTGTTAGTTTATATTTGTAAAATTATATTTTTTTTAATTATAATATCGTGTGCAATTGTAAATCGGAGCAGGAATGAAATGTTTTATACGCAAAACTATAAGAATTGAAGATTTCCGAGGCTAATATGTTAAAATTTTTTAGTTTGGCGAAAAAATAAAATGGCTCAAATGCCGAGAAAGTGAGTTCTAGCGGTTTGCACAGTTTCTGACTTGGCGCAATTTGCTGAGAGCTTAAGGAAACGGATTTTTGAAAACAAGTGCAAAGGTTTTATTAGAATACAGCGTTAAATTTTAATGATCCGTGCGAAAAGAATGCAGTTATTAAGGGATTTCAAGCGATCTATCTTCAGCATTCTCGCGATTTTGAGGAGGATTCTAACGCTTGGCTCTATTTATCGTAATTTAATCGTCTGCTATTTGGGTTATGAATACACCTGCGTATAAGGTTTTGAAATTTTCATTCAGTTGGAATTGTGCATTTTTCTGAGCAGCTTTTCTGCATCTAATGTATTACATCCAGAAAAAAGGATGTTAGAAATATCAATTTTAATTTTGTTTAATCACACTCATGAATAATGATACACTTTCCAACTTAATGAAAGAAGGAACGAAAATAGGGAAGACCCATGGATTATAACTCTTTTTATATATAGCACTTTAGTGCGTATTTAAAAATCTGAAAGTGTGTCAGATTTTCTATGATTCTAGCGCTTGGCGCAATTTAATGAGAGGGTATTTTTAAAAACAAGCGTAGGTTATCTTATAAATAAAAATGAAATTCTGTTTGTCAATTTGTTGATTTGGGTAGTATACAATTCCACAAAAATGGACCTGTCAGCCTGAAATTTTACACAGATATGTAAAATAATATAGAATAAATGATAGTCCACTTTAAAACTTTGAAACTCCACTTAAAAACGTTTTCCTCCTGAATGGTTCTCTTAATTTCCGTTCCCGGAATTTAAGAGATTTTTTATGTTCTCCACGCAGAAAGCTTTACGTAATATTAACCCCTGTAGTGAAAAAAGTGTGTGAAATAAGCATCTTGGTTGCCATGTGTGGCGATTTTGCCGAATAAAATGTTTTAAATTCTTAAAGTAAAAATAAAAGAATAATAATGATTTTTTTAGTTTATTTTTTTAGGTTATTTTTTTAATTATAATATCGTGTGCGCATAAGAAATGAGAGCAGGAATGAAATGTTTTATACGCAAAACAATGAGGATCGAAGATATCCGAGACTAATATGCAATTTTTTTTAGTTTGGCGAAAAATAAAATGGCTGATAGGCCGATTTTTAGAGAGTGAGTTCTAGCGGTTTGCACAGTTTTAGGCTTTTTGGCGCAATTTACTGAGAGCTTAAGGGAATAGCATTTTTGAAAACAAGTGTATATGTTTTCTTAGAATACAGCATTAAATTTTAACTATCCGTGCAGAAATAATGCAGTTATTAGGGCATTTCAAGCGATGTAGCTTCAGAATTCTCGCCAATTGAGTACATTGATTTAACTTGGGGGAAATCCGCCAAATTTCAGAAAATTGAAATCTTCGCATTTAGTACATCAAGGTAACGATGAATAAAACATGTTATAGTTGATAATTTAAAAAATGTGGCTGTATTAAGGGATTCCACTTTTCAAATAAATGCCTGGCGGTCGAACCATTTCCCATTTTGATTGCTGCTAAGTCAATGCTTCGAATGATTCCCTGAAAAAACTCTTGCAAAATGGCGTATGCTGGCACTTTAGCGAGGCTTAGATTTGAAACTGGATTTTACTTGAGACTGGTATATACGTATAATAAGACTGGTTATAGATAAAAATGAATGTTGGTATGTGTGTAGGAGGTTGAAAAACTCCAGCACCGTTTCACCGATTACCATGAAATTTGGTTCACCTAAGTCTTTTATCATGGAGAAGGTTTTTATGCTATCCGTTTTCCTCTAACTTTTCACTAGGTGGCGCAGCAGAACGTCGAATTATATTCCGTTTAGCCGTTTGCTATGCGAATATCGTCCAACCAATTTCGATGAAATTTGGTACACGCGAATATTAGAACACGGAGAATATTTTTCACTATCCATTTGCTGTAACTTACCGCTAAATAGCGCTGCAACGCATCATTTTCTATACCGTTCGACCGATCGGCATAAAATTTTTTATACTTACACATTTGAGAACGAAGAATATATTCTAACTGCGTTACTTTTGATGTTACTCACCACTAGATGGCACTGTAGCAGGCCAAATTTTTGACCATTCAAACGGTGGCTATGAAAATCAGTATACATAGCTATTTGAACAATGAGAATATTTTGGCGTTATCCATTTTGCTATAACTCGCCACATGACGGCGCTGTAGCAAATCATTACTTTAATTAACCACTAGATGGCCCTGCAGTGTATCACTTCTTGACTGTGCGAATTATCGCTATGAAAATAGGTATACATAGATATTTGAACACGGGGAAGAGTTTGGCACGATCCATTTTCCTATAACTTGACACTAGATGTCGCGTCAACACATGAACTTCAAGACTATTCAGCCGATCGTCATGAAAATTCGTATACATCGATATCTGAATGCGAAGAATATTTTTGCCGTATCCGTTTTGCTAAAACTCGCTACTAGATTGTGCTACGCCGCATCGCCTTCTGCACCGTAAAAACGATTGCCTTGAAATTCAGTATGCATGATTATTGAACACAATATAACGCGATATCCATTTTGCTATATCTCTTTATTACAATAAATAGTAATCACAACAAATATTAAAATCAAAAAGTCCATTCATTCCCGTGCGAAGAACGGGTACTTCAGCTAGTATATATATATATTTTATTTGGAATTTATGTATTTGGAATTTGTTATATATATTTGTTGGAAGTAATTGTAATATATATATATATATATATATATATTACAATTACTTCCAACAAAATTTTAAAGTATTTAGGATTTTAGTTTGTCCGTTCGTCCGTGTTCTAACAGCCGCAAAGCAGGTTTACTGCAAAATATGTACATGATATTCCTGTGTATTCTTCCATATATCAGAGGGGCGCATTCAGATGAGGGGGGGGCGAGGAATTCCGAACTCCCATCCAAAAATTTTTATAAAAGGCAATTATTATAAAAGCTATTTTAGAAGATTTATATTAACTCAGTAACAATAAGGTTTAAAATATCGCATTGCCCCTCCCCTGAAATGGAAACCTATATAACATAGTGATGTATCTCATTCAAAATGGTATATATGTAGTGTCTATTTTTACTTTCCAAACATGTACCATGTAACGAAAGTACTGTAATCATGGAAAAATTCGACTTCGAGATTTTGGTGTATTGACACGTTTTGAGGTCTTCTGTATCCATTTATACAAGCGTTTCCCAACAAGGGGGTGCAGAGCGTTTGCTGGGGGGGGCGAGAAAAACCAAAGAGCAAATAGTGATGCCTGTTTTTAAAAAATTATCTTATTTATTCTCATTTTTACTCTAAAATATATCTAATTTCGCTTAAAATGTTCATTCAAACTTTACTGATAACATTATTTTGTAGGAAATTCGACTAAATGTTCCTTGTTTAAGATTAAAAAATTGAATGCATGCTGAAAAATGTGTGTGTGTGTGTGTGTGTGTGTGTGCGTGTGCGTGTGTATGTGTGTGTGCGTGTGTGTGTGTGAACACGATAACTCCTAAACGGGACATTCGATTGAGATCAAATTGGGTATATATGTCATAAACCACCGTTGCAAGACCGGTATTGATTTTGGTGTGAATAGAATTTATTGTTTTTCTACAGGGCTACGACAAACATTTCTTTTAAATTATGGCCTATGGGAGGAAATTCTTGAAAGTGCGCTAGCGTTTAAACGGTACATTCTATTGAGCTCAATGAAAAAACTAAGGATTTTCGCTGAATTATCCATCGATTCAAATTTCTTTAAATGTTTCGTAATTATCTTAATCGTAAGTTTTCGAAAAGTCCAGATATTCATTTTATATTATATTATATTTTCACTTTCCAACAAGGCTGAAAAGTGTTTATGAATTTTGGTTTGTCTGTCTGTCCGTATTCTAACTGCCTTAAATATACATCGATTGTAATAAATTTATAAATCTTATTCCTTATATTTGATATATATGTTATGTAAGGTAAAACAAAGAGTTAAAACACTTATGTAAAAAATATTTTAAGAGAAACTTTTCTACTCAGGGTCGGCCGTAGCAATTGCGGGGCCCTGGGCAAATCTTGGGCACGGGGCTCTTATTTCGCGTGGATGTACACAATTTGCCCGACGCCAGCTCGTGCCTGAAGTTGTTCGCGAGTCATGCCTATCCACTAAGTGTCAGTAGTAAAATTGCAAACAAACGAAGAAAGATAATAACGCTTTTAGAAGTTAAATATTGGAGCGTTAAGAGTTGTAAAATATTTGTTAAGTTTAAAGAAAGACAAGAATTTTTTTTCTTACATTTTTGAAAATATTTGTTATTGTGGTATCGCGATTTGAGCCAAGAAAAAGCAGCTTTAATTTGTTGTTGAATATGAGACCAAAAGAGCACTCACGCACTTTTAAGTTTAAAAGAAAAATGCAGTGTTTAATATATCACCAAATAGTGAATAGTTATATTTCCTTGAAAACTGTAATAGCGGGCGGGGGCCCAGGACGATGGCCCCGCTTACCCCTGCCTAAGGCCGGTACTGTTTCTACTCTAGTTCGGTACTTGCACACCCCTCCCATTCTTCTGTTCCCTCGATGTCTATTGTGTTTTGAGCACCAACAATTTTGAATATATTTGAATTGTTTAACCCTTTGAGGCGCAACCCTTTCCCAATGCTGACAAAAGGGCAGTCGTTGCCATCGCTCGACTTAACGACCAGCAAGAGGGCGGACGATAGAAACGTTCATCGCGTGCCACAGATCTAGAGACCTCTTTTTGGACGACAACTGGCTGTGCGGGACAGTCAAAACGTCAGAGTTGGGTGTTCCCAGAGCGGGAGCTTTGCGCGTTAAAGGGTTAATCAAACATTATATCAGTAGTGTTTTTGGGTCACATACTTTAAATTATACCAAAAAGTAATTTCAAAGCTCCGGTAATTTATATAAAACTGCTTCAAATAAACAATTTTTGCTTCATCATCGTCTAAGTTTAATAAAATAAACATTAATCGACTTTAACATCCCCCCCCCACATATTTTTTTTTCAACGAGACAAAACTATTTATTGGATGGTCATTATCAAGTCGCAGCAAAAATATTTTTGCATGATAAATTACAAGATGTCAAGTTATGCTCCAATTACGTAACATTTTTATATTTGCGGGAAATTTTTTCCTCTTCTTTGATGGCAACACTCCGAAGAAGAAGTATGTGACACCAGCCACACGCCGGGGAAAATAGAATAAAAGTTTTAAAATATATTGCTTCGAAAGTAATCAGAAATTCCAGGATGGCAGGGAAAGGAAAAAAATAAATAAGGCAATAAATAAAATAAATAAATGGGGGGCAAATAATTTAGTTTGTAGAGTTTTGTAGTAGTTTCTGTTTCTGGCAAAATAACAATCAAAATGCCAGATTAGAATACGTGCTGATAGAGTGAAAACGTGTACTGCTGTTATGATTTGTTAGTGAATTTCAACGAAAAACTTACAGAGCAATGAATAATAGGCAGTTTTGTTATTCGCAAGTTGTTTTCCATGGAAGATATCAATAAAATTTAGACAGTAAGCTTTAAGGTGTAAATAAAAAAAAATATTTTTTAAACATTTTTAAAAATATATTCTTTATTTAAACCAGCGTTTCTCAATCTGTGGGGCACGACCCCCAAGGGGGGCGCAGAGCGTTTGCAGGGGGGGGGGCAAGAAAAGCTAAAGAGCAAGTAGTGATGCATGTTTTTTTAAAAAGAAAACATCTTATTTATTCTCGTTTTTAGTCAAAAATACATCCACTTTCGCTTAAAATTTTCATTCAAACTTTAACCCATTCGTGCCTGGATATTTTTGCGACTTTCTTCGATTTTTGCTAACACCAGCAGTAATTGATAAATTTCTGATGTCAGCTTTTTGAACAAGGGATGATTTCATTTAAAATCATTATGTATAAAAATTGAAATGCCAACATCCTACTTGGCCATATTAAAATATTTTGTGGAATTGAGGTTCAATACTCGCGAATAAAGGCTAGGAAAAATAAATAACGTTTTCGACTGATAGCGAAAATGCCGTCCCAAAAAAGGGACGCTAGGCATAAATGGGTTAACATTATTTTGTAGGAAATTCGACTCAATGTTCATTGTTACAAAGATTAAAAAATTGAATGCATGCTGAAAAAATGTGAGGGGGTGGGACACCACCGTAAGTACTCGCGAATAAAGGCTAGGAAAAATAAATAACGTTTTCGACTGATAGCGAAAATGCCGTCCACAAAAAGGGACGCTAGGCATAAATGCGTTAACATTATTTTGTAGAAAATTGGACTCAATGTTCATTGTTAAAGATTAAAAAATTGAATGTATGCTGAAAAAATGTGAGGGGGTGGGACACCACCTTAAGTTAGCCTTTGTTGGGGGAGGGGGGGGGGTGCGCGACGTTAAAAGGTTGAGAACCGCTGATTTAAACCGTATAAGACAACCCCCGGCCCACGGGGCGGATGTAGCCCACCGAGTCTTTTGATCCGGACCTCGGAGCATTTCAAATTCCTTAGGAAATCTATATAAAGCTAATGAACCCCATTTATATGACCAGCAACTTCGCTAATATCTTAAGTTTAGATGGCAACTTTTCAAAAAAGGTTGTCCATTCCCAGTGGCTTAGCCAGAATTTTTTCATGGGGGGGTCTGGAGGGAGTCCATCCAGGTGCTAAAACACCCGAGTTGTTTTAAAAAAATCGCACATGCATATACATATAATGTTTTAAATAGTGCAGAAATAAAAATATGTTTGACTTATTCTTTTTTTCTTTTATCAGAGCTATGATCTATGATTATTCGTCCGAGAAAACACATTTAAAACCAAGGCAAACACTTTACATATATCTTAATACACTATACAAAATATATATATGAGACGTCAGATATTTCAGTAAAGTTCCAGAGTTAAGGCAGGTAAAACGGTTTATTAAACATTATCTTTAAGTTACAATATAGAGTGAGAAGAGGAGAAGGGAGGGGAGACGGGTACAAAAATCAGCGTGGTCTAATTAAGCAGTTCCAGTGGCAGAAGTCTCTCGATTTTCGATGTGCGGGAGTATTCACGTTCATCATACCACGTGGTTTGCGAACACATAACTCCGCCTCTCTCTTATCTCTGATCGAACCACACACATTTACCAACATGACCCGCATCCGGGGCTACAAGGGCGTGGGGACACGTGTACACTCTAAAGAACTCAGAATCGACGGCCTGATGTCTAGCAATTAATTAAAGAATTAAAACCTAGCTCCATAGCGCCTCGTGGCAAGTATGACAGAAAAGCAAAACTTACAGTGAAAGTACCCGCTTGAACAATACCCAAACTAGTAAAACCCAAATTACCTTTTTATACATTACATGCATATATGACGTATGTATGAAACATTCCATTTTGACCAACCGTTAACCTATTACCCTGTATATATATATATATGAGACGTCAGATATTCCAGTAAAGTTCCAGAGTTAAGGCAGATAATATGGTTTACTGAATATTACATTTAAGTTACAATATAGAGTGAGAAGAGAGGGGAGGAGACGAGTACAAAAATCAGCGTGGACTCATTAAGCAGTTCCAGTGGCAGAAGTCTCACGATTTTCGATGTGCGGGAGTATTTACGTTCATCATACCACGTGGTTTGCGAAGACATAACTCCGCCTCTCTCTTATCTCTAATCGAACCACACACATTTACCAGCATGACCCGCATCCGGGGCTACAAGGGCGTGGGGACACGTGTACATCTAAAGAACTCGGAATCGACGGCCTGATGTTTGACAAATAACAAAATCAATAAAACATAGCTCCAGAGCGCGCGTGGCAAGTATGACAGGAAAGCAAAACTTACAGTAAAAGTACCCGCTTGAACAATACCCAAACTATAGTAAAACCCAAATTACCTTTTTATACATTACATATATATATATATATATATACTTTAAATAAATAGAATATAATTTCACTATAGTCTCTAGATATACAACGAATTCACAGTACAGTCAGAATACAGAAATGCAATCATGGTTAAACCAACTGTCAGATATAATTAAAGCAGCAAACAAATTTATTTATATGAAAAAGGTAAAATAGTACTTACAGCTCACTTCTTAGAGTCGAAGTAATCATAACTTCATTTGTTTTACAACAGCTTAGAGAGTTTTATAATTCAATCGTAAGAAACTGTGTCCTTTAAAGCAAAATCGTGACCGAAAGCATGCCCTCCATATTTAGGTTGAATTTATTTCACAACTCTGAATATGAAATAAAACTATCACAAACGATTACTCCGAGAAGCAAGCTTCGTCGTGCCCACTACATTAACATAGCACCCACAGCAAAAGGACTTAGCATTAAGTAAAATACTATACTCCAATTATCTGAAGTCGTCAGTTACATGCATAATGCAAAGATACTTTTGTAGGTTCAAGGGATCTTATTTCCAACTTGAAATGCAAGCAGAATGAGCAACGAACACATTGCATTGAAAATTGCTAAAATCAGCTTTGTGGGTATTATTTTGATTACGAGCGGGTGTGACTATGAGCATTTCATTCGTCCAAGCTCGCAGGTGCCAGAAGGAGAACGGAAAATGCCCTAGTTCTAAAGGGCATTTTCCGTTCTAAAAGGCATGGATCACTTGGATAAATACCGGCTGTCCGAAAACCAGTAGTGCAACTCGTTTATCGTTTACGAATGCGGCCATAGTTATCCATTCCTGGATACTTTTAGCTTTGATTTTAGGCATATTTTCTCCGGCAGAGATGGCAACAGTGATTCGTTGGGTAAAAGCGACAAATCGGCGAAGAAGAGAAAATTTACTCGTACGGAAAAACGGAGCTTTTTGGACAGCCTGTATATATCCCAGTGAGCCATGTAAAAGGGAAGAAGAGAAGATTCACAGATAATTTTAGTTTTTCAACAGAACTTCCGTTAAAAAACAGCAAAAATGCTTTATTCACCATCAAGGGCGATTTTCCCGTGAAAACAGGTTGATGCGAAATTCAGATTTTTTTATAACAGTGATAGAATTATTCTAGTATATCCGTAATTGTCTTTTTTTTCTTTTACTTCTACTGTTTGGTTTAAATCAGGTTTTAACAAGTTTTTATTTTCTGTAGTGATTTTTTTTTCTCAACATACTTTCCAGAAATGTTGCTCCCGATGTTTTAAAGTGGCTCATATCAAAAAATTAGTGGGTGACACCAGCACTAAACTTTACAGTAAGAATAATTCTCTTTGGATTTAAAACATCTTCTTGAGTTCTGAACCTGTATTATACCAATTGATCTATGATTTCAAGTGTACTATCAAAAGACATTTGATGGATATGAAACTAATGTGAACGAATTGGATATGAAAAAAAAAATGGTTTGGTTGGAATTCGCTGTGTATACCATCCGTATATCATAGAAAGTAATAACAGTACTATGGGATTATAGAGGATACTAAAATTAAATTTTAAAAAACCGAGATAGATACCAAAGATGCTGATAGTGAAAGCACATAAAAACCTTTGTATTTTCGAAGACGTTTTCAGTTCTAAATTAACTGATCTTGGCGTAATCTTTATGAGTCCAATTAAGCACAGTGGCTGCTATAGACCACAGGTACCTTAAGAACTTATCTATAGATTTAAAAGTTATTTGCCCGATTTGAATAAAAGCAAATAACCGAAATTCAGCAAAACATTGTTAAATTTGTCGCTTATGAAAGTGAAATATACTACAAGAATAATACGACGTTAATACGATTTTTTTTATACGAATACCACTTTTTAAATACTTCATCGAAAAAGAAAAAAAATCAGGCATTTGTTTGAAGATACTCATATTATTTACAAACTTTATATCACTTTTTAACCATTCCATTATGTATATTATTCTTCATTTCACAATGAAGATTGAAGTAATGCAATAATTATACTGCACGTTTCAAATTCCGGCATTGTTCACAACAATATAAACTAATGAAACTTCAACAAATGATTTCAATCTTTTATAGACACTTGTCAAACTATGTCAAACTATGTACGTTTTTGCTATAACGTTTGATGCTTTTATTATACTGTATTTCTTTATACGAAAGTTTTACCTGCGTTTCGTTTTTGTTCCGTCCCCAAGTGCCTTCACGGGTGTGCCAGTGGTGAAGGAGGAAAAGTCACGAGTACTAAGTCCAACCATCAACCATAGTAATAGTGACACACATTCTATTTCATAACAGCTGATAGTTCTTTCAGTACATTCACAGACGCAACAGATCACATTTTCACCGTCAAAATCCTCATCAGTTTTTCCAGGATACATTTGGTATACAATAGTCATACCCCCGCTAGTTTTATCCTCATCAGTTACACTAGATCCTTCATTTTTGCCAGACACATCACCACCTCCTATCCCACAATTCTTATCACCTCTCCCCTCATCTCATGCACTTTTCCAGCAACAGATGCCGTAAAAAAAGAAATTCAGACGAATCCGTAAATTTTTCTCCCACCTCTCTTGCATCCGACCAAACCCATAATCATGCAAACTACTTAGACATTTCCGATTTAACCCTTTGAGGCGAAACCCTTTCCCAATGCTTGAAAAAGGGCAGCCGAAAAAGGGCAGCCTTTTTTGACGACAGCTGTCTAGTAGCCAGCTGTCGTCAAAAAAGGGTCTCTAGATCTGTGGCACGCGATGAACGTTTCGATCGTCCGCCATCTTGCTGGTAGTTAAGTCGAGCGATGGCAACGGCTGCCCTTTTTCCAGCATTGGGCAATCTATCCAGCTGTTCTCGCGTTCTTCCATTTTTCAGCAGATGTCAGTACTGTTAAAAATAATCGTGACCATTCTTTTACGGGAAATGACGTGCTAAAATGTAAAGAATTCTCGTGGAGCTATGTCACCCGCAACCATTTTTATAGAAATCCAATCTATTCTTCGTGACTGGCAACAGTCAAAACGTTAGAGTTGGGTGTTCCCAGAGCGGGATCACTGCGCCTTAAAGGGTTATAGATTTAAACTATTTAACAACATATTTAAATGGTCAATAGTTACAGTATACACACTGCACCACTTCACAACACCAGACACCTCGCAAACTAAATCTACTTGGCAGATTTCCTCCTCAATAGTCACAATATTTTACCACCAAAATGCAATAGCAGCTGTCTGTAATATATTTTATTCGATCAAAAATGAAAGAACTTAACTCTTAAATCCATAGCGATGCATTTCTGCATCGCATTTTTTATTGCCGGATAAGAGTAGAAGCCAAATTTCTTACGTCAATTTCACGTTAAAATATAGCTTTTAAGAATAAATCATTCATATTGTGAATAAGAAAAATATCGCATATTTCCTTGGAACTGCGTGTTTTATGGAAAAAAAATAACGACTTATTCACTCAGTTGACTTAGGAAATTTAGCGTACACTCGTGTCTATCGAGCGAACGTCCTTAAAATTCATGTATTTAAGGCAGTGATTCTCAACCCCCTTAACAAAGACTAACTTAACGTGGCAGCCCCCCCCCCTCACATTTTTCAGTTTACATTCAGTTTTTTAATCTTTAAGAATAAACATTTAGTGGAATTTTCTACAAAATATTGTTATCACTAAAGTTTGAATGACCATTTAACGCGAAAAAGGATATATTTTTGAGTACAAATGAGAATGAATAAGATGATTTTTTTTAAAAAAATGCATCACTACTTGCTCTTTGGTTTTTCTCGCCCCCCCCCTGCAAACGCTCTGCGCCTCCCTTGGGGAATGTGCCCCACGAATTTGAGAAACGCTGATTTAAGGCTTAAGAGCCAACAAAATCTAACTGAGCTTTGAAAGTCCTGAGAAAGAGTCTTCAGTGTTTATAACACGCAATCTTAACGTATGAGATTTACTACAATGTGACTGAACTTGAGCTTTACCTATGAACATTTCTCCGATTATTCTGTTTCAATGAGACTACGTTTCATATATATATCTACAATGACTTCAAGCTCATGAAATCTCTGGGATCATCGTTTTCCTAATGTGTGAGACAGCGAGTCAGTTGTAAGCAGCCAGCACCAAGTTGCAACAAGCCCTAGAAACTACCCCTGCGCAATTGCACGTCGCTGAGTGAAAGACGAGCCAGAATCTACCATCGCACCCTTCATTGAACACGGAGAAGAAAGACCTTCAATTTTCGAACTTCTCTACCGAGTAATCGTCAGGAACGATTGCTGGCCCTTTGAACTGCTTAGAAACAATTGAACTTTAAGCTTTATCCCTGGAGGATTTTTCTCTGACCATCTGGTCTCGATTCAAATAGATATTCTTAAAAATATCTAAACATACATTGCCGGAAAGCTCTTCAAATCTCTATAACCATCGTTTTCAAATAGATGAGACAAACTGAGGTAGACACAGAACATTTCTTCACGAGCAATTTATAAGTGTGTGCGTAAAGAACCATCTCTTCCGATCTCACCGTTTCTATTAGGTTGTAACGAAAGTTTTCCGCCCTTGCAAGTATTGCCTGCAGAAGCAGTTCGCGTTGGTGTCTTTGCCAATATTTTGCGAAACGATTTTTGTTATTTGAAAGAAAAAGGCTTGTTTTACAGCACTGTGTTGTGAAATCTGTAAAAAAATATCGTTATGATTAAGTATAAGGTGTCTGAAATGGAACTATCACGCTACCAGATTGAACCATCATTTACTCTCAGTTCTGTTGCAAAAAGTCAGCTACAGAATGACACCGAATGATGTGTACAGCTTAAGGTACTAGTGTTGTATCCTATGACACTGTGAAGATTTGGTACCGAAAGTTCAAAAAAGAGGACTAGAACATTAAAGAAGCAGAGCGCTTTGGCCGGCCTAATGATGCTGATGAGACCCGCCTATACGAAGATCTGTGGAAGAAGATAAAATATTCATCCACTCGAGAGTTTGCTAAAAGAGTTAGACTTTAGTGCCATGTCCATGAGTCGCGCTAAGCATCGCATAAACTTGGCATATACGGTCAATAGCTGGGTACCGCGTGAGCTGACTCAAGCAAATCTGGCGGAAAACTTCCGTTACAACCTGATACTTGATCAAATTGTAACGAGTATTAACGTCATAAACTAACTGTTCAAGACATACATTCTGACAATTTCTTTTCTAGTGCCTGTTTCGAGGAATCTGCTATTGCTAAATATTTTATCCGGACTCAGTTTTTCATTACCGTAGATATCAAATATTCATTCTCAACACTGTACAACAGCTGCTCATTAAAAATAAAAAACAATAAACCTGCAAGATTTATACCAGTGACATGTCCCAGCTCATTTCTTTTTATGCTTATCTTTCTATTTTCGAGTTTATACACTGCAAAATACGGTACAGCCGTCTATTCAGGGACGTACCTCAAAAAAAATGTCGGGGAGGGTCCAAAAATTTCGCAGGGGGTCCGAACGATGGAAAAGGTAGAATTTTTCGCAAAAAGACTTCATCATCAGAGTGCGAATTGACGGGGGGGATGCCGGGGATCGTCCCCGGCTGAAGAATGTAATATCCCTGGCTAGAAAAATATTAATGGATCCCTGCCAGGGATACTATTTATCCCCTGCTGAAGAAATATTAAACTGGTGAGTGAAGATATTGGGATTCAAATTGGGAAGTCAAGAAGTCAAAATGAAGGTGGTATGTTATCGTTTGTTACTATACTCTAAGGCGACTGCCTTAAAATTTCGTCTCTTTTCTAAGCTCAAAACCCTCAAAGGTGGCTTCCAATACAGGTACATTAAATGTAGCTTGTGTATCTGTGATTCCATAGAGCAAACAACCTATGACTTTTGTTTGAATATAAGTCAGTTCTTACACTTGTCGGCGACTGCATTTGTCAAGTAATATCATGTGAGGGAAGCATTTGCACATTCCCTCCTTCTTTTCAAGTGTCCCCCCCTGGAGAATTTTACTTTCAAATGGAGAAAATGTTCAGTTCGCACCCTGTTCATCATTATTATTTTGTTAGCAAAAACTGAAATTTCGGAGGGGGTCCGGACCCCCTGGACCACCCCCCTGGGTACGTCCTTGCGTCAATTTGCCGATTTTTTTTTAATGCCGTCAAAATTTACGAAAAATCTATGACATATGGAATAAAAGAAATTTCTAAGTCTAATTTTGAAGACATTGCTTAGAGATGCACAACTTGATGTTTAGAACTTCCTGTCTGCCAGATTTGGTAGCCGCTTGTCCGTAACGCCACCGACAGACACGCGCACACACAAACATCTTTTATTACGTGGAGAAAATTTCTCCAGACGAAATACAAGAATACATTCTTATTCTGATACACAAAGAAAAGTTTTCCGTATAAATAAATTAATTATACGTGATGCCAAGTTATGCTACTGTTACGCGGAATTTTTATTTGGGAATTCCGTTTTTCTGAGCTATAATTTTGAAGAAAAGATTACGTGGTACCCGTTCTACACGCTGAAAGAATAGAAGAAAAGGTGTTTAAAAATGTATATAAATTGCGTCGAGTGCGTAATCAGAAATTCCAGATGAGTACCAGAGTGGAGATATTGTTTTATTATGCCGGAGTATAGGCTAAAGTTTCGCTGCCTGGTCTAATTGATTAATTGGTACGTGTGCTTAGGAGACGTTTTAAAGTAGCGCAACGCTCCTTCCTAACAATCCTGTCAATGAAAAAACGTGTTTTAACGATGTTGTAAATTGCAGGATTTCCCTTCCAAACATGCCTCAGTCATGATTTACTCAGAGATTTGAGATAGATAACACCGGTCGACACGATTTTGGGGTCTGGCTTCTTCAAGTTAAATTTTGGTTTCTCCAATGTTACAAATGCAGGAAAAAAATAATTTTCTGATCAAAGATTGCTTTTGTAGAAACTAGAGCAATTTTTCGAATATTCAAGAAAAATGACTGATTTTTTATATATATATTTTTTAAATTCTATTTTTAATTACGATTAACAAAGTTTTTACTGAACATCAAAGTCTGATATGCTATCGTTTATAAGAATTCTTTAATTAAACAAAAATTGTGATAAACAATAGCATATCCGCTCTTATATTAAACGAGGAATGTTTGTGTGTGTGTGGGTGGGTGTGTATGTCCGAACGATCTCGAAAACTGCTCTAAGGATTCTTTTTAAATTTCGTACCTGGGGTTTTTTTGGGCCCCTGAAACGATTGAGCTAGGTCAATTGATTGAAAAATCTCTAAAACGCTCAAAATTTAAAATTTAAAATTTTGGACGGTAGCGCCATCTATTGAGCGTTTGAAAAACACACTTGACGCAATCTTCCTAAAAGGGACGCTCAAATAAGTTTGGGGCGGATTAAAAATTACACGCCATCGATATATAATAGTAAAAATTAATTTCGTAAAGAAATAGAATAAATGGAACTTGATATTCAGTACACAGACAAATAAATATTTTAGAAACTAGATATATTACACCATTCAGCTACATAAATTTGTTGAGAATTAAAAAGTTATTTTTATTTCAAAATATCGTCCTGGCAACCAGCGAAAGAAAAAGAAAAAAGAGTCTTCGTTGCCATCCCCGCAAGCACCTTGATGTAATATACGTAAATAATTTAATTATTCTTAATTCATAGTTATTAATACAAAACTATTCGTAAATCTTATGTGAAAAATTGCCTGAATTTATTACAATTATCCTTTTGTAACTAACGTAAAGCTAAATGTATTTTCGCGTATATACTAAAACAATAAATATTTTTCATGTATTTTATTGATCCATAGGATGCGAATTTCAAAAGTGCATAAAAGTTTCAGCTTAACCGAATAATTTAAATGAAAATGACACCCTTTTCAGTCATTCACAGTAAGAAAAAAGATCCTGTGACGTAACATGAAAATTCCATTTTTTTTTTTTAATAACGGCACTAGGCCGAATTCTATTTTAACTGCCTTATTCCGCCAAGTTGACGATAAATATTTAAATGTAGTTACCCTGACGATATTTTTTTTTTTTTAATGGGTCAACCGTTTATAATGAAACGATGTTCGAAACTCCGATGAAAAAATGATACGATCGATTCCTAAATTGGGCTCGCAGCCGATATTCAAATTAATTTTGCAGATGATCAGC
Source organism: Cheiracanthium punctorium (assembly GCA_038373885.1). Classification (NCBI taxonomy): domain Eukaryota; kingdom Metazoa; phylum Arthropoda; class Arachnida; order Araneae; family Cheiracanthiidae; genus Cheiracanthium; species Cheiracanthium punctorium. The sequence continues at coordinate 198,651 of JAWZYV010013725.1, forward strand.
CATCAGTTTAGTTTTCATTCACTGCAGTTGATGATTTCAACTCATTTATTTTATCATCGTATGGACAACCTTTTAAAAGTTGCGGGCAGAACTTTACGATAGTGGCCTACTGGGCCTGACTTCAGGATGTTAGCGATATCGCGGGCCGTATAATTCGGATTTATATGGAAGTTTGAATGTTTTATATAGGTTTTATACAGGGTTTTGACTTGTTCTGAGGGCTGGTCCAAAAGCCATGGCGGGCCCCATCCGGCCGCAGGCTGGGAGTTGTCCATATGTGGAAGCAGTAAATTGGGAGGCTGAAATCTGGTTACTAAGATTTTTTCTAATAAATTTTCAATTCTTATTTAGACGTGGATTAGACTGTGTTGTTTTGTGTTGTGTACTATCACTAAACTAAAGGATAAAGCCCTTTGTGGAGACAATTACAGCTGGCGATAGAATGTCTACACTCAGAATATTTAATATTTACCCACTTAAAATCAAATAACTTCATATTCAATTTTTATTATACATCGAAATTCGAATTGTATAATCTGCAGAGACATTTCGTATTCGAAACATTTCGTTTTGTATCAACATCCTCTCCTATATCCATGCTTAATGCGTAGAAAACCGTTTTATTTTTGAAAAAAAGTTAAACTGAGTAGTAATTTAGAAAAGCTATCTTAAGCGAATTGGAATCGTAATTTTTCCTCCAAAGCCTGATAACCGTGACTTCAATGTAACGTCAATGTCACTTGCAATAGATAATTCTTACACTCAAATGATTAGCTTTTTTATTCTCTTAAATGAAATAGAGCTAAAAATACAAAAAAAAAAAAAAAAAAAAAACGCTTAAAAATCAGGGAACGGGCGGATTATCAGATCTTTTCTTTCTTTCTTTTTCTTTTTTCTTTTTCTTTTCTTTTCTTTTTTTTTTACATAATTATGATAATTTTCAGGCTGATCGCACCAACGAACCGTGTAAATTTTAAGTTATTAGATAATATATTTTTAATCTGTTTGGATTAATGATGGTAAAAGTTTTATTTTGAGTGGTTGAACTCGAATTGTGACAGAGTCTAGGATCAGCGTAACTATATAGGAGCGATGTATTTTTGATTTATTCGAAGTTAGAAGTCCATTTTCTTCAGTCCATCCGTTTGTTCTATTATTGTCAACGTTTAAGTAGTTGTTAGGGTTATTATAAAAGAATATTTTTGATCTATTCTGTTTTTGATTTCATGATTTCGAAGTGTCCTTTTATACTAATAATTTAAATTGCGTTACACTTTTTATTTTCTTAAGCGCGAGTTTATAAAATAAAATTATGTTTAAAGCATATTTATGTAAGATTATACTTTTATGGCATCTATATTTATGTATCTATAAAATTGAATTTACGTTTGTAGAATTTGTTTATGCATGATGTATTTTCTTTGAATTAGAAAAAAATAAGTATTTTATGTTTGAACTGAAGCACTATAGAGAAATTTAAATGTGTGAACGTGCAGTTCAAACGCAAGCAGATGAAACAGATGATTAGTATTTGGAAGGAGAACGACATGGAACAGCTAGACGTCGACAAATACTTCGGGTAAACAGTGTAAGTATCTACAAAGCTGCCACAAATATGGGTACTTATTATCATAGTTTAAAACTTTTTAACATGGATTGCATTCACCCTGGAGCTTTGCATTTTTCTGAAGAGTAAAAACAAAAATTAACCGAAACCATTTTGGGGACTGTAAGATTGATGTAGGACATTACGATTTTCCTAATGAATTGGTGTGGTTGTTTCTTCGATGTCACCCACATTTCAAAGAATTCGAAATTTGAAAGCATACTTTACAATGGCTTTGTTCACAGTATATGACGAGTGAAACTATTAACGATTTTGGTGTGTACTGCTACGTTGCGAACAGTGTATAACAGACTTGATGATTTTTTTTATAAACTCATTCATCTGACAGTTCAAGCAACTCAAATTCTTGATACTGAATTTAAACGTCCTCAATATGGACAGATATATTTCTGAAGTAATGAAGACGCTGTTAGTGAATGTATCGCCCAAGATCTTCGCTGATACCCTCGTTGATCTGCTACAGAAGGAAAGGAGGCACCTTACGTTAAACTACTTTTTCCTGAACTCTGATGGCACCGACCATCGAATATTTAGCATCCCTCTTCAAAATAAAGTATATGCCATTGTAACATTGAATGCCGACCAAAGTTTACCTGATAATGTATGAGTGATCCGACAGCGATGAAAATCTTTGTCGGATCCATGTCGGACCATGAAGATTCTTGATACGTGCCAAGGCATTTACGTATTCATTATTTTACACTTAAGGAGCCTTTAGATTCTGAGCATGGCTTGGTAACCTGGTACTAAATGTAAAATGACAAACAATCAAGTTCAAAAATGAATATTTTTAGTAGTTCTCTTACGTTTGTGCGGGCTTTCCGAATTTTGGGGTTGAAATAGGCTTCACAAGCTTCGCAAAGCTTCAAATTAGTTGCCAAAGTAAACAGAATGAATCAACATCCTGTTTACACTGTCTTGATGCCATCTTCTAACTTATTAATGCACAAAAGGCAGCGGTTACAGCAGTGATAGACAAGTAAACACCCACTACCGTGCTCTTCACTAATAATATGCAATTTGCTATCGGGTTGATCAAAGTGCTACCATCTGTTTAAAATCAATTAAAATCTTTAAAACTTACTTATCGGCGTAAATCACACAAAAGCAATCTTTAAAAGCTAAAAATGGAAATTTAAGTGTTTTTTGATGTCTAGAATCAGAATTCAATTATTAGAACAGTACCCCCCCAAATAAACAACAACACAATTTTTTTTTTCTTGTCGACTTGTGTAATCACCTCTGGGCGATTTCGGATCACTCCGATATTATGAATCATATAGGTGTCGGCAGGAAGGATGGGGGGCACTTGCTCCTCCATGGACTTTTGTATGGCTTTTTTATCCCTTATTTTTTCTTCTTACCAACATAATAACCATACGCTGAAGTATCCTTTGCTCCTCCCCCCGGTTAATACCCTGCAGGCGATCATGTTCTGGACGTGCCACGTTTCCAATCCAGAATATGATGTAAGTATTCACGCATGCATAAAATCTGAGCTCGAAATTAGCTGTAATCCCCTGGGCCGAGACTACCAACAGTCCATTAGAATACAAAATTTATTGGTTCTTTGAACCAGTAACGTTTTATTTCTATTTTTTCTCTCGCAAACGTTCACCACTTAGTTCCACAACACATGTCATCTAATTTTGCCAATATATGCCATACAGCTCGATATATTTAATATTTTTACCGTAGGTATTTAAATGTTCTTTTAATTCAGCTCTTAACGCAAATGAATATACTATATTGCTCATATAATTTCTTTTGTTTTGCAATTATTTAAAAATCATGTATACGGACCACTGAAAAATGTTACGGACCAGGGAAGTCAGGCCGATACTGACCACGTCGGCTGGTCGGCGATTGCCGAGGGCCCTGGCCTAAGGGGGCCCCAGAGAGGCCTCCCAAAATGGATATACTAGTTTATAATTGAAGTACTCACGATATACATCAAAGTAATATACCAAAGTAGTTTGATTATTTCCTTCTAATCTTACCCCTTACACAGTAGAGTAGGGGTGGACCCCACACAGGCATGCCAATTTAGCCCCTTTGTGGTAAGATCTGGCCATTTTTGTGGTTAGGTCTGTGAATTCAGCCACTTTGTGGCTAGATCTTGGTCAACTGGCGATACCAATATATTTTGTAAATCGGAAGTGAAAGTCCAAATGACTCAAAAAAAAAAAAAATACTTGGGGACAAGCATATTTTAGCAGCACATGCACTTAGAAGTAAATTCTAATGAATGATTTGGTTTTTTTCAGCTTGAAAAAATGTTTAGCCATTTCAGGCCACTTTTCAGCGACTTTATTCCCACCAGAGTTGGCAACACCTACTTTTAAGTAAGACTAATTTTCAAATATTGCATATTCTAATATTCTATTTCCTCTGAACAAAACATTTGATACTAATTTTATGTATTTTGATCATGTATGTAGAGAAATGTCACGCACACATAAGTCACACATTTCTACTATTGCCAATAGTTGTTATTTCTTTATTTTCGGGCCCAAGGCATTTGCATATGCTTCCTCTCTCCACACCGAACTTTGTCCCAGAATCTTTGGGTTTTCATCATTCATTTGGAAATTCAAAAGAAAGTTTATTTACCTACTTTTAAATTCGATATTTGATCCCTGACCAAATTTTCAGTCAATCTATACGCCAGTAATCTCTGCAGCCCCCCCACCCCCGTTTGCGGCCGGTTAACAAGACCTAAAATCAAAGCGTAAGAAAATTGGTCTTTTTGGAATCCATAATGTTATACAAAACTCAAAAATGTTTGAAATAGAGGAACTCTAATCCAAAAACATTTAACACATGTATGGATTTCGCAGTACAGTAATCCCCCCCTATAACACGGTAGATTCGTTACGCGTTATAGGAAAACGCGTAGTAGGAGTATTCTCGTATAACGCGCTCTATGACCCCGTATAACGCGTTATGTACAAATGATTCAAATACACTCATGTCCATAAATTAAGGATAATGAAGTTCAGGCAGAGAAAGAAGCAAAACAAATTTGACTTATTTGTAAAGTCTATTTATTAAACAAAACCTAAAGAGCAAAAAAGATGCTATATGTTTGACATAATTAATAAAAATTGCAAGTTTTACTCCCTTGACCAAATTTCAAAAAAGAACCTATTTACAAAAAACAGTATAACATGGTTAGTAGGATGGTTAATACAGAGTATGTCTCCCGGACGATGCAATACAGGCCTGACAACGCCTAGGCATGCTGAGTATCAAATTATCAATCTGATATTGGAGAATATTACACCACTCATCAAACAATGCACTCCGAAGTTCCGGTAGACAGGTGGGAGGGTGTTGACGGGCTGCAATTCGTCGGCCAAGCATATCCCACACATGCTCTATTGGATTCAAGTCCGGTGAGTATGCTGGCCAATGCATACGGGTGATATCCTCCGATTGAAGGCATTCGTCTACAATGTTTGCACGGTGAGGACGGGCGTTGTCATCCATAAACACAAATTCAGCACCCATGGCGCCCCGAAACAAACGTACATGTTGTTCCAGAATGACATCCCGATAGATGTGGCCTGTCATCGTTACACTCTGAACATGCAGGTCAGTTCTGGAACCGGTGTCCACAATGCATGCTCTCTACTCCAGGTTAATAGCAGGCGACAGTGAGTTGCGATAAGTGGAACACATCTGACAGGCCTACGAGCATATAGACCAATGTGCCCTAAGCGTCTGTATACGGTCTGCCTTGAAACTGTCGTACCGGTAGCTGAAGAGAGCTGACGAGACAGGTCTGATGCTGTACTCCGTCTGTTTCTTTTGGCAGTAACTGCCAAATAGCGGTCCTCATTCGACGTTGTAACTCGGGGGCGACCTGTGCTGTAACGTCTACTCACATTACCATCATCTTGGAATCGTTGCCAAAGCCTGTAGATGACACTCTGGGCGATTCCAAGTTCCTCGGATACTTCCAGCTGGGTACGTCCACATTCCAGTCGTCCGATAATTCTGCCACGTAAAACATCATCCAAATGCCTACTTTGTGCCATAACTATGCGGTTTTTGCACTGAAAGGCTTTCACAGCGCTTGTGAACACTTTTACTTCTTTGCCACCATTCCTTATATACCCCTCTCTTACACTCTCGTCATTGTGACGTACCATCCACGCCATCTGGTGGTTTCCTGTAATTTTCATATTCTTCTTCAAGATGTATGTGATCATTCCACAGGTGAAATTTTTATTTTAGAGATCAATTTCTGTGTGATTCTGAATTATCCTTAATTTATGGACATGAGTGTAAATCGAATATTAAGGAAAAACTAAATATGTGCGAAATATGTGCATCTTATTAAAATCAAACTAAGAACATTTTAAATAAAACGCTTACACATGTGTAACTATAAAACAGTTAATTTTAAAAAAAATTACATAATTCCAAAAATAATTATGTGGCATGTTTATTCGCTGTCGGAGCTATCTGAAATAACGTTCCGCCGACATCTGTTTTTAATAAAATGTTCAAATATTTCACACTTTGAAGCTTTGTTATTATCTTTACTTAAGAGCATATCTTCTTGTTTGTCTATATTAATTGAAATGTCACTACCTAATGATTCTTCGTTTTCTATTTTATGTTTTTTTCTGAATTTTTACTTTCCGAACATGTACCATGTAAGGAAAGTATTGTAATCATGAAAAAATTCGAATTCGAGATTTGGGTGTATTGACACGTTTTGAGGTCTTCTGAATTCATTTATGCTATTTTTACGAGATGTATGTATGTATGTGTGTATGTGTGTATGTGTGTATGTGAGTGAACACGATAGCTCCTGAACAGGGCATGCGATTGAGCTCAAATTGGGTATATATGTTATAAACCACCGTCGCAAGACCGGTATTGATTTTGGTGTGTATAGGATTTACAGTTTTTCTACAGGGATAAAATAAAGATTTCTTTTACATTATGGCCTATGAGGAGAAATTGTTGAAAGTGCGCTAGCGTTTAAACGGTACATTCGATTGAGCTCAAATTGGGTATACATGTTATAAACCACCATTGTAAGACCGGTATTGATTTTGATGTGTATAGGACTTATAGTTTTTCTACAGGGCTACGACAAAGATTTCTTTTACATTATGGCCTATGAGGAGAAATTCTTGAAAGTGCGCTAGCGTTTAAACGGTCCATTCGATGGAGCTCAAATTGGTATACATCTTATAAACCACTGTCGCAAGACCTGTATTGATTTTGATGTGTATAGGACTTACAGTTTTTCTACACGGATAAAATAAAGATTTCTTTTACATTATGGCCTATGGAGGAAAATTTTGGAAAGTTCGCTAGCGTTTAAACGGCACATTCGATTGAGCTCAAATTGGGTATACATGTTATAAACCACTATTGTAAGACCGGTATTGATTTTGATGTTTATAGGACTTATAGTTTTTCTACAGGGCTACGACAAAGATTTCTTTTTCATTATGGCCTATGCTGAGAAATTCTTGAAAGTACGCTAGCGTTTAAACGGTACATTCGACCGAGCTTCAATTTGGTATATATGTTTGAATTATTCATCGATTAAAATTTATTTAAATGCTTGGTAATGATCTTAATCGTAAGTGTTCGGAAAGTCGAGTGGAGTCACTCCAGATTTTTACATTTGGTGAACGACAAGACAGTATTGAAGATTTATTTTAAATTCACAAGATCGTTCCGCTGAAGAATCTCAATTCGTAACAAGTACTATTTGTGGGAAATCCCCGCGTTGTATGGGGGAAAACACGTGTTATACGAGGGACATGAAATCGCGTAATACGAAAACGCGTTATAAGAGTACTGTGTTATAGGGGGGATTACTGTAATTCGTACTTACTGACAATTGTTTGAGCCCAAGCAGAGACAGTCCGACAAACAGAAAACCTAAATCGAATAGTTTTTAACTCTGTTGGAAAATGTTAACGAGACACTTTGTTTAAGATAATAGTATCAAGTCCATCGGCTGCTTTAAACACGTCAAATAAACACTTGCCTGCAAAATATATCCCATGAAAGCATGCATATTTTTTTCAAATTCCAAATTTCGTCAATAAAAATGCCGAACAAAGAACATTTATTCCATTATACATCATAACAAAATTTCATCGATTTTAACAACGCCATTTTTTTTCCCCCAGAAAGACGACAAGAAAGAAAAAAAATTATTCACTTGACATTCATTATTCCTCTGCTTACGAAAAAATATTTCGCATGATAAATTACGTGACGTCAAGTTACACTCTCGTTACGCAGCCATTTTTATTTGAGAATTTTTGTCCTGGCAACACGTTGGCAAGAAATATGTGACACTGGGCTACACACACACACGCCGCGAGAACAGAAAAGTTTTAAAATTTATTGCCTTGGGAAGTAGTCAGTAAATTCCTAGATGGTATTGGGACACAAAAAAAAAATTGCGAAAATAATTTACTTCAGAAGTATAAGCTGGGAGGGTATCGCAGAGAAGTTTCTACTTCAGCTAAATATCAATCAATATGTCGGCTTCTAAATGGTTTTCTAAATAACCTCAATAAAGAATAATGGATGCACTGTTTCCGCGGTGTTTTTATCGAGAAGGATAAGTCAGGCCGACGGAATTGATTATGGAATGCCTTCCGATACAACTGAAGATTGGTCTTTTTGGAATCCATAAAGCTATACAAAATTCAAAAATGCTGATTTTCAAGAATTTGTATAGATTTATCAGAGCGATTAGGATTCAATGTATAGAAATATTTTATTTTTTTAAATTTATTTTTAAAAGAACATATTTTTTAAAGCTGTATTAGACTACAATATACAGTCGAGTCCGCATATTGGAATAAGTAATTGGTAACGAAAAGTTATTCTAATAACCGGTACATCCTATTATCCGGTACCATATTGACAATTTTCTACGGCTTGGTAAATTGAAAATTCATTACAGCAAGCGGAATATTCTTTTAACCGACATTCCATTAAGCGGTCTTGACTGCACCTAGTTTGGTCTGTCAAAAGACCGATACCATAGTCCCATTATGGTCGAAGACACTGAAAATGGTAGATGACTGAAGTTTAAAGGTCCCAGGGTCTATCGCGCGGCCATCGGTCTAACGGTCTGGAGTTTTGAGATGGTTTTCTTCAGATGTAACTTGAATACGCGTTCGATCCCTTTAAAAAGTCCTACGTCCTAGGCACCTTAGCTAAATAGCCCTGGAGTAGCTTTGCCTAATTACACATTATAATACATATTGCTGTGAGAGGGAAGCTTAGGTCACCTAATGTGCCACTTACAGTTATTACAGTCTTCCTGGGTTTATCTCGCTACAATTTAAAGAAGGTGAGTACGTCTGAATATGAGCATCCGCTTTATGGGATTATCACGCTAATGTATCAGGTTGTAACGAAAGTTTTCCCGCCATATCTGCCTGAAAAACTAACTTCTTAGATAACTGTATTTGAACTTTCGGTACCAAACCTGCAGTGTCACATTATACAACAATAGTACTTAAAGCTGTACTCATAATTTGTTGATATTCTAGAGCTGACTTTTTGCAACACAACTGGAAGTTAATGATGGTTCTAATCCTCTAGAGCTATAGTTCCATTTGGAGACACCTTGTACTTAATGATAACTATATTTTTCAGAGATTTCACAACACAGTGTTATGAAGTAAGCCTCTTTCTTTCAAATGTCAAAAATAGTTCGACAAAATATGAGCCAATACGCCAATGCGAACTGTGGTCTGAAGATGTTTGCGGGGGCGGAAAACTTTCGTTACCACCTAATAAAATCAGAGCAACATTTTGCTGGAACAACTTCTTCGCCAGACTTTCAAGTGGGAGTTATCGTTGAGGGTCGTAAAAGTAAACAAACTTCCTTCGACGCTAAATAGTGGCATTTTAAGGTATGCTGCTGATTTGACAAGCAGGTTGTTATTTTACTTATCGTGAGTCAGCATCTCACATACAGGGGCGGATCCAGAGAAACCATCTAGGGGGGGCTCCGTTTTTCATTAGGATGATACATTGATTTCCCAATATTTTTTCTCCCAATGTATAATTAGACATGGTATATCACAACTAAATAAGTATGTTGTCTGCTGCAAGAACCGTCGAAAGAAAACTCGGAAGGGGGGGGGGGGAGCAGAGCTATCGTGCGCCCTATATCGATCAAGTTAAGGCCGATGCTCATAAGCCACGTGTTTTATGCGTTTGAATGGACGACGGGACTAATACGGGGAAAAAAATGTTCCGTTGCTCTCTCTATTGTGTGGGGGGGACGGGGTTTTCAGTTTAACACATTAATCTCTTGTTGGTAGATCACGACTGGTCATTAAAAGTCGTAAATTTCGCCAGAAAAATGTCGCCTTAACCCCTGTAGTGACGACAGGACGTGGCTAATCAGCAACGACCTTATTCATGTTGTTGTTCGCGGGCCCTACCCATTAACAATTTAGTGTGTATAGAGTATATTTGCTGAATGCATTATTGAACAGATTTCACAGCTACCAAGTAATATACAGTGTTCACAGCATGCATTTTCGCATTTTAGGATGGCATTAAGTTTTAGAGGTTAAGTAATTCCCATCCTTTTCTGTGAGGACTGTAGTAAACTAACCTCAATTGCTATTTACAACTATTATCCCTATTGCCTGCTATTTACAATTTGAGCTTTCTTCTTTAAAACCAGACACCTTATACATTGCCAGGTACTCGCTTTGTCCGATATCTTAGAATATGTTTTACTTTTATAATGAGGACTTGTACCCATACGTCTGGGTGGTGTGGACAACTTATGAGAGCAGTTGAAAGAACGAAAGCTGTACACTAACGTGACTCTGCAGTGGGTAAGAGGGCATTCTCGTCGCGAATTTTATGACTTTTTAATGGCAATTCGAGGTTTACCGATAAAAGATTTCTGCACTAAACCGCAAACTCCGTCCCCTATAAAATGGAGAGAGCAACGGAAGATTTTTTTCCTCGTATCAGTGTGCCGTCGTCCATTCAAATACGGTGGAACCTGCTAAAGTGATCACCTTGGTAAAGAGATTGTCTGTCTATAGTGACAACTTTAATGCAATTTCGCATTACAACGATCACACTTTACCACATTTGTAAGGTGACCGTCTTTATAAGGTGACCAGTTTTGCTCTTCCTAAGGGTAGTCCCATTAGACAGGTTCCACTGTACAAATAAAACTGGAAACTGTGCTTCAGCCACTGTGGTGATAGCGAGTCAATACAATTTGACCCTCCCTCTGTTTAAAAATAAAAACTGTATCATTTTTGTAAATAGAGAAATTACGTTTAGTCCACAAGGATTCAATAAGTATTGATGTAAACAATTCTTGGTATATGTATATATACATATAGTTGGCTCTCTGTTTAACGACTTTCAAGGAACCGTGAAAATGTGAAAAATCGTCCTTAAATAGAGATCTTCCACAAACAGAATTTGTAAAAGAAAAACATTTCCCTTTACACTTTGGAAGGTGCCTGGTTCAAACCAGTTCGCGTCCGCCGACCTAACTGTTCGGAGTTTTCCGTACTTTCCTCCGAAACTTTAGTAAAGTGAGTAAATAAGGGTTAGGACCTCTTAGAAAGACCTCCACGGAGTGCACCCCACCCATCGGCTTAGATTCAATGTGCAGATAATTGGCCATAATCCTACAGCACCACCTCCGTGAGCACAAAAAAAGTGACCTGCATTTCCCCAGCCCAACCACATTGGAAAATGCAAATTCGAGTTATACCATTCGTTTGTACTTCGTTTGTACCGGAATGTACCGAAATATTTTCGTTTGTACCGGAATGTACCGAAATATTTTCGTTTGTACCGATACCGAGATACAGCGCCCCCTTTGTGGTCGGGCTGGGGAAACGGCAGCCCGACCACAACGCAAATTGCAAATTTGAGCTATGCCATTCGTTAGCTCAAATTTGCAATTTGCGTTGTGGTCGGGCTGCCGTTTCCCCAGCCCGACCACAAAGGGGGCGCTGTATCTCGATATCGGTATCGGTACAAACGAAAATATTTCGGTACATTCCGGTACAAACGAAGTACAAACGAATGGCATAGCTCGAATTTGCATTTGCCAATGTGGTTGGGCTGGGAAAATGTAGGTAAAAAAGTGTGCGAATGGAATCATATCAGCAGCGCCTCGCTTCCACCGCAACTTTCCCGGCGTCTTTCCTCAGAGACCGGTTCTAAAAGACCGTTTGGTCGATCGCACATGCGAGCGACAAGACTATTCTGTAGTAACCCATGATACAGTGCGTTAGCTATAATAAGCGTGTTTAACAATAGTGATGGACGGGGGAGAGTAAAACTAACGTTTTAAATTCACAAAAATCTAGAAGTGTACTGAATATGTTTTTTTTTTAATTTTATTTGTTAATGTGTTCATTCTTTAATTTTTCCTCTGGGGGTTCACGTGCTCATGTGCTCAAATGGACGAGCCGCCACTGACCTATTGTACCAAGGACATAAGTGTACCTGTTACAGTTACGTCTGCGATAGAAATAAACAAATTTCTGATAGATTCTAAATTTTTTTCGTGTATTTTTGTTCTATTTCGTTTTCAGACGTGCGTCACCTTACAACACAACAGTTTAAAAAGTCAGTTATAAATTAACAACAAGGTAATATTTGACGCGGTTTTCAAATCATTCGTTTAAAAGTGCAATAATGAGTTAAATATCAATCAGCTTGGACAAAATGAAAAATTAAAACTCGATCAAGATAGTTTTGTAATCCCGATACATGGACCAAGACGCCATGATATAAATCCTACTGAAGACTAAAAGTTAGCTGAGAGAAGCAGATAAATAAATTTTATTAAAAATGTACTCAAGTCTTTCTCATTCGCATTAGTGCATTAAAAAATCACCATTCCCGGGCGAAGAACGGACACTTCAACTACTTGCTTGTGAAAATATTTCGCATGACAAATTATGTAATATCAAGTTACACCCCCGTTACAAAGCAATTTTCGTTTTATTTGAGAATTTTGTTCTTCTCTCTGGCAACACGCTGGGGAGATATATGTGACAACGTCTACACGTTGAGAAAAAAAAATTATATTGCTTTGGAAGTAATCAGAAATTCCGAAAGGGTTAGAACAACAACAAAAAAAAAAAAAAAAAAAAAAAAAAGAAAGAAAGATAAGAAAAGAAATGGGGTGGAGGATAATTTACTAAATAAGCTGGTGCGCCTTTGCTTACAATTTCCTGTTCGTGTTAAAAAAAATCAGTGTGTTATTTCAAAAATGTATTCTAATTTAATTTTTAAAAATGTGATTTTTTTTAGGAAAAGTTTTATGAGTTATTTATTTATTTGGAGGCAAAAATACATTTTAAAATGTTTTTATTTTATTTGCTGTCATATATAACTGTTTTTATTTTATTTGCTGTCATATGAAACGGATTTTTTTTTATTATTTGTTGTTCAAGCGAGTTCGACAAAATATTTCAGGTACCATTAAAATGTAAAAAAAAATTCTCGATTACGTTATAATGTATCTAATCACACCACATAAATCACCTAAAAATATCAAGAGTGAAGAAGCGTGGGTTTGTGATTGAAAAACTCACGCTTATAGCCGATTTATTCTTTGTCTATATGGATATATATTTTTTTAAAAAAATTAGATAATGCCTACCACACATAGCTTTATCTTAAACCTACTTTATGGAGTGAAAAAGCAATCTTCTTATAAATAAAAATGAAATTCTGTTTGTTTGTTTGTTTGTTTGTTTGTTTGTGGATTTGATTCGTATACAAATTTGGTTCACCTAAGTCTTTTATCATGGAGAAGCTTTTTATGCTATCCGTTTTCCTCTAACTTGCCACCAGGTGGCGCAGCAGAACGTCGAATTCTATTCCGTTTAGCCGTTTGCTATGCGAATATCGTCCAACCGATTTCGATGAAATTTGGTACACGCGAATATTAGAACACGGAGAATATTTTTCACTATCCATTTTGCTGTAACTTGCCGCTAAATGGCGCTGAAAAGCATCAACTTCTATACCGTTCGACCGATCGGCAAAAATTTTTTATACTTACACATTTGAGCACGAAGAATATATTCTAACTGCGTTCCTTTTGATGTTACTCACCACTAGATGACACTGCAATGCATTATTATTTTAAGTCGCCACTAGATGACGCTGCAGCAGGCCAAATTCTTGACCATTCAAACGGTCGCTATGAAAATCAGTATACATAGCTATTTGAACAATGAGAATATTTTGGCGTTATCTATTTTGCTATAACTCGCCACTTGACGGCGCTTTAGCAAATCATTACTTTAATTAACTACTAGATGGCCCTGCAGTGTATCACTTCTTGACTGTGCAAATGATCGTTATGAAAATTGGTATGGTATACATAGATAGTTGAACACGGTCGCTATGAAAATCAGTATACATAGCTATTTCAACAATGAGAATATTTTGGCGTTATCCATTTTGCTATAACTCGCCACTTGACGGCGCTGTAGCAAATCATTACTTTATTGAACCACTGGATGGCCCTGCAGTGTATCACTTCTTGACTGTGCAAATGATCGCTATGAAAATAGGTATACATAGATATTTGAACACGGGGAGGAGTTTGGCGCTATCCATTTTCCTATAACTTGCCACTAGATGTCGCGTCAACACATGAACTTCAGGACTGTCCAGCCGATAGTCATGAAAATTCGTATACATCGATATCTGAATGCGAAAAATATTTTCGCCGTATCCGTTTTGCTAAAACTCGCCACTAGATTGCGCTACGCCGCATGGCCTTCTGCACCGTACAAACGATTGCCTTGCAATTCGGTATGCATGATTATTGGACACAATATAACGCGATATCCACTTTGCTATATCTGTTTATTACAATGAATAGTAATCACCACAAAGCGTAATATCAAAAAGTCCATTCATTCCCGTGCGAAGAACGGGTACTTCAGCTAGTGGGTAATAAATTTCTTTTATCAATCCATTGCAAGGTATTAAACGGTATAACTCAGTTACGAAAATAAATATAAAAAAATTAATAAGTAAAGCAATGTACTAACTAAAAAAAAAAAACCGATAAAAATATTTTTTATGATTTCTTTTTTGCATCGTATAATGATGTTTAAGGGGGAAAAAAAGGAAAGTATATAAGTTAGAAACATTTGTCAAAAAATTTTACTCCATGGTGTTCATCTCAGCGCATTGATTATTGACTAACGTCGTTTATGTACTGACGTGTACTGAGCAATTTGATAGATTTTTCCACAACGGGCATTGTTCGGGCCTTCCATTATAACAGTTATTTGAAAACCTTCAACAAAAAGGACATGGGCGTAAGAACATTTTTTTTATTTTTTTATTTATTCTCTAGATGAAGCTATAATTGAATTCTATTTCAGAAAATTGCCCGATGTGTTTCTAGCAGCGGGTTTAAAGATAACTCAATAAACTACCCAAGAAAATCACTAGAAAGTATTGCATTATTTGTTTTATTTCATTTAGTAATGAACCTCAACTTGCTTTTATAAATGTGTCAGCGTACAGTATTAATGACTATGTCATTTTATCTCTCACCCTCTTATTGAAAATGTGACATAAAAATGCGTTACGAAAATGAGACATAAAAGTAATAATAAATGTCCGCTGAAAATGTTAGTATTTATTACGTAAACCAGGGGCGTGGCCAGCGGGGGGGGGGTATCGGGCTATATCCCCCCCGAAATTTTTGGATTAGTGAGGAAATTCCGTCTATTTATACACATATAAGTTCATATCCCCCCGAAAAATTTTCGAGGCGCATATCCCCCCCCCCGAAAATTTTCCTGGCTACGCGCCTGACGTAAACCACCGATTTCAATAAGCTCCGTAAGGTTGCATTTATATTTAAATACTATTAGTTCACAGCAGCTTTAATCTATTGTTATAGTATTTTTTAAGCTGTACAATAGGCATCACATGTATTTTTTACATATATTTATATACTATTAATTCACAACGGCTTTCATCTATTGTTACACTATTTCGTAAGCTGTAGAATAGGCATCCCATGTATTTTTCTATAAATAGGTTACAATCCTAAAAATTTCAACATAGGGTTACCAGGCGAAATACACGAAAGATGAGCGATAAAATGACATAGTCAATTAATATCGTTTTAATATGGCAGTAATGAAACTAAAAAAAATATGGGTGTTCAGGAGGGGGGGGGGTCTCCCCTGACGAGGCTCGAACAGCCGAGTTTATATTTAATTATATTTCAACCCTTTCAGAACTGATAAAGTAATTTCTCTCCCGTAGCTATACAGGGTGTCCCAAACAGGCGGTAAAACTTTAATTCTTTATCTGCTAACTGAAGTACCCGTTCTTCGCACGGGAACGCAGATTAATTAAACATCTCGTACGAATTGCGCAAACTAATTTGCCGTCGCCGATAAGCCGATATTAAACAAAATTAATATTCAACTTGTGACATTAAAATACCGTCTATCTCATTTGCAATATATCACGTGCTTAATACACAATCGGATATCCAGAAGCTATATCCAGACTATATAGTTACGCCGATCCCTGACTCACTCTGTAACCATTCCGGGTAACCACTTCAATATAAATATTGTACCGCAATGACACCAAGAAGATTAAAAAGCTCAAAAAGATTAAAATGCAGAAAAAAAAGCGTAATAACATCTACAACCGTTCATACGATCCACTCGAAATTTTTCATAATTATGCATGAAAATATAAAAAATCTGGAGTGACTCCACTCAACTTTCTGAACATTTACGATTAAGATCATTACCAAGCATTTAAATAAATTTTAATCGATGAATAATTCAAATATATATACCAAATTGAAGCTCAATCGAATGCACCGTTTAAACGCTAGCGCAATTTCAAGAATTTTGTCCCATAGGCCGTAATGTAAAAGAAATCTTTGTCGTAGCCCTGTAGAAAAACAATAAGTCCTATACGCACCAAAATCAATACAGGTCTTGCGACGGTGGTTTATAATATATATATACCCAATTTGAACTCAATCGAATGTACCGTTTAAACGCTAGCGCATTTTCCAGAATTTTCCCCCATAGGCCATAATGTAAAAGAAATTTTTGTCGTAGCCCTGTAGAAACACTATAAGTCCTATACACACCAAAATCAATACTGGTCTTACGATGGTGGTTTATAACATCTATACCTAATTTGAGCTCAATAGAATGCACTGTTTAAACGCTAGCGCACTTTCCAGAATTTTCCCCCATAGGCCATCATGTAAAAGAAATCTTCGTCGTAGCCCTGTAGAAAAACTATAAGTCCTATATACAGCAAAATCAATACCGGTCTTGCGACGGTGGTTTATAACATATATACCCAATTTGAGCTCAATCGCATGCCCCGTTCAGGAGCTATCGTGTTCACTCACATACACACAAACACACACACACACACACACACACATACATACATACATACATCTCGTAAAAATAGCATAAATGAATTCAGAAGACCTCAAAACGTGTAAATACACCAAAATCTCGAATTCGAATTTTTTCATGATTACAATACTTTCCTTACATGGTACATGTTCGGAAAGTAAAAATAATCTCTGCTACTTTAGAAAAACTGAAAATTTTTAAGCGATTTTTTGCTATTTACTGCAGTCTTTTATTTCCGAGAGTCAAAAAAGTTAATCATATGCCTGACAAAATGAGCTATTGCAATCGATAGAACGTCCTATTCATCACGGTCATCAGGCTTTGAAAAGAACGCGTGATTCGAATTTCGTTAAAATAGTTTTTTCCAGATTACATAGTTTATTTTTTTTTCACAAATAAATCGGCTGCATGGATATAAGACTGGATGTGTACACAAAATGAAATCTTTTGAATGGCAAACTACATGATAGTCAGACCCTCTGGCGTTTTTTTTTTAAATTTTTAATGTAGCTAAGGGCGCACGGGAGCATATATTCGAAGGAATCCTCTACAACGATTGCGGACCCACTGATTTCATTTATTCAATTATTTATTTTTTTTTTCTTGGGTCTCGCAAATGGCTGGCAGTATAGCATAACTTTAGAAAGGGTCCTCTACGGCGATGGCCGGACCCACTAATGTTTTTTGGGGTCTGCAAACTTTCAATGGGGACCCTGCTTATTTTCCATAATTTGTTATTTTTACTTTAAATAATTGTTCTATTTCTTAAAGTAATTATTTTTCCTAAATCACCATTACGTTTAAGTTTCTTCACGTCCAGAAAGCTATTCTTAGCAGATCGAAATCTGTTATCTGGAAAAATTTCGCAGGAACATTAATTTCACATTGTATTTTGCATTTTTTGCGAGTTCGTTTGTTTTGCACATTAGAGCAATATCTTACAATTCAACGATTCTTATTAGTAGTTAATGTTAATAGCCAAAAATAAGTCTCCCAATGTGAGGTCAGAGAGTCTCTAGCGTCAATATTTCTGGAGATTTCTAGAAAACCCCATAGAAACCAATGGAGAAACGTAAAACTCCATATCTGGCGTTCTAATCAGTCAGCATTATCTGGCGTTATAATCCATTCATCGCGTTCTAATCGCGATTAATCAATTTTGATGCAATAAAATGCAAAATTTGACAATTTACGCTTAGAAAACGAATTTTAAACTATTTTAAACCTCAGAACAGCGAGTTGCCCGAAATTTAGTAACAATAATTTATTGAATTTTAATATTAGAAATATGTTTGCATAATTATTTATGTATTAGGGTACAGTTTCATAAATAACAAAGCAGACTATATTTTTGAGCGTGTTTTTCTTATCTATCGAACGTTTATACTTATTTGAGCGACCACTTACCTTAACGACCGACTTGAGAAGTTTCCCTGTACAGCCACAGAGCGTTTA